>CM070820.1:52152157-52337157 GCA_036326025.1 Chrosomus eos | reverse complement strand
TTTAAATATCATTATTATTACTACTACTATATTATTATTATAAAATAATAATAATAATAATAAGAGCTTAAAAATTGTGCAGCTCTAAAACAAATTCTACAAAATCTTTTCTCTTCATAATTTTTCCTCAATTTCATTTAATCAATCAGTTTTTTAAAACTGTACAAACTTCTGTCATGTTTTGTTTGTGAAGTTTACAATCTTTCTTGATAAATGACTCTTGCTTTGACATTTTATCTAATGCAACGACAATCAAAGTGTATTATATTTTCATATGACCACATGCGTTTAAAATAATAAGTACAAAACTCAAAGCATCAGATCTCACAACGTGATATTACATAACAATCACCTGTAAGTGAATCTATTATTGCACATTATCAACCCAAACCGACCCATTTCCGCCACAGACTGAAGGAATCACGTGTCTAATTAGCAGCCACTCGTCTCTAAATAAAAGCTTGTGATTACACCATTATCAGTGTAATTAGACGATGAGCTAGTTAGCCTAAACTGCATCATGAGAGTGTCAGTGTAAACCCAAGCAAGAGCACAGATCTGAACGACTGGTTATTAATAGCAGAAGATCGTCAGCCTGAAACCACACCACCGGCTGAAGATAATTACTCTATACGGGACATAAACATCAGCATTTAAACTGAGATATCTCCACAAGAACGAACATACACACATATAAACTGTTAAATATTAACTGTGATTAATTAGTGATTTACAGACTCTAATTGAGCATCGGCGAGAGTCTCGTTTGAATAATTCATCAAAAAGTCCTTTTTAGAAGAGAATGCAAAATAGCCGGAGTGATTTTACTGGAATAAAGCATGAAAGTGATCGTAATCATTACAATTATGTCCCAAAATTCCCAAAGATCACACAAGAGTAGGCCACGTGAAGCATGAGGCGTTTACAAGCGGCATTTTTATCATTTTTCTGAATTAACATTTCCAGCGCATCTCAAATTATGTTGCGTTTAATCCCTTTCTCTGGTGGAAAAGACAGAGAGAGAAGAGCGAGTGTTTTTAATTACTTCCTTAATATAACATTTTTATAAAATTAATATTATCATTATTACAGAGCTTTTTTAAAAAAAAATCACAATTTAAAAAATTGCATTTTAAATATTATTATTATTACTACTACTATATTATTATTATTATTATTATATAATAGTCTTAAAAAATTACATTTTAAAAATTGCATTTTAAATATTATTATTATTACTACTATATTATTATTATTATTATTATTATATAAGAGCCTTAAAAAAACACATTTTAAAAAAAATTGCATTTTAAATATTATTATTACTACTATATTATTATTATATAAGAGTCTTAAAAAATCACATTTTAAAAAATTGCATTTTAAATATTATTATTACTACTATATTATTATTATATAAGAGTCTTAAATCACATTTTAAAAAATTGCATTTTAAATATTATTATTACTACTATATCATTATTTTTATATAAGTCTTAAAAAATCGCATTTTAATAAAAATCGCATTTTAAATATTACTACTATATTATTATTATTATATAAGAGTCTCAAAAAAATCATTTTAAAAAATTGCATTTTAAATATTATTATTATTACTACTATAATAGTATTATTATTATTATTATTATATAAGAGTCTTAAAATCACATTTTAAAATCACATTTTAAATATTATTATTATTACTACATTATTTATTATTATTATTATTATATAAGAGTCTTAAAATGACATTTTAAAAATTGCATTTTAAATATTATTATTATTACTACATTATTTATTACTATATTTATTATTATTATATAAGAGTCTTAAAAAAAATCACATTTTAAAAATCACATTTTAAATATTATTAGCATTATTATTACTACTATATTAGTAGGGGTGGAACGGTACATGTATTCGTATCGAACCGAAACGGTACGGGCGTCACGGTTCGGTGCACGAATTTGCACGTAGAATACACGGTACAAAAACGCGCGCGCGAGCGAGAGAGAGAGAGAGAGAGAGAGAGAGAGAGAGAGAGAGGAGAGAGAGGAGAGAGAGAGAGAGAGAGAGAGAGAGAGAGAGAGAGAGAGAGGCGCGATGAACATTGTGTGTGTCTGCGCGCGCGTGTGCGAGAGAGAGGCGCGATGAACAGTCAGTGTGTGTGTGTGTGTGTTTGCGCGCGTGCGAGAGAGATCTCTCGTGCGCGATCCAACAGTGGAAACATACTCCGTCATTTTTGTGTTTACTGTTTACTTTTGTGTACACTTGCAATAAAACACAACATTGTGCTTTTGTCACACTCTAAACTCTTGTCAAACTGTAACCTACAAATGTTAACAAAAGTTTTTAAAGGTAGTATTATTTTATACGGAAATCAATTATTTATAATTCAGATGAGAATAAAGTTAGGGTTAACTAAAAATGAAGGAAAACAAATATATTGATCTGAAAGAGCAAATTAATTTTAAATTCATTCAGGTACAATTACCAAACATATCTCAAGGTCTTTTCATCTTTTTAATAATTTAATAAATAAACTAATTATATAAAACTCCTGTCAGTGCACTACAAGTAAACTGGTTCTATGCCTTTATTAATAAAACTTATTTAAAAAATACAAGGCTTAAGACATTTATAAAAATGCCTTCTGCATTTTTGTTTTGCTTTTCACTCCACTGTACCGAAATCGTACCGAACCGTGACGTCTGAACCGAGGTATGAACCGAACCGTGACTTATGTGTACCGTTCCACCCCTATATATTAGTATTAGTATTATTATATAATAGAGCTTTAAAAAAAAATTGTGCAGCTCTAAAACAAACAAATTCTACAAAATCTTTTCTCTTTTCTCAATTTCATATAATCAATGAGTTTTTTAAAACTGTACAAACTTCTGCCATATGTTTTGTTTGTGTAGTTTACAATCTTTCTTTCACTGTATTAAAATGGCCGATTCCTTCGTCTCGCTAAGACTAGTTACACATCTGGAATTTGTGCATCCAATACACACACCTGAAGTTATATTAATAATATACAGTGTAATTTGGGAGAATTACAGCTTGATTGGAAGTGACACACAATGATAATTACCTCAAGCTCTTCACTGACACTCCTGGGTTAATAAGTTACAGTAACTCTGAATAAAACTTTAATAGGGGCGACTCTGTTAATGATGGGACAGTGTGTGCGCGCCGTAACGCACCGCTAATGTTTGCTAACCGCCACAACAGAACAAAAAGAGATCATCTATGCACTCGGATGTGACGTGAGGATATTTTCCATTTCATTTTTAATCGCTAATTTGAAAGTGAAACTGCGAGCGTCCGCAGGGGTATTCATATTCGTGCAGAGCGTTTTTATTTAATTCCTTAATATAAAAATTGTATAAAATCATTATTACTACTATATTATTATAGAGCTTTAAAAAAATCACATTTTAAAAATCACAATTTAAATATCATAGATAGACAGAATGACAGACAGTCTCTCTATAGAAATGAATGTGACGGTGACTCATTACTCTTAACTTTTGTAGCTTTAATAAGAATCAGTATATATTTAATTCATACAGTGAAAAATAAGCAGTTTTATTTTATTTCAGTTTCTATTGTTAAATAAACCTAATGTAGGCCTTCCTGAAACACTGATGTAAAACACTGTTCACTTTCAGAAGCTGTAGGGATGTTTTCTAGTCACAAAAAGAATGTAAAACGCGTATGTAGGTTATATAATTTTACATTTACACAAACGGACTGACAGACAGACAGATAATCAAACTTTCTTTAACATGTCTAACAATCTGACACTGCTGAAATCATACAAACGGCTTGTACAACACAAACTCCTTTATATCAAACACACATTCATCATCATCATCAGTCCCTCGTTTACATTCTTCATCAGACAGAAACGACCCTCCACACCGTTACTGAAGCCCAACCGGCTCCTCACACACACACACACACACACACGAAAGCATGAATGGAAAGCAAAGCCGGCGGGACACAAGCGGAAAGCGAGGGATTCTAGCCCACGTTTCCTAGCAACAAGCTAGCGAAGATCTTTTCAGCACATCGCTCGGGTAAAGACAGATTACTCGTTTTCCCCCCTTCTTTTGCCGGAGGCGTTGGGAACGAAGGAGGCAGAAATAGAAAACCGGCTCTTTAGTCACTTTGTGATTCCTGCATTCGGCCTCATGAGAATCTGGAAAACCTTCACCAATCCCCACAGATACTGCGTGGGGCGGCAATTACACTCTCTCTCTTTCTCTTTCTCTTTCTCTTTCTCTTTCTCTTTCTCTTTCTCTTTCTCTTTCTCTTTCTCTTCTCTCTCTCTCTCTCTCTCTCTCTTCTCTCTCTCTCTCTCTCTCTCTCTCTCTCTCTCTCTCTCTCTCTCTCTCTCTCTCTCTCTCTCTCTCTCTCTCTCTCTCTCTCTCTCTCTCTCTCTCTCTCCAATGCAGTGTTATCAAACACACACACACAGACTTCCTGTAACCCTGATTACAAACAGGCAATAAGTGTGATTTTTAGGGATTTCCCTAATATTGATACAATGTATATTTAACTTATACAGTTATGACGATGCAGTTATTTTATATTGGATTATTCCATTTCTGTGGTATTTTAACTTGAATATTATTGTTAGACCTATCTGAAAAATATACAGCATTGTTTAATTTGTATCTTAATTCTACTGTTTTGATTTCTGCTTCTAATGTGTTTATTCATTCTTGTTTTATTACTGACTATTTCAACAAATGACCTTATAAAAACACAAATACGTTGAGTGAGCAAACACTTCAGTGAGATAATTATCATTTCTTTTTAAAGTATGTATAAAAATGCAAATGCATTTATTTATTTTTTAGTTATTGATCCATCAGGATTTTATGACTCATAATATAATGTGAAATATGAAGGAAAAAGTGTTACATTTTATTTTGAGGCCCAAACTAAGTAAAAATATGCAATTTGTTGCAGATGCTGATATTTCTGTGGACAAAAAGTTGAAATTCTGATGCTTGGAATGTAAATCAATGAGATCTTTATTTTTTTTTTACAGTACAGTAGATACGGGCATGAAAATCATATTAATATCAGTTTTCAATCTACCGGTATATATACTCCAATAATGTCTTGTTATAATGCTTAGTTTTATGATCAAAGCCCTGTAGTTTTAAAACATATAATGCAATTTAATGATGATTGACAGACGAACAAATAAACCTTCTGCAAAACCCTGATGATCATATTTGATACTCATGATTTTTCTATAAAATTATGTCTGGATAAGTCATGTCAAGTCACCTTTATTTTCACTACCGTTCAAAAGTTTGGGGTCGTTACGATATTTTTTTATCGATAAATTAATACTTTTCTTCAGAAAGGACGCATTAAATTGATCAAAAGTGACAGTAAAGACATTTATCATAATGCAAAATATAAACATTTTTAATTAAATGCTTTTCTCTTGAACTTTCAAAGAATCCTGAACTGTGATTATTATATGATTTATGATTATTATTGAACTGTGATAATAATCATAAATGTTTCTTGAGCATCAGATCATCATATTATAGTGATTTCTGAAGGATCATGTGACACTGAAGACTGGAGTAATGATGCTGAAAATCACAGGAAAAAATTACACTTTACTATATATTCACATAGAAAACAGCTGATTTACATTATAATAATATTTCACAATATTACTGGGTTTTGTATTTTTAATCAAATAAATGCAGTGTTGGTGAGCAGAAGAGACTTCTTTTAAAAACATTAAAAATCTTACCGACCCCAAACTTGTTTCAAAGCAGCTTTACAGAGATTGCAGGAAAATAATGTTGTAATAATATTGTTAAATATAAAATTAAATGTAATAAAGAAAACCTCAGCTGCTTCAATCCAGTAATTAACAATTTAGAGTTATTCCTAAGTTTATTTGATAAAAATCAGTAAAGATTTCACAGCAAAAAGACATGAGCTGAAGGTGGACGTTTGTGCAATTATACTAATTATAAAAGTATAAACTATTAATCAGACGACATAAGTAGGCCTAGTAGATTATGTGCAACGAGGCCTTAGAAATGTGTGCATTTAATATAATAACGTAGGCTTTTTTAGGGTTAAAGTTAGTTTAAATATCTATCTACATATTTACAGTAGCTTCCTGAATAATAATGAACACATTATTATACATTGACATTTGAAGGAAACTCCTCTTTCTGTGGGACACTAAAGAAGATATTCTGAAAACACAATCATTTGGACACCATTGACTTTCATTGTATGGATAAAAGAAACACTAGCTGTGTTTCCATCCACACGTTTTTATCCGCATTTATCCGCATTAAGTGATATGGAATGAAAATGCCTTATGGAAACAGTAAAATTCGATTGAATTTCATGAATATCGAAATGCGTTCGGTCTCATGGGATTTATTCTTGATGGATATACGGCTTATGCGATAAACGCTGATGGAAACGTTATTACGGCGCGATCCATTTTGTCTAGCAAAACTTTGTTCGCAAATGTTGTCTTGAATGTTGTGAGAAAATGAATAGAAACACCTTAAAATGTCTCAAACCAATTCGATATACCAATTTAATCACTAAACAGCATGTGACGTCATTACACACAGGTTTATATTCGCTTTAAAGCCGTTGGATGGAAACACAGTTTCACCAGCTTTATTCGCATGAGGTTTTTACCGAACTTCAGATAATTCCATTGACGAGTGGATGGAAACTTAGCTAATGAAACATTCTTAAATATCTTCTTTTGTGTTTGTACAGCTTTGGAACAACATAAGGAAGAGTAAATGAAGATGATTATTTCAGGGAAGAACTTTTCCTCCAAGTTAAGTAAAACCCTTAGCTATAATGTCACTGACAGTTTCATTAATAATTGAAAAATTTCCCAGACTTCTCTAATGTTTTAATCAGGTGTTTATTAAGCTCAGCCGCATGCCAACACATCGAGACACCACGTTTGATGGCTTACGGGCTTAAACAACAAAAGCTGGATTCTCACACTCCTGAAGGGTCACCAAGAAAATGCAAATCTCCTCTTCATTACGCATATATTCTGGTCAGATATACACCGTTAGTGACATCAAAGGCTCTTGGGCTAATTGCGAATGCAAGTGTCTTCACGCAGTAAAGGATTGTGGGATTGAATGCTGAGGGTTCGCTCTGCTGGTCTTAAGCAGAATCACAAGACATGTAGATGAATGAGACGAGGACACAATGTTCTCTTTAGAGGAAGTGTGAGACTGTCTTTCCATGCAACGATTAGATTTTGAGAGTATTAGTGTCATTTCATCTTTCATGTCCTTCTCGATCAACGTCTGAATGGCCGTTCACACTCATGGCGATTTTGCAGACTGATTTTTCAAAGAAAGTTGGTGATTGGCAATGTTGAAATGAAGCGCTGGTGTGTAAATCTGAGGCTTTTTTTAGGTTGCAGACATGAGGAACATGCATTTATTCTACTGTATTTTGTAAATGCAAATGCACTGTCATAGTTACCAAGGATGTTTTGCAAAATTGGATTTATGAAGCAAGATAATACTTGAGTGAACTATAAGAAATTACGTTAACAGTGACACATGCAGTGAGAGAAGGAGAAAAAAAAAAAAGGTACAGATGCAGTAATTTTGCCAATTGAAAATATTCAGCCAGAAAAAAAATTGGTCTCAGCCGAAACTATTTTGAAGGGAACTCCTTGACCAAGAGAGTGACGTTAAATCAGTGTATGAGCTACCACAGGTTAACATGTCAACTGTGTGGACACGACCAAAAATAATACTACAGTATCAATATGTCAAACTTATTCACTGCAAAAAAATGTTTTTCTTACTCAGTATTTTTGTCTTGTTTCCAGTCCAAATATCTACAAATTAAGATGCATTTACTACATGATTAAAATGACATTAGATATTATGTCTTGTTTTCTGGGGAAACAATTAAAAACCATTACTCATTAAGAGAAACCGTCCTTTTAGGCCCCATTCAAACTAATGCGTTTAGTTTAGAAACGGAGATCTTTTGCTACGTTTGCACTTCCCGTCCAGACTAATTGGCTCCCCTCGGCTCTGATTGGCTGTCACACCATACGCACCTTTACTGATTTCGTCTTTATTGTGGCGTACACCTTTCCATGTTTGTGTCTTGCTCTGGCGATGGATAACGATCCTGGTAACTTTCCAATATGTCGCCGTATTAGGTTTGCGACGACTCCCAGTCTGTGTTTTCTGCCGCCAGCTGTTTTATATTCCCTTGTAACTTTATGTAAAAGTTCCTCGTCGTCGGTCCATGAACAGAAATCTCTGGTCTTCAACATTGCTAACCTTTGCAGAGGTAACTTAGCTACTTTCTTCTTCGTCAAATCTGAGGAATAGTCAATCTTAAATCAGAACGGGTTCAGAACAGGTCATCAAACTGGGTGCGGGACAGGCGGAAGTACCGCTGACAGCGGCCGTCATCCAGGCGCAGCTCCTGGAGCAGTTCTGTTGAAACTAGCCACACTGGGTTCGCATTCGAAGGGTCTGGTGGACACATACGGCGACGATTACCCCTACGCCGCCGTTCTGCTCTCCAGAGCAAATACAGAGTGGTGACTCTCTCGGTGAATGCTCGATCAACATAAAAAAGATGGCCGCCAACAGGTTTCGATTTTGACGTGCTAGACGCGCGTAAATTTCGCTTCAAACTTTAGTTTTTATGCACGTCAGTTTCACTCTTGACGCGCGAATTAACACAAAGTGGTCAAGCGTCAAACTAGACGCGGTAGACGCGAATTTGACGCGCTATTCGCGTCCGGTGTGAACGCACAGTAAGAGCACTTGCGCCGTTCGCTTCAGACCATGAGCTTAGATCCTTAAAATAGTTCCCCGCTACTCACCAGACAGACGTGGTCCTGGTCCTGGAAAGCGTGTTGAAGTTGAGGGATCCAGGGACTGGAGTTCAAGCCCAGGATGATCCTCTCCTCCTCAAAGAACGACACCTACACAAGACAAGAACAATTTAGTTTAATAGATCCTGAGATGCATGCAACAGATACTAGTTAACTCAGTTTGCCATTTTGTTGACGCTTTTATGCATTTATTACAGTGCTAATAGTCCTGGAGTAACAGAAGGCTAGATTTCTTGCTCAAGGACACAGTGATGATAGTAAACGCAGTTCATTCATGGACATTTTCATTCAAAAATTTGCAGTAAACCGTGGCTGACACTAATTCATAATCAGACCTTTACAAACCAAAGCTGTGTTTCAGTTAAGGCAAAAACTGTGTTTTCATGCATCTGTCAATTTTGAGAATTTGGGCTTTTCATAAAGTATTTTTTAGTGGATAGAAAACATCCAAAATACACTTTTAACTGTATATTTCAGAGCACTTTATCAATTTGCGTCTGTAGATTTCGATATATCTTTAAAGGTTGTTTGCTTAAAATGAGTTTTTCCTCGTACATTGAGCCAGAAATCTCCACTTCAGTAAAACTTACATTCACCAAACTTTACAGTTTTATTCTTATCTATATTCTGAAGGGTTTTACAAAGGTTTTTTTTTTTTTCATAAATAATTTTCCTGATTTCATACAACATTTTATTGTGTGCTGTGTGTTGGTGGAACGGTGTGTGTACATGTATATGTTTGTATCATAAAATAAAGCTTAATGCAACAAACAAAAGGTATTTCTTTGAGAAACAGACCTCAGGTTCGGGCTTAAAATATAACCGTAATGGTTGGGTTAAAGTCCCTGTAAAGGCAATTTCAAAAAAAAATTCTAAACACATTATAAATGTTAGAAATGTATCACTAAAACATATTACAAAGACTGTGAACTGTGAAGTACTGAATTGTGGAGTTAGACCGTTAAACAGTTTTTCACCGTTGCTATTTTCCGGATTTTCTGGGCGGGGCTAAAAGGGGGCTCGATGACGCACTGGAGCCCCTGAGCTCCTGGACACGCCCCTACTTGATGACGCACTGGAGCCCCTCGAGCTGCTGGACTATTATTAGTAACAGCCTACAGATTGCTAGCTAGCTATGCCTTCGTCACAGAAATGCATAGTACCTGGATGCGATTACGTACAAAACAGATCGGTGTCCTTATTTAAATTTCCGAAAAACGATTACATCAAGAAGAAGTGGATTAATTTTGTGAAGAGCCACCTTGATGGAGAGAGCTGAGGATCACCGCCAAAACCCGCCTCTGTAAGTGATCATTTTACACGGGATAGTTTTATAAACTTTCGTCGGAGACAACTGGGAATCACTGATAATCCGCTGTTACTGGTGGTGAATGGGGCCGAACCGACTCCTGCTTCGGCATTGATCCTCCCGTCGCGCCGACAACTGGTGCCATCATCGGCAGTGCGTGCCCACTGTGCGAGCATCCATTCCGGCTGTAGAGTTGACTGTGGCGACGGCAGCTTTCCCGCGAGTGGGCGTGGTTTCAGCGCAGCCAGCGGACATGCCCCCACCGTTTGAGAGCAGAGATTACTGCTCATTTTTTCAAGATTTTGATAGCTTATTTTATGTACTTGCTGGCTTTTTTTATCATTCAAATTTGGCTGGGTGACTAATAACACATTTTTCTGTGGTGTGACAAACTCAGAACACATACTTAATTTTGACTTTACAGGGACTTTAAATGATTTCGGGCTTCACTGCTTGTGACTGGTTTTGTGATCCAGGGTCACATATTAACATGTGAGACAACAGGACACATTAACGTAACTCACCTTGTCCTGAGAACGCAGGCTGGTTTTGTCTATGATCTTCATGGCGTACACGTCTCCTGTCGCTCTCTCCTTCACCACCTGCACCTCAGAGAACACTCCTCTACCCACAATCCCCCTCACCTCAAAGTCCCTCTTACCAGGGAGCAGTTCCTGGACTTCAGCCACCACTTCACAATCTGAGACACACAAACCAACACCATCACAACACTACAAAAACAAGACTATTTGACTGATTTCATGACACACAACACGAGAAATGATGAAATCGGAGGAAAGGTATTCATCTTTGACATTTAATGATCGCTCCCTTTTGTTTTTCAGTAGGTCATGTTGAATTAGTGTGTTCCTGACAGAGTTTAGTGCTCATCTCACGTGTGTGTGTGTGTGTGTGTGTGTGTGTGTGTGTGTGTGTGTGTGTGTGTGTGTGTGTGTGTGTGTGTGTGTGTGTGTGGTGTGGTGTGGTGTGAGTGTGTGGAGTGAGTGTGGAGTGAGTGTGGAGTGAGTGTGGAGTGAGTGTGGAGTGTGAGTGGTGAGTGTAGTGTGGAAGTGAGTGTGGAGTGTGGAGTGGAGGAGTGTGGGATGTGAGTGTGGAGTGGAGTGTGGGAGTGAGTGTGAAGTGTGGAGTGAGTGGTGTGGAGGTGGAGTGAGTGTGGAGTGAGTGAGTGTGGAGTGAGTGAGTGGGTGGAGTGGTGTGGATGGAGTGAGTGTGGAGTGTGAGTGTGATGATGTGAGTGTGGAGTGAGTGTAGTGAGTGTGATGTGAGTGAGTGAGTGGGTGGTGGTGAGGAGTGAGGAGTGAGTGAGTGAGTGAGTGAGTGTGAGTGAGTGAGTGAGTGGAGTGAGTGAGTGAGTGAGTGAGTGTGAGTGAGTGTGTGGATGTGAGTTGGATGGGTGGTGTGTGAGTGAGTTTGTGGGTGAGTGTGGTGAGTGAGGAGGTGAGGTGAGTGAGGTGGAGTGTGAGTGGTGGAGTGATGGAGTGAGTGGAGTGAGTGAGTGGGAGTGAGTGAGTGTGGGAGTGAGTGAGTGTGGAGTGAGTGAGTGTGGTGAGTGAAGTGTGGAGTGTGTGAGTGATGTGAGTGAGTGAGTGTGGAGTGAGTGAGTGTGGGTGGAGTGATGTTGGTTGGTGTGAGTGTGAGTGTGGTAGTGAGTGAGTGTGAGTGAGTGGTGAGTGTGGTGTGGTGAGTGAGTGAGTGGAGTGTGAGTGTGGAGTGAGTGAGTGATTGGAGTGAGTGAGTGTGGAGTGAGTGAGTGAGTGAGTGAGTGAGTGAGTGGGAGTGAGTGTGAGTGTGAGTGAGTGTGGATGTGAGTGAGTGTGTGAGTGAGTGTGATGTGAGTGTGTGAGTGAGTGAGTGAGTGTGGAGTGAGTGAGTGAGTGAGTGTGAGTGAGTGAGTGTGAGGTGAGTGTGTGGTGAGTGAGTGAGTGTAGTGTGAGTGGTGGATGAGTGAGTGTGGAGTGTGAGTGTGAGTGGAGTGTGGAGGAGGTGAGGTGAGTGTGGAGTGAGTGAGTGTAGTGTGGAGTGAGTGATGTGAGTGTGGAGTGAGTGAGGTGTGGAGTGTGAGTGTGTGAGTGATGAGTGTGAGTGAGTGAGTGAGTGAGTGTGGAGTGAGTGAGTGTGAGTGAGTGGAGTGAGTGGAGTGAGTGGTGAGTGAGTGGAGAGTGTGAGTGAGTGAGTGAGTGTGGAGTGAGTGGAGTGAGTGTGGAGTGAGTGAGTGAGTGTGGAGTGAGTAAGTGAGTGTGAGTGAGTGAGTGTGGAGTGAGTGAGTGAGTGTGGGAGTGGTGAGTGTATGTGAGTGAGTGAGTGTGAGTGAGTGAGTGAGTGTGGAGTGAGTGAGTGAGGTGTGAGTGAGTGATGTGATGTGTGAGTGAGTGAGTGGTGTGGAGTGAGTGAGTGAGTGGAGTGAGTGAGTGGGGAGTGAGTGAGTGAGTGTGAGTGATGGAGTGAGTGAGTGTTGGAGTGATGTGAGTGGTGATGATGTGTGGTAGTGAGTGAGTGTGGAGTGATGAGTGATGTGGGTGGAGTGAGTGAGTGGAGTGAGTGGTGAGTGTGAGTGAGTGAGTGAGTGTGGAGTGAGTGAGTGGGGTGGTGAGTGTGGAGTGAGTAGTGTGGAGTGAGGGTGAGTGGAGTGTGAGTGAGTGTGAGGTGGGAGTGTGGAGTGGAGTGAGTGTGATGTGAGTGGAGTGAGTGTGAGTGGGGTGAGTGGTGAGTGTGAGGTGAGTGGGTGAGTGTGTGAGTGATGTGGTGTGAGTGAGTGAGGTGGGATGTGAGGTGAGGTGAGTGAGTGGTGAGTGTGAGTGAGTGTGGGTGTGGAGTGAGTGTGGAGGGGAGTGAGTGTGGAGTGTGAGTGAGGTGGGAGTGAGTGTGGAGTGAGTGAGTTGGTGTGGAGTGAGTGAGTGAGTGTGGAGTGAGTGTGGTGAGTGAGTGTGAGTGGGAGTGGAGTGAGTGAGATGTGGAGTGAGTGAGTGTGGAGTTGAGTGATGTGGAGTGTGGTGTAGTGGTGGAGTTGGAGTGAGTGGTGAGGTGTGGTTGTGTGTGGGGTGAGGAGTGATGTGGTGGTGTGAGTAGTGAGTGTGGAGTGTGTGAGTGTGTGTGAGTGGTGGGTGGAGTGTGGTGTGGGTGTGGAGTGAGTGTGGAGTGGAGGTGAGGTGAGTGGGGAGTTGGGAGTTGTGGAGGTGGTGTGGGTGGTGATGTGGTTGGTGAGTGGTGTGAGTGAGTGAGTGGTGGATGTGGGTGAGTGGTGGTGTGTGGGAGTGGTGTGGGGTGAGTGGTGTGGAGTGGTGAGTGGTGGTGTGGAGTGGTGGGTGGGTGGGTGAGTGTGGTGGTGGAGTGTGGAGTGGTGAGTGTGGGAGGTGAGTGAGTGGTGGGTGAGTGAGGTGAGGTGTGGGTGGTGTGAGTGGGTGGTGGTGTGGAGGTGTGGTGGAGTGTGTGGAGTGTGAGTGAGTGGTGGTGGAGGTGGGTGAGTGTGGTGAGTGGAGTGTGTGGGGGTGTGAGTGTGGGGTGAGTGTGAGTGTGAGTGAGTGAGTGGAGTGGTGAGGTGTGGTGAGTGGAGTGAGTGAGTGAGTGAGTGAGTGAGGTGAGTGAGTGAGTGAGTGAGTGAGTGAGTGAGTGAGTGAGTGAGTGGTGAGTGAGAGAGAGTGTTTAACATGCACTTTGTTAGCCATTTCACATTTGCAATTATATAAAGCAAATTACGTTTTAGTATAACAACTTAATATTTTAACAGTTTTCGTCTTAATATTTTAAATAGCCTAATAAACCGATATGAAACAAACAGCATGTAATCAGAAAGTCTCAAAACCATTAACTTTTTATTTCTATTCTATTTTATTTACGTTTATAAGGATATAAATCAATTACAAAAATGGCTTTCTATATAAAATATGGACTATAATTAAAAATAACTTTAACTGTTCATAGAATATAGGTAACCTACACTGCAAAAAAGGGCTTTTCTCACTCAGTATTTTGTCTTGTTTTCAATCCAAATATCTAAAACTTCTAGCCTGGATGCCAGCCCGAACCCCGCCCACAACATTTTTTGGTCGGGAAGTTCGGACTGGACTCGATCCATTGAGGAGTAATTATGATCAGCCAAAAAAATGGTCGGACCAATCAAATTGCCAGGGCGGGCTTTATACGATGATGGACAGATAATCCATCCAATAACGTAATCATCACGTCCTCAAACGTATTTTTTCTTTCAAAAATGCTTTTCGTGTTTGCATGCAAGTAGGCCTACTCCGCGAATCCTTAAGTTCTTTTTGCAACACCGGCAAAGATTGTTAACACTCCTTATTTTTTTCATACTTTTTCCAGAGTTCTGTTTGATAACTATGCGTTGCTCAACATACGTCACTTACTGCGTTCGTCTGATTGGTTGTCGGTCTATCCAATTGAGTGCAGAGTTGTTGTTTTTCCTGGTTCGGTTAAGACACGCCTCATAATCAAAGCCCTATGGAGCAGTATCAGACTCATGTTCTGACCAGAATATGAGTATGACGAAGTCAGGCTATAAAACTTCTTAAATCAAGATGCATTTACTAGAGGAGTAAAATGACATAAGATATTATGTCTTGTTATCTGGGGGAAGCAAAACAAAATAAACAAGCTAAATTATCTGCCAACGGTGTCAGAAAAATAATCTTGTTTCTGTTTGAATTAACATTATTTTTCTGATCTCATTGGCAGATAACTTAGCTTTTTTTAAGCAACAACTCTCTTAATTTTGATTTATTTCTCTAGAAAACAAGACATAATATCTTATGTCATTTTACTCATCTAGTAAATACATCTTGATTTAAGAAATGTTTGATATTTGGACTGGCAAAAGCATTTTTTGCAGTGTACTTTAACTCGTAACATTTGATCTTCCAATTTTAAAATATTGTATCATTTCTTGAAGTCAGCAGCAATGTGCATTTGTGCATAAAAATTGTTTGTTCCCTAAAAAAGTACAACCATCTTTATTAAATGTAACTTTACATGCATTTACTTTAATATATTTTTGTTTTTTAACGCAGTAGGAAATAATCTGTTCATCATCTATTAAAGTAATTAATTATTAGCTTATCAGTCAGAATTACTAGAAAGGTCTTTAGTGAACAGTGAAGTTTTGTTCTGTATTGAAAGGGATACGTCCCAAAAAATAAAAATTGTCATCATTTACTCAAACTTGTATGTTTATATGAAACGGACACTTACATTTATTGACAAAGTTGGCCACATGTTTGATCTTCATGAGCTCCGGTGTGGCGCACTCTTGATAGAGCAGAAGCAAGGCATCGATCAGTCCTTCTCTGGTCACTCCTGTAGAGCCCCACACACTGCACTTCCCCTGAAAAACACAACACACACACACACACACACACACAACATTTCATACAGGAAGAAGGTTTGAACACAAATCTATCACACTACGTCAGGGTGTCCACTGATATAAACTTAATACAATTAAATTTAAGACTTTTTAATGCCACTTTGAATTAAATTTAAGACCAAACCTGTGATGGAAATACACATTATATAACATATGTAGATGTAATATTTAAGTAGGGCTGGGCGATAAAACGATATAGTTTGATTTTGTGTTCATTTTATTTTTGTGTGGTATATTTGCACTATATTGAGGAACCCCTCTTACTCAAGGAATGAAAGCCCAGTAATGTAGCTATCTGTGTAATTGTACATGAAGTGTTTTGTAGAGTTTAAAGCAAAAAAAAAAAGAAAAAAAATACGCCTATGTTGTATTTGCACTATTTGGGAACCTTCATACTCTGGGAATGCAAAGCCTTAAATATAGCTCTCTGTATATTTGTGTGCACAATTTCTTTTTAAAAGTGACAAAGCTAAAAAGAAAAGAAAAAAGCCTATGGCTATACCCGCTTTTTTTTTTTTTGTAAATCATATTGTATATAGCTTGATCTGAATTGTACCAGTATATGTTGACATTTACAACTTGTGTTTACATTTTAAACCTTTAAAAATGCTTCATTGAGCATGTTTGTGTTTTTTGTAGTAGAAAAGCTATAATTTTTCTATTCGGATTTTGTGTTTTTTGTTTGTGTGATTTTGGGTCCAGTATGTTGATACAGTACATCAAAGTGAAAAACGAATTGTCTGGTCATATAGGTGATGTTGTGCTGAAAAAAAGGTATGGTAAACATTTGTGTCGCAAAATAAAAAAAAATAACAAAAAGGTACTCAAAAACAGCCAAAATAGCCCAAGACTCTGAAGGGTTAAGACATTTTAAGAGTTTTTAAGGACCCGCGGCCACCCTGTATGTGTTAAAGCAACACAATAATCACTAGCCAAGTATGACTCAGTTTAGTTTGCACAAACCCTGGTTTTTAGGCACCATGAAAGTGGTCTGGCTTTTAGCATGTTCATAGCCATAGTAACTAATGCTCCAGCTAACCTGGTCCGGGTCAGGTGATGCTCCAGGTGAGAGGTTGCAAACCGAACTTGGACCAATCAGCTGTGAGCAAAGTGTCACATGTCTGATAAAATCACTCCACCTGTTTCTACACCAAATTAAAGGTCACTACATAGCAAATAATTTGTAAAGAAAAAATCTGGCTTTTAATAATGCTTATTTAGAATAATAATTTAGATAGGTTATGTAATTATTATAATTGATCACACATGTACAATTTTTGTTTTTGTTTAATTATTATTACGCACAGTTTAAATGAATAAATATATAAAGATAATATAGAATAATAAAGGAAGAGCAAAGACATTTTTTAATATAACTCCAATTGTATTCGTCTGAAAGAAGATGTCATATACACATAGGATGACGTGAGACAGTGAGTAAATCATGGGCTAATTTTATTTTTGGTGTGAACTATCTCTTTAAACCCCTGCACTAATATAAATTCCTGATCTCACGGCCACATCCATGACCCAGTCTCTCACCTGAAGAAGCTGATTGAGTCGAGCGCAGCGGATAGTGATGGAGTCGCCAGCGGCCAGATCTCGAACACTGCCTTGACCTCCATACTTGAACTTCAGCATCACTGCAAGACAAACATGACCAACACAATCAATACAACCTGCTAATGAGCATGTCCATTACACCCAATCATAGCTATCAATAGCTTTTAATCAGTGACAATCTTATTATGTGTTGCTTTTTTAATCTTCTTTTTTCTGTGTGACATTGTAAAGCACATTGGTCGACTTGTGTTGTTTTAATTGTGCTATATAAATAAAGTTGCTATTGCTGCCAGTTATGATGCACAGAAATGCTGCCAAAGAAGACATTTCACTAGGATTTGAGACACATGTAAACTGTATTAGTGATAACAGCTCTAAAACACATAAAAACCAGGCTTAACTTAAACTAAAAGCTTAATTATAAACAAAAGAGATCAACACTTATAGTTGACAGTGACATTTTTATCATTTTAAACGACTCTTCTTTCTTAATTCTAAGTCTTGTAACGTTATACATGTAAAACTAGAACTTACATGTAAAGTTAGTTTTATACGCTTTTATTACTAGCTAAGAAGCTAAACGGAATATTTGTATTTTTACAAATTTATTTTTCACGAGAGGAGTATTCATACTGAATATCAATAAAATAATCTAAATTTAAATTCATCTGTGACCGTGTTCAACAACTTAGTATCTAACGTTAATCATTTTCAGGATGATAAACATTAAAACAGATTAACTTTCATACATCAAACATGACAGCAAACTAATTTACCCGTCATTAAACAAACACATTATGGGAATAAAATGACATCGCTTCTGAAATTATTCATAATATTATTTGACATCGCGCAACAATATTTGGGTTTGACACTTTCCCTCGTCATTTACCGTTGAGTTCAAAACGTTCGTTTTTAACGGACACATCGACCTTAGTTCGAAAGAAAATGAGAAATATGCTCACCAAATGTTCATGTGACAATATTTAAACCCATAAAAAAGATTAATCTCTAAAATTTAGATGAACATCGCTGACTGACTCTGACTGACTGAACCTTCAACGTTTCCTGGTGGATTTCAAATTTTGCGCGTTCAGCGCGACAATTCATTGGTCGACGCACCCAAAACACGTCACGACGTTCACCTAAGCTCCGCCCACAACCATCATTCTCTGCGACAAATAGTTTTGTTGTTGTTGTTGGGGAATAAAATACATACATTATGAAGTATATACAACATAAATGTGAATTATAATATAATTGCTAACGCAAGGCTTCAAAAGCCTGGGAATAGATAGCTAATTTTTGCAACAATTCAAAAGTACATTGATGATAAATATATTAAACGTTAGTCTATAAATAACTCCCATAGGCCTAAATGAAGGTCAAGTCAAGCACATTGCATTATATGATATGCACTAAAGTATGAAGCATGTTAATATTCCAAACATGATGGAAAATCATTGTAAGGCAAATCAGTTTTATTGGTTTAGTTCTTTTAAAGCCGCTTTACAGAATATCACTGCGGGGAACATTCAAGATTTTAAGAACATTTCTAGACTTTAATGCTTAAAAAACACTGATTCGGCTTCTCAATGTTAGGAGAAGAACTCTGGGTGAAGTTTTGGTGTTCAGGTTTACATCCCCAACACACACACACACACACACACACACACACACACACACACACACACACACAACATCCGAGAGCCGCAGAAAACAGCAGCATTTCTCTTATTGAGTCTCATTGGCTTGTGAAGATGTGGTTTCCCTGGCGATGCCTGCGAGCACCATGGCAACAGCCTCCCCGAGCTGGGATGGAGAGAGACCTGGGAAATTATAGAGACATAAAAGAGAAAATAGCCGTCTAGAATAGGCAGAAACGATCTGAGATGACAGACGATATCGGCAGCAGAAATCACGACACACATTAATCTATAATCAGGATCGTGGAGATCAAATATAATCATTTAAATGAACAGTTCACCCATAAATCTCAATTCTCACCCTTTTTGGAGCACAAAAAGAGCCGTTCAGCAAAATCTTGACCATTAAAAACACTGTAAAACAGTTTCACGAGATTATTGCAGATAAAATTCTCATGCATTTGGATCACACACATAAACTAATATGTGTTTATTATACACAGTCTGTTTATTCAGTTTATTATACTAATAAACTGAATGTGATGCATATTTATCAGTCATGCATAAATTAATTGCATTTATGCATTTAAAAGAAAATCATGACATATTTGCATCTTAGAAATCTGTTCATTGTGAATTTGAAAACTTCCTTCAAAAGTATGATCATGTTTAAAAATACAGCTATAGTAATATTCAATTAATTAAAATGCATGAGATTAAAATTAAGTTGATTATAAATATATAAACGACCTTGTGTTTTAAAACACACTCAGTTCATCAGTACTGTTACAGAAATCTGACCTTTTTCAATATAATAATTAATTATAAAAATAGGCATCACATTAAGTTCATTAGTTCATCCAAACGGATAGAATTTTTAAATGCAAATGAAAAAAGACAGGGGTAATAACACGATAATACAAATATATATATATATTATAAATTAGATTTTTATGATGTTTGATGTCTTGATTTCCAGTAAAATGAGTAAATTAGATTTCTTCTTCAATAAACTCATTTCAGCTTCTCCTGGGAGGCGTTCCTCAAAACAACCAAATTGTTTTTGTCTAAACTGCAAAACGTCAAATATTGCAATTCCTCCGTCACCCATTAAATCTAAAACACTCGATTTAAGCATCAAATCAAAGTTTGTTAATGATGTGATTCACTCTTAGCTGGATGAGTTGATTTTTTAAACTCCCCCTGTGGTGTAAATCCAGCTTTTAATGTTGTTTATGTGTCTATGTGGAGTTTTTAATATGCTTTAATAACTCAAATCATGTGTAAATTCATAAGTCGACAGCATTGCTGAGTTTTTCTGCTTAAAACTGCAGTGAACCAAAGACAGTCTCAAAAACACTGAAATCGCTGGTGTTTCTGACGTCACAAACTACCTTGACCAATCAGATCAACGTGTGATCGTCAACCAGTGGATCTCTGAGTGAGTGAGTGAGTGGAGGCGGGGCTCATTTGCATATTCATAGAACCGCACATACTAAATGAGGCAAGGGTGTCGAGTTACATTCAAGATATTTTAAGACATAACATTTTTGTCAAGGCAAAAACATTTAAATATGTCATTTTGCTGATGAGTTTTAAGGGATGAAATGATTGACTACTTTAAATCTGCCCGTTTCATGAAGCATCATATCCTGCAGAAAGAAAAACGACAGGAAAATATCCTCATCATATGACAATGATCCTAAGCCCCGTTTACAAGAAGGGAAGACGCAGATATTTCCCTACGGTTTGTCTCTCATTTACACGAAAACCCCGTTTTTATCACAGAAAACGATTATTTCTAAAAACTCCGGCCAAAGTGGAGATTTCTGATAACGCCAGTTATGTGTTGCTGTGTCAACTGGGAGAAACAGGGTTTTAGGTTCTCAAACGTCACATTATGCGCCAGAAAATGCTTAAGGTCATGTGATCGCCCATGATGTCTGTGGTTATGATGGCGCTCGACGACGTATTTATGCGGGTTGATGTAAATGACAACTTTTTTGAAAACGATGTTGGGGATATTCGTTTCTCTAAATACCGGCTATGTGTAAATGTGGCCTTAATCAAAAATATCCTAATTTGTGTTCTGAAGATGAACGAAAGGGGTTGAACAACATGAGGGAGAGTAATCTGACAGCATTTTTGGGTGAACTTTCTTTGTAATTACCCAGATGATGCTCTTATTTAACCGAAAAACAAAGTGTGGAACGTTGAATGACTAAATAAACGTATAAAGTTCATCCGGACTCACTTCTGTCATTAATGACTCACCCTCGTGTCGTTACAAGACCTTCGTTCATCTTCGTAACACAAATGAAGATTTAAAAAAAATTTTTTTTGTGATTTTAGGCATTACCGGGATTTTTCAAAACGCATAAATAGGAAAAAACAAATAGAGGAACACATCACAAGTCAAACATGCAAGCAAAACATGAATCCTCCATCTAAATGAAGATATTTTTGATGAAATCTGGTGGCTCGGATAAAATCTCCATTGACATGAACACTTTGAAGGCCCAGAAATGTAGGAAAGACATCGTTAAAATAGTCCATGTGACTGCAGTGCTTCAACCTTAATTTTATGAAGCGAAATATAATTTTTTGGTGCACCAAAAAACTAAATATCGACTTCAATGAGTAATTTCTTCTCTTTTGTATTATGTTCCTCTAAATACCCGGCTATGTGTAACTGTGGCCTGAGTGCTTCAGGTGTTTTTCAGCTTTATTGTTGAGCTCATGAAGGGACAGATGGAGACACGACCTCCCGGGTCACGGCACCAGCAGGGCATCTGAAGGGTTGATGCACAAACGTGATCTTTACCCGGCTGTTAACACGACTCGTATCTGATATCTGTGTTTACATCAATACTGTGCGATATGGGTGACCCTCGGGTTTTAAACGGCTGTGCTAAAATTATTGGTAACACTTTACAATACGGTTCATTAGTTAACTATACATTAGTTAGCATGAACTAATAATGAACTGCACTTATTAATCTCAACATTTACTAATGCTTTATTAACATTAGTTAATGCACTGTAAACTAACATGAACAGGTGTATTTTTATTAACTAACATTAAAGATTAACAAATACAGTAACAAATGTATTGCTCGTGGTTAGTTTATGTTAGTTAATGCATTCATGTTAATAAATGAACCTTGTGTATCTAAGTGTTAACAAATATTTAATTTACTAAAATGATTAATTATTGTCAGCATGGATAAGTTAAAGGGTCATTGAAATGGCTTTTAAATTTTTTTTATATTGTTGTCTGAGGTAAACTTTTGACGTTCGTTTGTTTTTTACATTCAAAAACATCAAAATGAATAATAGGATATTTTCGACCCTAGCTTTAAAACGCTAACCTGACTCCGCCAGATGGATTTGCTCCGCATATCCATCTGGAAACCTTCCGTTGAAGTAGTTTTGGTAAGGGGCGAAAATACTGGTTAGCTGATTGGCCTATGTTGGTGATAGACGGGCCAAATCAACCAATCAGATCAACGAAGCTGTCGCGCTTCTCGTTGCGTCACACCTCAACCCGCCTCAAAGCCAACGCTGATTGGACGTTCGTTTGGTGAACTGCTCCCAAATTTTCTTTAACGGAAAGTATCCAGACTGATCTGCGAGTGAAACCTTGAAAGCTCGCGAGATCAGGATGGTCTCACGAGGCTATTAAAACGCTCGGTTTTTATGGGCGTCTCGCACCGAAGACTTGGAAGTAAACGCCCACTGCTGTGAGTGGATAACCGTTTTGCATATTTAATGAGTTTCAGCTCACCCGTCGATGCACGTGGCGTGGGGGAAATTGTTTTGAAAACGTCCAATGTTGTAAAATGGCAGCCGGAATGATTCGCCCATACATGTTCGACCCAAAGTCCGATCCCGAATCGCAGGACAATAAACCAACAACAACACCTCAAAAACAACGGATACTTCAGCCTGTGACAGCGTATCTTTAAGGTTTTATAATTTGATATTATAGTGTAAGCGAATATGATAGTGAAAGTCTTTTGTCAAACTTAAAAAATTTACCAATAATGTGAAACAATTATGCATACACATAATCCTTATACGTTTTGGGTGTGACAAGTCAGGTATATGTAGCTACTTGTACTTACCACTGATATATTAGAAATAATGGTTAAATTACTGTTTCGTGTTAATGAATAAAACAGTTTGCCGAATGTTGTACCTTAGTTTTCGTTCAACATGGTCAGTGAGCAGGGGCGTAGGAATGAGTTTAACATTGGGGGGGACCAGGGGTGATTTTAGGATTTTAATTTTAGGGAGGCTCAGTCCCCAATGACAATACGGAGGGGTTTTTCTTGGCTCAAAACGAAGAGGAAGAATCCTGATCATGTACTTATTTATAAGATAATTAGAATATTATTTTTCACAGACCATAGGCTGTTATTCCCACAGTATTTTTGTGGATGTAGGCCAGTACCTCTAGGGGGGTCCGGGGGCATGCACCCCCGTAAGAAAATTTTGTACATTTTAAAGCTAAATTCATTAATCTGGTGGACTTTGAGTCATCCAAATCCACTGTTGAAAATAAATAATCCACCAGCCAATCGACGAACCTATGAATTCTCTGATTTAGATATCTGCATCTAATTTTTTCTGCATCATATTTTCTGCATCATATTGTCACTTCAACCCAAATCGGTTTATTGGAATAAACTACTTGGGTTCCAACTCGACTTCAGTGGACTACATTACACATATTATAGACTTGATTCATGGGTCTTTTTTAAAATTATCTTTCTATATATTTTTTTTGTCTTCATTTTAAAATCTGAAAGTTCTTGTTTTAGGTTCTTCGTATGCCTATTATATAGGATACCTTGTTATAGCCTATGTATATATATATATATAAACATTAAGAAAGGTTTTAATAAGTGAATAAAACGTTTTTTATTATATTTTAGAAAAACATTAAGAGAACGTTTATATAGCCTAATGGGAGAATTGAACGTTTGAATAACGTTATTATAACCAAGCAAGAACGTTAATACAACGTTTATATAAAGGGAGAATTGAACATTCTTATAACCTAAAATTGTTAGCTGGGGAAGAGGAGAGATTCGCGATTGCACTGAACACGTTTTAAGTGCAGGCATATTCTCTGAGCGAGCCCAGAGAGAGAAAGTGTATCTGAGAGCGCGCGCGGGAGATTCGCGCTCGGCACATCATCTTCCGCGCGCGAGCAGAGAGATTCACGCTCACGCATTATATTAATGTACTTTCGCGCTACAATAATGCGCTCTCGACATTTGATAGGGAAACCAATCTAATACGTGTGTCTCACGGCCAATGCGTGAGAGTTGGCAAATATTTTTGTCTTCCGCGGTGTCATTTTTGGGTGGGACAAATGCGACTGTCTCCAATATTGAGGGGGACACGTCCCCCCCGGGTCCTACGCCCCTGTCAGTGAGGTGTAAAACATACACACTGTCGTCTTTTAAGTAGAACTAAAAACGTCTTTTTTCAATAATCTGTAGGTGTAACTGTGCTGTTATGCCAACTGAGAGAGAGAAAATAAAATATATATAAAAATATAAATATATGCTGCTTGGAGATTCCTCGGGTAAGTACGAGACACACAATGTTTATGTTTACTTATATTTATGTGAATGTTTTTAATGTTATATGTTAATGTTTTATGTTCTTGTTTTGTAGATTGTTAGAAGGATTAACCAGGTACCAGACTTGCTTACATGCATGACCCATGACCCAGGCTTTGAACCAGTGTGCCTTAATTGTATTCTCTGCTGAACGCACCTAATGTTTACAGTGCTGATTACGGCGCCTTGAGACTAGAGGAATAGAACAGGAAGATTTGTGTAATGTCAAAAAAGTCTTTATAATTCACTTTGTAATACAATAACTACTTTGTAAAGCAGTCATTACATTACAATAGAATTTAAGTAAATTTCATACAACAGTATTTTTCAGTGAAAACACTATTTTAACAAGAACAGTTTGATTGTTTTTATGTTTTTTTTTTTTTTAAATTCAAAATCAATACAATATATGTAATGACAACATTTGTCATCAATTCACAATAATAGCAGATAAAGCAATTTATCTCCTTTTGTCAATGTCTTTCACATAGGCGCTACAGGACGTCTGTGAGCCGGTGCTGGGTTATCTGGGCAGGAAGATCAGGGTTGTTATCCCGTCTTGTGTGGTCCTGCGCATACGCCGGGAGTTTGCAGACGCAGGGTTTAGACCTCCGCCTGATCGGTCGTGATACATGCCTTGCGATGGCGGCTCTGTCATACTGGGACACAGAGTGTTTCTGGGACATTTAGCTTGTGGATCTCCTCCATGTAGGGAAGCGGGTCTGGGATTACCTTTTCAAAAAGGAATGTCATCAAATTGATGACATAGCCTTGAAAAAAATAATTGCACAAAGATATTATGCATGTTATTTATTGATTTGAAATTTTTATTTACTTTATTGTGAACCACAATAAATGTGTTTAACTTACAGTATGTTGCCTGTGATTTTAATGGCCTCATGGAGTGCATTCCTTGTTTGGCTTTGGGAAACAAAAGCATTGGCTTTCCAGTCGATGTTTTAGACGGAGGACGATTTGAGTTCTCGTTGAAATGCATACCTGCCAAATAAAGTCTGAAAGAAAAACAACTAAATACATCAACAACAGTTATTATTAAAGACATCATTATAGAGGTTTTAATCATATTAATGTAAAACACACCTGCACAACATTCCAAGGTGCGGATAAACCACATTCTTGGGTGCAAAACGTAAAATGACACTGTGAAAAGATTCCCAAGACGAAGTGTGAAAGTGAGGACTGAGTTTCTCGATATCTTTCATCATTCTCTTGTTTGTAAGAATCTTTTCGACAGTACATAGTGCTTTGGTTCCTGTAACAAACAAACAAAAAATGGTTACCGGTACACTTTAATTTTAGGTGTCCGTGTTAGTGTAATACTACTGAGTAATATTAATCAACTACATGTTCCTACTGTAGGGTAATGGCAGGATTAGGGTGTTTTATAGTTGCATGTAATGATGCATCATTTACTGTGATTACTCTGTAACAAGGACATTTACCAACATATTTATGAAAGTAAAAATGGTCTGTAAGTTTAGAAACGTTAAGCAATATATTTTGTCAATTTGAAACAAATAAATGTAATGTGGTCACCTGGTCGGAACCATTTGCTGCGATCAGTGGATTGACGGATTTGATGGTCGCACCGGGGGTATGATGGGTCGTCATGTACGTGAATGTCTTGAATATGGTTCACCATGGACTTCCACTTTGCCGCCCGCTCCACAGGAGTTTCTGAAGTAGCTGCGGTCCAGCAGACGTGGTTTCTGATGCTATGCTGCCACTTTTTCACTACTTCACAGTCCTTAGCTTTGCTGATCTTTTCCAACTTCTTAGACAAGCCTGAATAAATTAGTATTCACAATATCACGTGTACTCTGGAAATAATCACATCATCATAAGGGAATTACAAGTAAAATCAACATTTACAATAAAGCGGAAAAGGTACCTTTCTCCAGACGCCAGACATCGTAGAACTGCGGTATGTTTATTTCCCTCAAAAACGTTTGGATGTGTGGGTGGCGATCTGTAACAATGCATTCGAGCTTCACACCATGTGCCTCTAGATGTGCAAGGCTTCGTTTTAATCCCTCCTTTTCCATATGGTAACTTCCTGCTACCTCATTGCTCTATGGGTAACCAACGTAAAGTACATACAAGCAGCAAATGTAGTTAGTGCAGTTGAATTGAGTTTATTGATGTATTGGTACTCACCTGCACTAGCTGTATGTCCAATATGATGTTGCTCGCAAGGTCCATTAAGGTATATGCACCATACTTTGCTGAGTGGCCTAAAATATATTTGTATGTGTGACTATAAATACTGTATATGATACGATTTAAAAAAAAAAAGACTGACAACAGTACATACAAATTTAATGAATGGACACAGCTAACACAATTATTATTTTACCTGGTGAGTCCGCTCTCATATCACCAGCCGCTATCACTTTGTCCCGCTGGCTTAGCTGGCGCAAGACTTCTTCTTGTTCTTTCTTCCACGTATAGATTATTGCAGGTTCCAGATACATGCTGGCATGCTTTCGAAAAGCTCTGTGTGTCATCATCTTGACATGCATTGCGTTGAATACCTAAGTCATATAAAAAACATTTTTGTATTTAATCCATTAAAGGTGGGGTATGTGATTTTCTTTTTTTTTTTCAAAATCACTTGAAATCCTATTCCTAACCCACTTACTGGCTGTAAATTAGAAGCGCTGAAATGAAAATTAAGCAATTTAATCATCTGTGGAACGGGCAGGACTTGAAAAACTCCAGCCAATCATTTTCAAGACCGTCTAGAATCATTGGACAGAAACGGTTGTACCATACCCCCACCCCCCTCGCGCATGTCCGTTCGTGCGCATACTCAAAACTCACAGGAAGTGCAAGTCGCCCCGGTACAGAGAGAGAGAGAGAGAGAGAGAGAGAGAGAGAGAGAGAGATTGCGCGGTCCATGTTTTTCGAATGGGTGGAGTCAGGGCCAGCGTTGGAGGAGAGAAGGTAGGACCTTATGTGTATTTTCAAAATCTGCCGGCCGTTTAGCAAATCACATACCCCACCTTTAATTATATTAGTGAATTTCAGTATTTCCTTTCCAAGTACCTTTTGTAATTTGAAGAAGGATGTGCCGGTGAAGTATACGGCAGCAGATAACTGGAGGTCGCCCACAGGTGTGCTGCCAACAACAGGTTGGCTTTGCCATTTTCTAAAGTATTGACAATGTGGGCACAATTGATCAATTGCAACAAAAGAACCTTTTCTTCGAGGCCGAACGTCACAGCGTCTCGTGCACACTGGGCAAGTTTCGAAAAGTTGCAGGAGGCACTTTTCAAATACAATGTATTTCGTATCCTGCTCTATCGATGTACATCTACAAACGAAAGAAAAAAACGAATTACATTCCAACAAAGTCATGTGATTTCTTAAACAGGCTATAACGAGAATAAAGAAGATAAAATCCACTTACAGAAGTTGTGATGACTCGGCTGGCTCATATGTTGTGTCCTGACTATCAAAGGAAACACTTTTCTCCTCCTCCAGGTCTAGACCAGCTTTATTTGCTGGCCTAAAATCCTTCAAAGGTGTTGAAGTTGTGAATGGAGCACCTGTCTGTGTTCCTATCAAAATAAATACAAGAATTTAAAATATATATATATGTTATGTACTAAAAACATTAACTTCAACATTCAAAAACAAGCCTATATGTGATATCAATCGATGTTAATCAATCAACCATTAACACGCCTTTAAAAAATACAATGTCACATTATACATTAAAATGTCTTGTATAAAAACAAACCTTTATAGGCACATTTGTGTTTAAAAAAAAAATTAAAATAAGTTGAGTTGACTACTGTGAGATGCTCCTCACATGAGTGACACGTGTATAGGTTACAGATATAAACACAAACCTTTGCTTCTGAGTTTATGTCCCACGGTCCCGAAAGCCTGTGATGTTGAATTATATTCTGTTTGACAAGCTACATCCTTCATAACTGGACTCTTCTGCGACTGATTAGACACGAGATATCAAACGATCTGTAACGATGCAATACTAGCCTATCAGATTATTATTATTTTTTTAATTTTTACTCACATAAGCGTGTTGCTGCACCATTCCTGTCGGATCCAATATAGAAGGCACAGCACCGTTTTTTAATCTTAATCGGTCTGCAAATCCAGTCTCGACCTGTGTCTTGTTTACAAAACAGTCCTCGGCGAAATGAAGCGAACAAACGGACAATGTTTTACCCACATCAGCTGGAACGTCATTAAAAATAAAGTTTAGCCAAGCATTCCTATTGGACCCCAGAGGAAGCTTATGCAGCGACTGTCTTCTTCCACAGCCAGGCACTGCACAATATTTAGTGAACGGCATGTTTATTGCTCGGTAGCTCGATCCGGTTTGTCATCACACGAGGTAGGCCTTTGTTGTTTAGCTATGCGTGTAATGGAGATGGTCCTCACTGCAGAACATGAAATCCACGGGGAGGAGTCGGATCGGAGGAGTCGACTCCTCCCACCTTACATACCGGTACCTAAACCTACCCAGCTCCACCCTTTATCCTTAAACCCACCCCTAAACCTACCCAACCCCACCCCTTAATCCGGATCCGACCTCGCCCCCCGGATCTCGTGTACTGCAATGAGGTGCTACTGGAGTAATGCGCGGACCGGTGGGCGGGGCTAAACCCAGTGGGCGGGGCTAACACGGTGGGCGGGGCTAACCCGGCCGTGTTGGAGCAGGCGTTGATCTTCTTCTGCGCTGGGGGGGGGGGGGGGGGGGGGGGTGTTTGGTTTTATCCTCTTTGACGTCATAATTCCCCACTTTCAAAAACGAGTCGTTTGCTGAGGCTGGTGTCAATAAAAGCTTTTATTGGACTAACAAGGACGTTTTCAGTTATGAAACTTACTGGATATTCTTATAATATTGTGACCTCTTAGATGTCAAAAGCTCAAGGAAAATGTGATTTCTCAGTTCATCACACTTTTAAAACTGGAATGACTATTACAACCTGTACTTTTTATTTTGAATAAAGTCTCAAGTTTATTAAGTCTGAATTTATATGATCAAAATACAGTAAAAATAGTGAAATATTATTGTGATGTAAATCAGCTTTTTTCTATGTGAATATATAGTAAAGTGTAATTTATTCCTGTGATTTTCAGCATCATTACTCCAGTCTTCAGTGTCACATGATCCTTCAGAAATCACTATAATATGAGGATCTGATGATCAAGAAACATTTACATTTTTACATTTTTAGTCATTTAGCTGACGCTTTTATCCAAAGCGACTTACAATTGCTATATTTCAGAGGTCGCACGCCTCTGGAGCAATTTGGGGTTAAGTGTCTTGCTCAGAGACACATTGGTGTCTCACAGTGGATTCGAACCCGGGTCTCTCACACCAAAGGCATGTCTCTTATCCACTGCGCCATCACCACCATGATTATTATCAATGTTGAAAAGAGTTTATAGTTTTGTGGAAACAGTGATTCAAAAGATTGGGGTAAGGTAAAAAAAACACTAAATTAATACTTTTATTAATCAAGGATGCATTAAAATGTTCAAAAGTGACAGTAAATACATTTATAATGTTACAAAAGATTCTATTTCAAATAAATCCTGAAAAAAAATTAATAACATTAATAACAAAATTGTCAACATTGATAATAAGAACCAATAGCAATAATTGGATACATATATTTGATAATAATTGAGCATCAGATCATCATATTATAGTGATTTCTGAAGGATCATGTGACACTGAAGACTGGAGTAATGATGCTGAAAATCACAGGAATAAATTACACTTTACTATATATTCACATAGAAAACAGCTGATTTACATTATAATATTTCACTATTTTACTGTTTTTATCAAATAAATGCAGCTTTTGTGAGCAGAAGAGACTCTTTCAAAAACATAAATATTACAAAATTGTACATGAGATGCCAACAATTCATTAAAATGAAGCACCAGACACACACTGATCAGATTCGACTGATGTGAATATAATATATAAAACGCTGATCAGTTTCAGCTCATTCAAAAACAATTCTATCAAACTGTAGATGTGAATAAAACAAAAGCAGGAGTTATAGTTATAATAACGCAGAGTTACAGCGACACCTGGTGGTGAAACTGCAGAAACAAGTCAAGCATTTTCTTCTTTTAAAATGTTTATTATTGTGTTGGGACAATGGATATGAGTGATAATTCATCTTTTCCAGTGTACACCCGATCATTACACACGCACGTGTCAGTGTCCACATGCAGACATGCGTGTTCACCGCATCAGATAGAGCAACAGAAATCAACACAACGTGGATTTACAACGTACAGATTCCACAAGCAAGAATCATCAGTCTGTGCAAAACTGAAACACCGTTTCAATCATCCGGTTGTGATATTTTTCAGATCTTCCTGCTGAAATTAAACAGGGATATACGTCTGTTAGTCACATGATCACTGTTCTTCACATTGAGAGACTAAAAGAACAAAGACCAGCTCTGGAAAGCATGAATTCAGCTTAAAAAAGTTAAAAATGATCATTGAATCGCCCTGTTTCTCCTGTGAAACCCTAAGGAGACGTTTGGCAGAATGTTCACGCTGCTCTTGTGTTGAGCGAGCGCATGTTAAAGACCCACAGGAGGAAGTCAGTGACGTGAATGCAGACAGAACACGTGTTTCTGATGATTACTCGGCACTTTCACATGAGATTCAGCATTTACAGATCACGGTCGGGCCATGGCACCAGATTCTGTGGAAGCTCGTTTACGCCACACCATAAAAAACTGTTTTTTTAAGATAAGTGGGTAATATCTCACAATTCTGACTTTTTTCTTGCAACCACAATTCAGATTTTATTTTATTTTTCACAGATAGTTCTGAACTTTTGAAACATGCAATTCTGACTTTTTTCTCATAATTGTGAAATATAAACATTTCAGAGAAAAAAAATCATAATTGTGAGTTTATATAAAAAAAGTTCGTAATTATCTATAAAATTTTTTTTTTATATAAACTCAGAATTATGACTTTTTTTCTTGCAACGGCAAAACATTTTTTCCCCAGATTATTCTGACCTTTTTTATATAAACTTTTTTCTCAGAATTGTGAGATATAAACAATTGAGAGAAAAAAATCTGAATTGCAATTGCAAGAAAAAAACGTAATAATTGAGTTTATATAGAAAAAGGTCAAAATTATCTGTAAAAAGTATTTTTTCTGTTGTTTATATCTCACAATTCTGACTTTTATTATAGATTATTCTGACCTTTTTAATATAAACTCAATTATGAGGTTTTTTTATTGCAACCGCAATTAACTTTTTTTTTATTATTCTGACTTTTTATATAAACTTACAATTCTGACTTTTTTCTCAGAAGTGCGAGATATAAATTGAGATTTTTTTTTTACTTTTTCTTGCAACAGATTATATCTTGCAACTCTGACATTTATAGAAACTCGCAAATCTGACTTTTTTTATATATATATATATATATATATACTTTTTACACACACACATACATACATACTAAAATATATATATATATATATATATACACACACACTCACAATTCAGACTTTTCATAAACTGTCAATTCAATGTCAGTTCAAGACAAAGTTGCAATTACCATTATTATTATTATTATTTTATTTCGTGGCGAAAACGAGCTTCCATTGATATTCCCTAAATGCTACTGTGTGTTTGATTGTATGATTAGTTAGTAAAAAAATACAATTTTTCAAAAATGAAAGACAAAGGAGAAAGCAAAAGGCAGAACGAGTGTCTCTTGGCAGATCCGCACATGTTTGGTCCATAAAGTGGCCGTCATGAAAACACGTGATGCGCTCCGGCGTCCTGATTGGCCACATCAACACTCACGCTTGGCCTCATTGGTTTGATCCCACAGCCGAGTGAAACGTGGACGACGAAGAACGAAAACTTTCATTCTCCATTTTAAAATTCTCGTGGCAGGAAATAAAGACAGAAAGAATCCACTCCTGCTAAAACACTGAGTTTGTTCGCCTCCCGAAGTCCAAACGGCTCATCGTTAGTAAATCTCTACATATATCTTGTCAGTTCAGTGGCGTTTTGTCTAAGAGTGTGTGTGTGTGTGTGTGTGTGTGTGTGTGTGTCCAGTCCATTAGCAGCACTTCTTCTTGCGTTTGCTGCTCTTACTCAGTTTGATCACTTCGTGCTGCTGTTGCTGCTGTTGTTTGGCCACCGACTCTTTCCGGGTCTTCAGGACGAGCTCAGTGACACAGTTGAACATCTGACATGAACACACACACAACACTCGTCAGGTGGTTAAATCAATGCATTTCTGAACATTAAATGTTTTCAAAAAATTATATGCAGGGTTTGAAATTAACACCCGCCAAATGCGTGTACAAATCAACAGTGTGTAAGCCAAATCTGCGCAGATTTAGCGCAAATACTTTTGAGTCATGATATATTAAAGGATAATTCGGGTATTTAGCACTTTGAATCTATCTTCTAGTGTGTTTTGGATGAGCTAGAGTGGTGGACACAGAAATGTTGACGATGGGTCCTGTCTCGACTTTTTGACTCTTTTAGAATCGCCTCTGAGCGCTTCAGAGTGGCTGTCTATGGGCATGCACAAACATGTGCTTAAAACAACCCAACGTTCGTTTTCAAAACTGTGACACTCACCGAGTGGTTAGTGGTGTTCGTTGACGTTCCAAAACAAGTAGCGTAGCGAAATACAGTTTCTGTCGTGTTTTATTTGGCATTTTGTAAAATCACATTGATGTCTGTTGGAGGACTCGTTGCTGGTTGATATTACTGCGCTAGCGGAGACGGAAAGGGTCTGTTTACATTGGGTTGTAGTGTTTTCGCTCGGTTCTCCGTCTCTCAGAAGGCTAGCGTGAGCAGAAGACTAGCGTGAGCAGAGCAACTGCGGCAAAGTGGTTGTCGCCATCTAGTGGTCGGGAGTGTGCTAACGCTTCAGACTCAAATATCCAGCGGAAGTTTATACGCGGTTGTGAGGAATCTGAAAAAATAGTTCCACTATAGTAAATAACACGGATTGAAATCATACATTACTTACTTACTTACTTATGCCTGCTACCCCTCCTGGGGCATAGGCCGCTAACAAGAGATCTCCAGGCATCCCTGTCTTGGGCTTTTCTCTCCAGTTGGCTCCAGGTGTATCCAAGTTCTTTGATATCAGCTGCCAGATCTCGGCGCCACGTATTTCTTGGCCTTCCTCTTTTCCTTTTGCCTTGGGGATTCCAGGTGAGCGCTTGCCTGGTGCCTTGGAAGCTGGCTTGCGGAGCGTGTGGCCAATCCATCTCCAGCGTCGTTTCAGGATCTCATCTTCTGCAGGAAGCTGATTGGTTCTCTGCCAAAGGTCCTGGTTACTGATGGTGTTTGGCCAGCGGATCTGGAGGATTCTTCGCAGACAGGAGTTGATGAAGGTCTGAACTTTCTTCATTGTCCCCACTTTTGTCCTCCATGTCTCTGCACCGTAGAGAAGGACTGCCTTGACATTGGTGTTGAACAGCCTGACCTTTGTCCTTAGGCCCAGTTCCTTTGAGTTCCAGATTTTCCTCAGCTGTAGGAAGGCTGCTCTTGCTTTGCATATTCGTGCCTTGACGTCAGCGTCTGTTCCGCCCTGCTTGTCGATGACACTGCCCAGGTAGGTGAAGGCCTTCACTTCTTCTAACGCCTCTCCGTCTAACTGGACTGGGTCGTTATTGGTGTTATTCACCTTGAGGATCTTTGTCTTCTGTTTATTGATGTTCAGACCTACTTGAGCGGAGGTGGCAGCTGTGCTGTTTGTCTTCTCCTGCATCTGCTGTCGGGTGTGGGATAGCAAGGCCAAATCATCCGCAAAGTCCAGGTCGTCGAGTTGTGCGAAGGGTGTCCACTGGATTCCTGTTCTTGTATGTGCTGTTGTAATCTTCATTATCCAGTCTATGGCTAGCAAGAAGAGAAAGGGCGAGAGCAGGCATCCCTGACGAACCCCAGTTCTCACTTCAACGGTCTCCGTAAGCTTCCCTTCATGGACCACTCTGCTGGTCATACCGTCGTACGAGTTTCGGATGATGTTAACAATCTTAGCTGGCACACCATAATGCCGGAGAAGGTTCCAAAGGGCACTCCTATCCAGGCTGTCGAAAGCTTTCTCGTAGTCCACGAAGATGATGTAGAGGGGAGAGTTCCACTCCAGTGACTGCTCAAGAATGATACGCAGGGTGGCGATCTGATCCGTACAGGATCTGTCTTTCCGGAAGCCTGCCTGCTGGTCACGGAGTTGGGTGTCTACCTGGTCCTTCATCCTATTCAGGATAATCCTATTGAACACTTTCCCTGGAATGGACAGTAGCGTAATCCCTCGGTAGTTGTCACACTTACTGAGGTCACCTTTCTTAGGTAGCTTTATAATGTATCCCTCCTTCCACTCCGTGGGCACCTGTTCCTCCTCCCAGATTTTCTTGAACAACGGGAACAGTATCTCTACCGTTGTTTCCAGGTCCGCCTTCAATGCTTCTGCTGGTATGCTGTCTGGACCTGCTGCCTTGCCGTTCCTCTGCTGGCCTACTGCCTTGCGGATCTCTTCTCTGGTGGACGTACTGCAGTCTATTGGTAGATCCTCTGCTGCTGGATTGATGGTTGGCGGGTTTGCTGGCATTTGTCTGTTCAACAGTTCTTCGAAGTGTTCCCTCCATCTGTTCATTTGTTGTTCCTCTCCCTTCAATATCTTTCCCTCCTTGTCTTTCACTGGCCTCCCTGGCTTGCAAAGCTTCCCTGACAGCATCTTTGTGATGGAGTGCAGATCTTTCAAGTTGCCATTTCTTGCTGCTTTTTCTGCTTCGGCTGCCAGACCATCAACATAGTTCCGCTTGTCGGTTCTAATACGCTTCTTCACCTCTTTGTTGGCAGCTGTGAAATCTTCTTGTGCCTTGGCCTTCTCCGCTCTTGTTCTGCTGTTGTTGAGGGCTGCTTTCTTCTCTTTCCTTTCCTGAATCTTCCTCAATGTCTCTGTCGACAGCCACTCCTTATGTTGGTATTTCAGGGGTCCAAGGACATCACTGCATGTTGTTGTTATGGTTTCTTTCACTCTCTTCCATCTGCCATCCACTGTATCCTCCTCCTCTTCTAGTTCTTGCAGTATTTGGAACCTGTTGCTCAAAACCACTCTAAATTCCTCCAGCTTGTGTGTGTTCCTCAGAAAGCAGGTGTTGTACTTGTGCCTCTGTGCTGTAGTTCCCATCCACCCTTTCTTCAACTGCAGCTTCAGTCTTGCCACTACAAGGTGGTGGTCTGATGCGACGTCCGCTCCTCGCTTCACTCTTACATCCTGTAGGGATCTTCTGAATTTCCTGATGATGCAGATGTGGTCTATCTGGTTCTCGGTGGACCCATCCGGTGACACCCAAGTTGCCTTGTGTATCCTCCTATGGGCGAAGACGCTGCCGCCGATCACCAGGTTATTAAGAGCGCACAGATCTGCAAACCTCTCACCGTTTTCATTCATGTCGCCAAGTCCATGTCTTCCCATCACTTCCTTATACCCGGTGTTATCCTTCCCCACCTTTGCATTAAAATCCCCCATCAGGATGGTGACATCTTTCTCTGTGTAGCTCTCCAGGATGGACTGCAATCTGCTATAAAACTGCTCCTTGTCTCCCTCCTCACTGTCATTGGTGGGTGCATAGCCCTGCACAACATTCATGGTGATCTTCTTTTTCTTCGTTCGGAAAGATGCTGTGATGATCCTTGGGCCGTGGGCTTCCCATCCAGTGAGTGCTCGCTGTGCTGTTCTTGACAACATCAGCGCTACTCCTTGTGTGTGGGGGGCGTTATCCTCCTCATGTCCCGAGTACAGCAGCATCTCGCCAGTGATCAGCCTCTTCTGACCGGACTGTGTCCATCGAGTTTCGCTGATTCCAAGCAGAGTGAGGTTGTAGCTCCGCATTTCTGCTGCCACTTGCGCTGTCTTTCCTGCTTCGTACATGGTCCTCACGTTCCATGTACCGATGTCGGTTGCCCTGGCTGAGAGAAGGGAAATCGGCCCTGCAGCTTCCAATTTACGTCGGCTTTCACTGCACAGCGTCATACTTTTTCTTGACGAAGACCCATCTCTCCCCAAGGCGGAATTGCCTGTTTCTCTTGTTTCTCTTGAAATCATACATTGCGCCGATATATTTGTTTTTAAATCATCAGCGAACACCACTAACCACTCAGTGAGTGTCACAGTTTTGAAAACGAACGTTGGGTTGTTTTAAGCACATGTTTGTGCATGCCCATAGACAGCCACTCTGAAGCGCTCAGAGGCGATTCTAAAAGAGTCAAAAAGTCGAGACAGGACCCATCGTCAACATTTCTGTGTCCACCACTCTAGCTCATCCAAAACACACTAGAACATAGACTCAAAGTGCTAAATACCCGAATTATCCTTTAAATGCAGTGTATTGCGCAGAATCTGCTCATATCTGGCGTACTTGAACACACTAGGTGTACGCAACAAATAACGACGCGCTTGTTTATTTGCATTGAAGCAATAGTGAAGATTAAAAAGCGTTTGGTGAACAGAAAAGACTTCCAACATCTTACATTTTTTGATGTTCTTTGTCCTGTATCGATCGGTCTAAAACACATATTTGATGACAAGTATGAAAGAGGAGATGCTGGATGACAGGATTTTCAATGTATGAAATCCAAATTGTATTATATTTACACTACCGTTCAAACGTTTGGGGTCAATACGATTTTTAAAAAATTTTTAATGAAATGAATACTTTTCTTCAGAAAGGACACATTAAATTGATCAAAAGTGACAGTAAAGACATGAAGAAAGGTTAATTTCTTTCTTTCTTTTTTGGCTAGTAGAAGTTCTGAATGGCCGGACACTTAAAAATGTAGTAGCCAAAGTGGCCGGTGAGTGAAAAAGTTAATTTCAAACCCTGATTATATGAAACAAAGGACCAGACTAGACAATAATAAAGCTGATGAACAATAAAAACAATGACAGCCAATCAGAATCCATCCTGCGTTCAGCGCTACAAATATAGTTTTCCTCAAGGCTACAGTGATGCATTACTTTTTAGGTACTAAAGAATTTTTATAACTTGATAATATATTCACATGGATGTATATATATATATATATATATATATTTGAAAACTCACATCCTCCACGTTGACGTTCTCCTTGGCGCTGGTCTCGAACAGTCGGATGTCCATCTGCTCAGCAAACTTCTGCGCGTCAATGGTCTCCACCACTTTAGAGGCTGGGTCGTCATTCTTATTACCCACTGAATTCAGACCACATGACCATTAAAACCAAATATAACCAATAACAAAAAACAACAGTCACATCTTAAAGATGCAGTAAGCGATTTCTGAGAAACACTGTTGAAAGTGGATCGGACCGAGAAGCACAGCACTTTTGTAGCCAATCAGCAGTAGGGGGCGTGTCCACTCATGATGAGAGGAGAGAGTGAGCCAATCAGCAGTAGGGGGCGTGTCCACATGATGGAAAGGAGAGTGATCCAATCAGCAGTAGGGGGCGTGTCCACTCATGATGAGAGGAGAGAGTGAGCCAATCAGCAGTAGGGGGCGTGTCCACATGATGGAAAGGAGAGTGAGCCAATCAGCAGTAGGGGGCGTGTCCAATCATAATGGGGAGGAGAGAGTGTGAGCAAGAGGGAGATTTGAAGAAAGACTGTAGAAAGAGAGATGGCTGAGAGACATTACAAAAGAGGAATATGAGAAGGGTTATGATCAGGCAAGAGCTTTAGGACCCGCATTAATATTAGTAACGCCTTCCAGTGCTGGAGAGCTGAGCAGGAAGCCTGAAAACAGACATCGGGGTTGCATTTGTTTGTAAATACTCTAGTGTACTATTTTTTGTTCTTCCTTGTTGTTCGTTCATCATCTTCGCAAAGCATTATTTTGCTTCGCTTCAGCAATGATAAAGAGACATCCACTCATGCATTTGGGGGCGGAGTAATGAAGGGAGGGGCGTGTCTGTTTGGGTTGATTTCAAATATCAACAGTGTTTCTCAGATATCGCTTACTGCACCTTTAATTAATAGCAAACTAACCACACACATTGATCATCAGGAGTTGATAACATGCTAAAAGCAGAATCTGATAAAATACCATCAAAAATTTTATCTTCTTATTTCATCTCCAAAATATTAAAAATTAAAGAAATAGATTAAAGATAAAGAATATTATGTCTATTTTTAGGACTATTCTTTTTAAGACAAGATTTTTTTTGTAATGTGTAATTAAGTCAATTAAACAGTTTCTTCCAAAAAATCTCATAAAATATAAGAAATAATAGTATAAAGAAACTACAAACTGACCATAATTTTCTTCATAGGCAGTTGAGATTAATTATACCATTCTTAAAAAAATCCCTATATAATATTCCACATAATCACTTATAAAAACATGAACAAATAGAAATTTCATATCACATTAATAGCATTATAATCCTGTACGCATAACATTAAAATTGTGCGTGCACTTTTTACAAGCACAAATTAAGAGATGCATGAAACATTAATACTTAAATGTATTTGTCACACCGCATGACCATGTGAAGTCAGCTAGTGGAGACAAAAAGCTGAAAATACATCTTAAACATTTAAAATACTGTATCTTATAAAGGAGGACCAGGACTTTTCTTTGTGAAATTCATCCAAAAAAGCAACAATCGATTTACCTAATATTCGACAAACGTCGTCACAGTTTTGATTGATTTCATGAAGCCAACGCTTGACGTTCACGAACGACTCTGCGCTGCTGACGTCATAAACCACTATAACGCCGTGTGTGCCTCTGTAGTACCTGAAAGAGATCACATGACACAACAAATATAAAAACACAATAAAAGTCTGATCTGAGATCAGCCACAGACACACTGATCAACAATAATATAGTGCCATTGCAGTTGCACAGCTAGAAACAATTAAAAACAGAAAAAAATAAAATTACATGTATAAAAGTGATGGTTAGTCAACATGAAATTAAACTGGACAGTTCTTATTTTTTTTAAAAATATCGCTACTTTAAATGATTGGTGGACATCATTATAGTTTTAATAATCTTGAATCAGAATAACTTCATCTAGACTACTTTAAAACAAGGATAAGAAAATCTGCATTAGGAACCAAACATTCAACATGCCCAACTTTCCCAAACTAAGAATTTAAAATCAAGTCAATATTTAGAACATTTAAGATACTTTTTTTTTTTTTTGATTTTGCATTATATTTATGAGAATAAAGCAGATTTCCCACGTAACACTCAATAATATGATATATATTATTTAATAGGGGTGTAAATCAGACAGTTCATAACGATATTGATTCTCTCAGCCAGCGATAAACTAATATTGGCTGATACCTCAAAAAATTCTGCGATATGATTATGATTCGATTAAGGGCTATATCAATTGATTTATTGATATTTAGATACGTGCCAAGGTTACACAACTAGTAATGTTTTTATTAACTCACAAATGCAACCAAAATATATAACATGATGTTTAATTAAACTGAAAATTGCACATCCTCTCCCAATTGGGACGTTTACAACAGAAGAGTTAATCTGCAAGAAACAAACTCAGTTCTTATTCATTTTCATAAATCATGCTTTTTTATTATTTAAATTATCAGGATGCATAGTATTAGCCTGGCTCCGCCCTCCTTCGTACTTCCGCTCAATTTCATTTTCCTTCAGTACTACGTCTGGGATTGTGCTGTAGACTTCGGTTTCCAGAAATCAATTTTTTGTAGGACCAATCAGCGAACAGAGGGAGTGGCTGAGAACGATGACGTTGATGTCGACTCGTGCGTTATTTTGAGTTGTAGTTCAGTAATGGCAGAGGGGAAAGATCCGAGCGAAGCCGTTCGGTCCGTTGTGGCAACGCTAACGAATATCAAGAAGTTAAAGCCGGAGCAAGAACAATCTTTGCTTAGTTTTGTGTTTATGGCCATCCTCCCACGGGGTTCAGGAAAAGACATATGTCACGACCAAACGTTAGCGATTGGTTATGGCAGATAGAGTGACTCTGGGCAGATCCAATAGTTTTAGACTTCAATAGATTACCCGCCTACAAGGAAGTTAACGCTTGTCAATGGAGCGATGCCAGACTCTATGTACAAATGAAATGTACGAGAGTCTGGTAGAACCAGGCTAGCATAGTATCCCAGATCCATGAAATAACTGGCCTTTAAAAATAAAAATCTGCCAGGATTTACCATAGGGGTGGTCAATCATTATCATTATTAATTTATCATTATTAATCATCGTTAGATAATGTGATTATGCTCTCAGCCGCCAATAAAACTCCAGTCTGCCATGTTTAAATCCTAAAAACAGAAAAAGTGAAATGTCTGTTTGGAATAAGAGACGAGGAATCAACTTTAAATGATTCCTAATGACTCTTTCACTTCCTGTGAATGACATCATGACTGACAGGAAGTGGTAATTCTCCACGAGGCACACACATCATCAGATGTTGGTGATTTGACACTGCAGAACAGACAGAGAGATGCGTTATGTTCCCCGAGAGCCGTAACAGAGCTGACTCTGAGCTAAAACTCAGTTATTCTAATAAGCGAGCGTATCACGGTCATCCACATGCAGCACACACACCATCAACAGCAGCTTTGTGCAGCGCAGACTCACTCACACACACACACACACACACACACACACACACACACACACACACACACACACAACTCAACACACACACACACACAACCACACACACACACACACACCACACACACACACACACACACACACCCTCTCACACACACACACACACACACAGACTCACACTCTCTCTCAACACACACACACACACACACACACACACACACACACACACACACACACACTCTCTCTCTCACACACATTCACACCCTCTCACACACACCCAACACACACACACAGACTCAAACACACACACACAGACTCAAACACACACACAGACTCAAAAACACACACAGAGACTCAAACACACACACACACACAGACTCAAACACACACACACAGACTCAAACACACACACACACACACAGACTCAAACACACACACACACACACAGACTCAAACACACACACACACAGACTCAAACACACACACAGACTCCAACACACACACAGACTCAAACACACACACAGACTCAAACACACACACACAGACTCAAACACACACACACAGACTCAAACACACACACAGTTTCCTTCACTCGTCCTCGTCTTATAACGACAGTTCTTGTCTCTAAATGGATGAACACATGTTTAAGCTGAAGTGTATCATTATCAGTGTACGATCAGTGTATGATCAGTGTACGATCAGTGTACGATCAGTGTACGATCAGTGTATGATCAGTGTATGATCAGTGTATGATCAGTGTATGATCAGTGTATGGTCAGTGTACGATCAGTGTATGATCAGTGTACGATCAGTGTACGATCAGTGTACGATCAGTGTATGATCAGTGTATGATCAGTGTATGATCAGTGTATGGTCAGTGTACGATCAGTGTACGGTCAGTGTTACGATCAGTGTACGGTCAGTGTACGATCAGTGTATGATCAGTGTATGATCAGTGATGATGTCAGTGTATGGTCAGTGTACGATCAGTGTACGATCAGTGTAGATCAGTGTACGATCAGTGTATGATCAGTGTACGATCAGTGTAGTCAGTGTAGATCAGTGTGTATGATCAGTGTATGTCAGTGTACGATCAGTGTAGTCAGAGTCAGTGTATGATCAGTGTACTGATCAGTGTACGATCAGTGTATGATCAGTGTATGATCAGTGTACGATCAGTGTACGATCAGTGTACGGTCAGTGTACGATCAGTGTATGTCAGTGTAGATCAGTGTATGATCAGTGTATGATCAGTGTATGACGGTATCAGTGTACGATCAGTGTATGATCAGTGTATGTCAGTGTACGATCAGTGTAATGATCAGTGTACGATCAGTGTACGATCAGTGTAGATCAGTGTACGATCAGTGTACGATCAGTGTATGATCAGTGTATGATCAGTGTATGATCAGTGTATGATCAGTGTACGATCAGTGTATGATCAGTGTATGATCAGTGTAGATCAGTGTACGTCAGTGTATGATCAGTGTATGATCAGTTCGATCAGTGTAGTCAGTGTAGATCAGTGTATGATCAGTGTACGATCAGTGTATGTCAGGTTACATGATCAGTGTAGATCATGTAGTCAGTGTATGATCAGTGTATGATCAGTCGTCAGTGTATGATCAGTGTATGTCATGTAGTGTCGTCAGTGTAATCGTGATCAGTGTATGGTCAGTGTATGATCAGTGTATGTCAGTGTGATCAGTGTATGATCAGTGTAGATCAGTGTCAGGTGTGATAGTGATCAGTGTATGATCAGTGAGATCAGTGTATTTGATCAGTGTATGTCAGTGTAGATCAGTGTATGGTCAGTGTAGATCAGTGTATGGTCAGTGTATGATCAGTGTATGGTCAGGTGTATGATCAGTGTACAGTGATCAGTGTATGATCAGTGTATGATCAGTGTAGTCAGGTAATCAGTGTGTATGATCAGTGTATGATCAGTGTTATTGAGTCAGTGTATGATCAGTGTACGGTCAGTGTATGATCAGTGTATGGTCAGTGTAGTGTATGATCAGTGTACGGTCGGGTGTATGATCAGTGTATGATCAGTGTATGTCAGTGTTATGATCAGTGTATGGTCAGTGTATGATCAGTGTAGGTCAGTGTATGATCAGTGTATGATCAGTGTGATCAGTGTATGTCAGTGTAGATCAGTGTAATCACGTGTAGTCAGTGTAGGTCAGTGTAGATCAGTGTACGTCATGTAGATCAGTGTATCGGTCAGTGTACGATCAGTGTAGGTCAGTGTACGATCAGTGTACGATCAGTGTACGTCAGTGTACGATCAGTGTACGATCAGTGTATCATGTACGATCAGTGTACGATCAGTGTACGATCAGTGTGTAGTGACGGTCGATCAGTGTACGGTCAGTGTACGATCAGTGTACGAGTCAGTGTACGATCAGTGTACGATCAGTGTACGATCAGTGTACGGATCAGTGTACGTCAGTGTACGGTCAGTGTACGGTCAGTGTACGTCAGTGTACGTCAGTGTACGATCAGTGTACGATCAGTGTACGATCAGGTGTACGATCAGTGTACGATCAGTGTGTGATCAGTGTATGATCAGTGTACGGTCAGTGTACGGTCAGTGTACGATCAGTGTACGGTCAGTGTACGATCAGTGTATGATCAGTATACGATCAGTGTACGATCAGTGTACGATCAGTGTACGATCAGTGTACGATCAGTGTACGATCAGTGTACGATCAGTGTACGATCAGTGTACGATCAGTGTATGTCGTGTATATCAGTGTATGATCAGTGTATGATCAGTCGATCAGTGTATGATCAGTGTATGGTCAGTGTATGATCAGTGTATGGTCAGTGTATGATCAGTGTATGATCAGTGTACGGTCAGTGTATGGTCAGGTGTATGATCAGTGTATGATCAGTCGATCAGTGTATGATCAGTGTATGATCAGTGTATGGTCAGTGTATGAATCAGTCGATCAGTGTATGATCAGTGTATGATCAGTGTATGATCAGTGTATGATCAGTGTATGGTCAGTGTATGATCAGTGTACGATCAGTGTACGATCAGTGTATGATCAGTGTACGATCAGTGTATGATCAGTGTACGATCAGTGTATGATCAGTGTACGATCAGTGTATGATCAGTGTATGATCAGTGTATGATCAGTGTATGATCAGTCGATCAGTGTATGGTCAGTGTATGATCAGTCAAGGCTCGAAATTGCGACCATTTTGGTCGCATATGCTCCTGAAATTTAATCTGTGCGACCTAAAAATATATTTGGGAGCATTTGTGCGAGTGCAAATAATGGTTGTGGTGCGACCTGTTTTCATTCCTCTAAAAAAAAAACGTTTGCAAATTACTTCACAGTGTGTACCTTGTGCGCTGATACGCGATGGCCGGACCATCATTCTATCCAACGTTATATAACCAATCCAGGGTTTTTCCTGCATTCATTTTTTTTTTCGCGGCCGCCAAAGCCTTATTTGATGGATGAGTGATGTAGGGCGCTTGACAGGGCGCATCTCCCCGGCCGCGCGCGCTCTCTCACGTCTTCAAACAACACGAGCGCTGTCTTCTCTCCCTCGCGCATTAATCAAAACCATTTGGCACGATAGAAAAAGGGTGGAAGACCCAAGTTTCACGTGGAGTATTCAGAGATTTTTTTTCTCCTGAATTACTGCGTAGTGTGAATTGTGCTAAAAAATAAACTGCCGGATAATCACACAACCTGTGCCGTAGGCTACACACGTCCACTAATGACACGTCCGATTCGCGAACTAATGACTCAATTGAACCGATTCACTTTAATGAATGGTTAAAACAACTGATCTGTCCAACACTGAACTCACGAGACGTCTGAATCTGTGTAACAAATCGGTCACACTTTACAATTTAATGTTCCATTTATTCAATTCTAGTTAACTACATTACATGTAGACCTACTATTAATAAACTGCACTTTGTTAATTTGTTAACCATTGTTAATGTTAATTTCAACATTTAGGCTACTAATAGCCTACATTATTGAAATAATTGTTTTTTATTTGTTTTTTATTTGTTAACATATGCACTGTGAAGTAACATGAACGAACAATGAACAGCTGTATTTTTATTAACTAAGATTAACAAATATTAATAGCAATAGAGTGCCAATCAAAGTCATAATATCAGGTTGATCATCAGGTTCGATTATTAAGGCTTTTAATCGGCAGGATGCTGCTGGTCGTTCCGCTCTATTGGCAGAGCTAATTATACACCATCGCCAAAGAAGAGCTTGCCTTCACTCAATTTAAACCTATGTTGCAGCTCATGGGAAAAGAACGGAGTTGCGATTAACATGACGCATGCAAATGACAAATCATGTGCCAATATCATCGGGGTGAGATGATAGAGCCAGAAGACCAAATTTCAAATCTTGGCCACAGGATGTGTAAAGCCCCAGTGAAATGAAATCTGTTAATATATAATTTGTAGTTGTGGTGCTCCTAAATTTTTGCTGGTGCTCCTAACTTTTTGAAGTTGGGAGCACCAGTGCTACCAAGTAAAAAAGTTAATTTCGAGCCCTGTCAGTGTATGATCAGTGTATGATCAGTGTATGATCAGTGTATGATCAGTGTATGGTCAGTGTATGATCAGTGTATGATCAGTGTATGGTCAGTGTATGATCAGTGTATGATCAGTGTATGATCAGTGTATGGTCAGTGTATGATCAGTGTATGGTCAGTGTATGATCAGTGTATATCAGTGTATGATCAGTGTATGATCAGTGTATGATCAGTGTATGATCAGTGTATGATCAGTGTATGGTCAGTGTATGATCATGTATGATCAGTGTATGATCAGTGTATGGGCAGTGTAGGTCAGTGTATGATCAGTGTATGATCAGTGTATGATCAGTGTATGATCAGTGTATGGTCAGTGTATGTATACAGTGTATGGTCAGTGTATGATCAGTGTATGGTCAGTGTATGATCAGTGTATGGTCAGTGTATGATCAGTGTATGGTCAGTGTATGATCAGTGTATGATCAGTGTACGGTCAGTGTATGATCAAATGATCAGTGTATGATCAGTGTATGATCAGTGTATGGTCAGTGTATGGTCAGTGTATGGTCAGTGTATGGTCAGTGTATGATCAGTGTATGATCAGTGTACGATCAGTGTATGATCAGTGTACGATCAGTGTATGATCAGTGTACGATCAGTGTACGATCAGTGTATGATCAGTGTATGGTCAGTGTATGGTCAGTGTATGATCAGTGTATGGTCAGTGTATGATCAGTGTATGATCAGTGTATGATCAGTGTACGATCAGTGTACGATCAGTGTATGATCAGTGTATGGTCAGTGTATGGTCAGTGTATGATCAGTGTATGGTCAGTGTATGGTCAGTGTACGTCAGTGTATGATCAGTGTACGATCAGTGTATGATCAGTGTATGGTCAGTGTATGATCAGTGTATGGTCAGTGTATGGTCAGTGTATGATCAGTGTATGATCAGTGTATGATCAGTGTATGATCAGTGTACGATCAGTGTATGATCAGTGTACGATCAGTGTACGATCAGTGTATGATCAGTGTATGATCAGTCGATCAGTGTATGGTCAGTGTATGATCAGTGTATGATCAGTGTATGATCAGTGTATGATCAGTGTATGATCAGTGTATGGTCAGTGTATGATCAGTGTATGGTCAGTGTATGATCAGTGTATGATCAGTGTACGGTCAGTGTATGATCAAATGATCAGTGTATGATCAGTGTATGATCAGTGTATGGTCAGTGTATGATCAAATGATCAGTGTATGATCAGTGTATGATCAGTGTATGATCAGTGTATGGTCAGTGTATGATCAGTGTATGGTCAGTGTATGATCAAATGATCAGTGTATGGTCAGTGTATGGTCAGTGTATGATCAGTGTATGATCAGTGTATGATCAGTGTATGATCAGTGTATGATCAGTGTATGATCAGTGTATGGTCAGTGTATGATCAGTGTACGGTCAGTGTATGATCAAATGATCAGTGTATGGTCAGTGTATGGTCAGTGTATGATCAGTGTATGATCAGTGTATGATCAGTGTATGATCAGTGTATGATCAGTGTATGGTCAGTGTATGATCAGTGTATGGTCAGTGTATGATCAGTGTATGGTCAGTGTATGATCAGTGTATGGTCAGTGTATGATCAGTGTATGATCAGTGTACGGTCAGTGTATGATCAAATGATCAGTGTATGATCAGTGTATGATCAGTGTATGGTCAGTGTATGGTCAGTGTATGGTCAGTGTATGATCAGTGTATGATCAGTGTACGATCAGTGTATGATCAGTGTACGATCAGTGTATGATCAGTGTACGATCAGTGTACGATCAGTGTATGATCAGTGTACGTCAGTGTATGATCAGTGTATGGTCAGTGTATGATCAGTGTATGGTCAGTGTATGGTCAGTGTATGGTCAGTGTACGATCAGTGTATGATCAGTGTACGATCAGTGTATGATCAGTGTACGATCAGTGTATGATCAGTGTATGGTCAGTGTATGATCAGTGTATGGTCAGTGTATGGTCAGTGTATGATCAGTGTATGATCAGTGTACGATCAGTGTATGATCAGTGTACGATCAGTGTATGATCAGTGTACGATCAGTGTACGATCAGTGTATGATCAGTGTATGATCAGTGTATGATCAGTGTATGATCAGTCGATCAGTGTATGGTCAGTGTATGATCAGTGTATGATCAGTGTATGATCAGTGTATGATCAGTGTATGATCAGTGTATGGTCAGTGTATGATCAGTGTATGGTCAGTGTATGATCAGTGTATGATCAGTGTACGGTCAGTGTATGATCAAATGATCAGTGTATGATCAGTGTATGATCAGTGTATGGTCAGTGTATGATCAAATGATCAGTGTATGATCAGTTATGATCAGTGTATGTCAGTGTATGATCAGTCAGATCAGTGTATGATCAGTGTATGATCAGTGTATGATCAGTGTATGATCAGTGTATGATCAGTGTATGATCAGTGTACGATCAGTGTATGATCAGTGTACGATCAGTGTATGATCAGTGTACGATCAGTGTATGATCAGTGTACGATCAGTGTATGATCAGTGTACGATCAGTGTATGATCAGTGTATGATCAGTGTATGATCAGTCGATCAGTGTATGGTCAGTGTATGATCAGTGTATGATCAGTGTATGGTCAGTGTATGGTCAGTGTATGATCAGTGTACGATCAGTGTATGATCAAATGATCAGTGTATGATCAGTGTATGATCAGTGTATGGTCAGTGTATGGTCAATACAATACAATACAATACAATACAATACATGTTTATTTATAGAGCACAATTTTAAAAACAACCGAGGTTGACCAAAGTGCTGTACATACAATGTTAAAAAAAATAGTAATGGTAAAATGTAACATTAAGCAATTTTACAATTTACAGACAAGCACCAGTTGTAAAATGGGTATAACACACAAAAGTAAAATCATAAAATAAAGGGTCAGGGTATATTAAACGCTAAAGAGAAAAGATAAGTCTTAAGAGTAGACTTAAAGGTCGATAGGGTTGGGGCAGTTCTGATATGGACCGGGAGACCGTTCCATAATTTAGGGCCAATGGCAGAGAAGGCACGATCTCCTCTATTTTTTAATCTAGTCCTCGGCATTTGCAGCAGACCAGAATTAGCTGATCTGAGTGACCTTGGCTGAGCGTAACAGTGTAAGAGGTCTGACAAATACTGTGGTGCCTCATTATGAACGGATTTAAAAACAAACAGTAGAATTTTAAAATCAATTCTATACTTGACCGGCAGCCAATGTAGTGAGATCAAGGTCGGTGTGATAGGTTCATAGTTACGCTTCCCAGAAAGAAGCCGAGCCGCTGCATTCTGAACTAACTGCAAACGTGCAACACAGGCCTGTGAAGTGCCAATGTACAGTCAGTTACAATAATCGAGTCGTGATGTAACAAAAGCATGCATGACCGTTTCGAATTTCTTAAGGGAAAGAAAAGGCTTCACCTTTGACAAAAGACGAAGATGATAAAAACACGACTTAATCACAGTACTTATCTGCTTATCAAATTTAAGATTAGTGTCAAACCAAACACCCAAGTTTCTGGCACACGTGGTACTATAAGGCGACAAGGGTCATGTAAATATTGTCCATTTGAACCAAACACAATAAATACGGTTTTACTCTCATTCAAGCTCAGGAAGTTAGACGTAAGCCAAAGTTTTAGCTCTTCCAGACAATCCGTGATACGCTGTAATGCCTGCCTTATCATCACGCTTCAGAGGGATGTAAATCTGGGTGTCGTCCGCATACAAATGAAAGGAGAACCCGTACTTGTTAAAAATAGACCCAAGTGGAAGCATATATAGGGAAAACAGTACAGGACCAAGAATTGAGCCCTGAGGGACACCAGAACTTAGAGTTGTTTCAGAGGAAGAATGGTGACCGATGTTGACAACATACCTCCTGTCAGAGAGGTACGACCGAAACCACTGTAGTACTGTGCCACGAAGACCAACACATGTTTCAAGGCGTGATATGAGAATGTCATGGTTAACTAAGTCGAAGGCAGAACTGAGGTCTAACAAAACCAATGCCATAGACTGCCCAGAGTCAGTGGTTAGCATGATATCATTTAAAACTCTTAAGAGCGCTGTCTCAGTACTATGGCGGGGTTTAAAGCCAGATTGAAATTTTTCATTAATAGAACTGATAGTCAGATAAGACTGAAGTTGATTTAAAACAATTTTTTTTTTTTTTCTTTAGAATCTTAGATAAAAATGGTAGATTTGAGATAGGTCGAAAGTTAGCCAATAGATTGGAGTCCAGACTAGTTTTTTTAAGATGGGGTCGCACTGTGGCCAGTTTAAAATCAAACGGTACCGTACCAGTATGGAGACATTTGTTGATTACAGACAACAAGTCAGGGCCGACAGTCTCAATAACTTGCCCCAGGAAACGAGGTGGAATAACGTCATTGGGGCACATAGTTGGCTTCAATTGAGACATAGTCTCGATCAGAGAATTGAGGCTAACAGACTCAAAGACAGACCAAGTGGAAGAGGAGAGTGGGACATCAGACAGTTTATACGATGTGGTACACAACGAAGATGTAATTTTGGAGATCTTGTCATTGAAGAATGTCACAAAGTCCTCACATAAGGAGACAGATGCATCAGGGAATAAATTAACCTTTGGATGGAGAACAGATTCAATGGTGGAAAATAGAATATTTGGCTTATGGCTATTCCGTATGATTAAGTTTGAGAGGTATCTACTCTTTGCAACCTTGGCAGCTCGTTGAAAGGCAGAAAGAGAGTCCCTTAGGATTTCATATGAAACTTGTAATCTGGTCTTTTTTCCATTTGCGTTCTGCCCTTCGACAGGTCTGTCTGAGAGAACGGGTAATATCATTATGCCAAGGTAATGAGTTATGCTTGCTTTTTTTCTCTTTTAAGGGGGCGATAGAATTTAAAATGTTAAAGCAGGTAGTATTAAAAATACTTAAATGTTCATCAGCATCTAAGTGGGATATGGAAAGGTTTGCATCCTGAGTATCGCACAATTGTACATACCTAGAGCAAAATTCATTGCTTGAACATTCAGTGAGAATTCGAGTCAAACGTGGGAGTGGAGAATGTCTTTCAACATTTCCATCAAATGGCACAGAAAACAACAAAGGCATGTGATCGGATAAGCCAGGTTCACCAATTTTGACGTTCAACACCGATATACCACGAGATAAGATCAAGTCCAAGGTATGCCCCTGGACATGAGTTGGTCCGGACACCCATTGCACAAAGTCAAAAGAATCTATTAAGCTAAGAAAGTCTTTTGAGAGAGGCTTAGAGTCACAGCACACATGGATATTGAAGTCCCCAATAATTAGAATTCTATCATGGCAGGTGACAATTTCAGACAGAAATTCTGCAAATTCATTGATAAAGTCATTATTTGCATGGGGTGGCCGATATATGATAGCAAAAACCACTGGATTTACCAGAGAAAGTTGAAATAGCTGAACTTCAAATCTCCTGCGTTTATGAGTTGATAAACAGTGACAGAGATGATTGTTTTTAAACACTGTTGATAACCCCCCACAACGACCAGACAATCGGGGGGAATTAAGAAAATTACAGCCCTGTGGCACAAGTTCAGTAAATGGACTTAAGTCTCCCGGTTTAATCCAGGTTTCGGTGATTCATAAAATATCCAAGGTGTGGAGAGTAAAAAAGTCATTTAGTATAAAAGTCTTGTTTACCAGAGAGCGTGCGTTGATCAAGGCCACTTTTAGTAGCTTCGTGTCCTCCTGCAGCTGAATTGATCTCTGCAATGGTCGAAGATTAGAGATATTCGCTCCACACGCGCGAAGACGAGGAGGAAGGTAGCGCGTATATGTTGAAAGAGTGCCGGGGACCACGGGTCGAAGCCATCGATGCGATGTATCTAGCGGGCGCCAGGGCGGACGGCGTTCTCTGGTCATAGGCAGAGGAGATAGCCTATCAGCAAACGGCGACCGTGCACCAGCACTCAGCGAGTGCGGGTAAATGCGACGCTCGCAGAGCCTCACAGACGGCAGCCACGCGGGAGACCTAAGCCGAGCAGCGGCTCCACCCCGCTTTCCACGTTTTCTCCGACGTTTCCTCTTCCAAGGCAAGTCAGCAGGACGCCAATATTGGTATACTGGAAGGTAAGTATGAGTAGGCAGTGGAGAGGGGCGAGGCAGGTAAATGTCACCTCTAGCAGCTTCAACAGTCAGTCGAATGTCCAGAAGTGTTTGACGATCGTACGTCAGCGCCATTTTACAACCAGTAGTTAAAAAAGACAAGCATAAGAACAGTAAGGACATCAAAACTAGAGGATGCGACAGACGGCATGCCAAACACAGCGGCGCCATCTTGGATCACAGGACCCATCCAGCTCTGTGCACGTCAGTGTATGATCAGTGTATGATCAGTGTATGGTCAGTGTATGATCAGTGTATGATCAGTGTATGATCAGTGTATGGTCAGTGGATGGTTAGTGTACGATCAGTGTATGGTTAGTGTACGATCAGTGTATGGTCAGTGTATGATCAGTGTATGGTCAGTGTATGATCAGTGTATGATCAGTGTATGATCAGTGTATGGTTAGTGTACGATCAGTGTATGGTTAGTGTACGATCAGTGTATGGTCAGTGTATGATCAGTGTATGATCAGTGTATGATCAGTGTATGATCAGTGTATGGTCAGTGTATGATCAGTGTATGATCAGTGTATGATCAGTGTATGATCAGTGTATGGTCAGTGTATGATCAGTGTATGATCAGTGTATGATCAGTGTATGGTCAGTGTATGATCAGTGTATGGTCAGTGTATGATCAGTGTATGATCAGTGTATGGTCAGTGTATGGTCAGTGTATGATCAGTGTATGGTCAGTGTATGATCAGTGTATGGTCAGTGTGTATGATATAGTGTATAGTGTAGGTCAGTGTATGATCAGTGTATGATCAGTGTATGATCAGTGTATGGTCAGGTGTATGATCAGTGTATGGTCAGTGTATGATCAGTGTAATGGTCAGTGTACGGTCAGTGTACGGTCAGTGTACGGTCAGTGTATGATCAGTGTACGATCAGTGTACGATCAGTGTACTGATCAGTGTATGGTCAGTGTACGATCAGTGTATAGATCAGTGTATGATCAGTGTATGATCAGTGTATGATCAGTGTACGATCATGTACGATCAGTGTAACGATCAGTGTACGATCAGTGTACGATCAGTGCTGTACGATCAGTGTACGTCAGTGTACGAGTGTATGATCAGTGTACGATCAGTGTACGATCAGTGTACGGTCAGTGTACGGTCAGTGTACGATCAGTGTACGGTCAGTGTACGGTCAGTGTAGGTCAGTGTACGATCAGTGTACGATCAGTGTATGATCAGTGTATGGTCAGTGTATGGTCAGTGTAGATCAGTGTAAGGTCAGTGAACGTCAGGTAGGTGTACGATCAGTGTACGATCAGTGTACGGTCAGTGTAGATCAGTGTACGATCAGTGTACGATCAGTGTAGTCAGTGTATAGATCTGTTATCAGTGTATGATCAGTGTATGGTCAGTGTATGATCAGTGTATGATCAGTGTATGATCAGTGTATATCAGTGTATGATCAGTGTATGATCAGTGTATGGTCAGTGTATGATCAGTGTATAGATCATGGTCAGTGTATGAGTCAGTGTATGATCATGTTGTCAGTTATGATCAGTGTATGGTCAGTGTATGTCATGTATGTCAGTGTTGATCAGTGTATGGTCAGTGTATGATCAGTGTATGATCAGTGTATGATCAGTGTATGGTCAGTGTATGTCAGTGTATGATCAGTGTATGATCAGTGTATGGTCAGTGTATGATCAGTGTAGTCAGTGTATGTCATGTCAGTGTAATCAGTGTATGATCAGTGTATGGTCAGTGTATGATCAGTGTATGTCAGTGTATGATCAGTGTATGATCAGTGTATGGTCAGTGTATGTCGTTTGTCAGTGTATGTCAGTGTATGATCAGTGTATGTCAGTGTATGTCAGTGTATGTCAGTGTATGATCAGTGTATGATCAGTGTATGATCAGTGTATGGGTTCAGTGTATGTCAGTGTATGATCAGTGTATGATCAGTGTATGTCAGTGTATGTCAGTGTATGGTCAGTGTATGATCAGTGTATGATCAGTGTATGATCATGTAGTCAGTGTATGGTCAGTGTATGATCAGTGTAGACAGTGTATGAGTCAGTGTTAGATCAGTGTATGTCAGTGTATGATCAGTGTATGGTCAGTGTATGTCAGTGTATGATCAGTGTATGATCAGTGTATGGTCAGTGTATGATGATCAGTGTAATGATCAGTGTATGATCAGTGTATGTCAGTGTAGGTCAGTGTATGATCAGTGTAGATCAGTGTATGGTCAGTGTATGATCAGTGTATGATCAGTGTATGATCAGTGTATGATCATGTATGATCATGTATGATCAGTGTATGGTCAGTGTTGATGGATCAGTGTATGTCAGTGTATGATCAGTGTATGGTCAGTGTATGATCAGTGTATGATCAGTGTATGATCAGTGGTATGAGTCAGGTGTATGATCATGTATGGTCAGTGTATGATCAGTGTATGGTCAGTGTATGATCAGTGTATGATCAGTGTATGTCAGTGTATGGTCAGTGTATGATCAGTGTATGTCAGTGTATGGTCAGTGTATGTCAGTGTTGTCAGTGTATGGTCAGTGTAGTCATGTATCAGTGTATGATCAGTGTATGATCATGTTGTCATGTATGATCAGTGTATGGTCAGTGTATGATCAGTGTATGTCAGTGTATGATCAGTGTATGATCAGTGTATGTCAGTGTATGGTCAGTGTATGTCAGTGTATGATCATGTAGATCAGTGTATGGTCAGTGTATGATCAGTGTATGATCAGTGTATGTCAGTGTATGATCAGTGTATGATCAGTGTATGATCAGTTATGGTCAGTGTCGTTGTCATGTATCAGTGTATGATCAGTGTATGATCAGTGTATGGTCAGTGTATGATCAGTGTATGGTCAGTATGATCAGTGTATGATCAGTGTATGGTCAGTGTAGATCAGTGTAGTCAGTGAAGTCAGTGTACGGTTCAGTGTAGGTCAGTGTATGATCAGTGTATGATCAGTGTATCGGTCAGTGTATGATCAGTGTATGATCAGTGTAACGATCAGTGTATGGTCAGGTGTATGATCAGTGTATGATCAGTGTATGATCAGTGTATGGTCAGTGTATGTCAGTGTATGTCATGTATGATCAGTGTATGATCAGTGTATATCAGTGTATGATCAGTGTATGGTCAGTATGTCAGTGTATGATCAGTGTATGTCATGTATGATCAGTGTATGATCAGTGTATGTCAGTGTATGATCAGTGGTATGTAGTCAGTGTATGATCAGTGTATGTCAGTGTATGTCAGTGATGATCAGTGTATGATCAGTGTATGATCAGTGTATGGTCAGTGTATGTCAGTGTATGATCAGTGTATGTCAGTATCAGTGTATGTCAGTGTATGATCAGTGTATGGTCAGTGTATGTCAGTGTATGATCAGTGTATGATCAGTGTATGGTCAGTGTATGGATCATGTAGTATGATCAGTGTATGATCAGTGTATGGGCAGTGTAGATATGTAGTCATGTATGTCAGTGTATGTCAGTGTATGATCAGTGTATGATCAGTGTATGATCAGTGTATGGTCAGTGTATGATCAGTGTATGGTCAGTGTATGATCAGTGTATGATCAGTGTATGTCAGTGTATGGTCAGTGTATGTCAGTGTACATGATCAGTGTATGATCAGTGTATGGTCAGTGTATGATCAGTGTATGATCAGTGTATGTCAGTGTGTCATGATCAGTATATGGTCAGTGTATGATGTCAGTGTATGATCATGTGTAATTGATCAGTGTATGGTCAGTGTATGGTCAGTGTATGATCAGTGTTATGATCAGTGTATGGTCAGGTGTATGTCAGTGTATGATCAGTGTAATGATCAGTGTATGATCAGTGTATGATCAGTGTATGGTCAGTGTATGGTCAGTGTATATGATATCAGTGTATGATCAGTGTATGGTCAGGTGTATGATCAGTGTATGGTCAGTGTATGATCAGTGTATGATCAGTGTATGATCAGTGTATGGTCAGTGTATGGTCAGTGTATGATCAGTGTACGATCAGTGTATGGTCAGTGTATGATCAGTGTATGATCAGGTGTATGGTCAGTGTATGGTCAGTGTATGATCAGGTGTATGATCAGGTGTATGATCAGTGTATGATCAGTGTATGATCAGTGTATGATCAGTGTATGATCAGTGTATGGTCAGTGTATGATCAGTGTATGATCAGTGTATGGTCAGTGTATGGTCAGTGTATGATCAGTGTACGATCAGTGTATGGTCAGTGTATGATCAGTGTATGATCAGGTGTATGATCAGTATATGGTCAGTGTATGATCAGGTGTATGATCAGTGTATGATCAGGTGTATGATCAGTGTATGATCAGTGTATGATCAGTGTATGATCAGTTTACTGGAACTGAATGTATTGAGCATCAGAAGGAAGGCTGTGGTTTCTCTACAGACTGAAAGAGGAAATAAGACACTGAAAAACTGCTGCGTCTACATTCGCCTGTCGTTCATCACATCTCAATCAACATTTACATTTCACTCTAAAAATATAACTTTACCACTGAAACACCTCGTTTTAGGACTTATTTTTGATTAAATCTGAGAGCTGGGTCACTCCTCCATAGGCTTCTAAGGGATTGAAACTTGACAGCCCAGAAAGTCATTAAAGAAATCGTTAAAATAGTCCGAGTGACTACAGTGACTCAATCTTACGTTTATCAAGCGACGAGAATACTTTTAGAGCGCAAAAAAACAAACTAAAATAGCGACTCAATTCAAGACCTGGGGCCTGGAGATTTCACGTAGTGTTATTGCGTAGAACTTCTGGTTGAACGTCACACACACACACACACACACACACACAACACACACACCACACACACACGACCAGCGTTGGCCAATAGTGACCCTTCGTGTGACGTATAACACAGAAGTGTTGCGCTGTTACACTACGTCAACAGCTTAGGAGAAGGACACGGAAGAGAAGAGATGGTTGAATAAAGTCGTTATTTTGGGGGTTTTTTGCACGCAAAAATTATTCTCGTCGCTTGATAAACTTAAGATTGAGTCACTATAGTCATTTAGACTATTTTAACAATGTCTTTAATAAATTTTCGGGGCTGTCAAGTTTCAATCCTTTAGAAGCCTATGGATTTTCATTTTTGGGTGAACTATCCCTTTAAAACATTTCGGTGCGTTGTAATACGCCTGATTTTTTTTCCCCAAAACACTTCAGCGGAAATCCCACCCTGGAACCGATTTCATTGGTTTAGGTTACAGTGATGGGTAGGTTTAGGGATCAGTGTTTGTATTATATATACAATATATTACACTATTATATATTCACATAGAAAACAGCTGATTTACATTACAATAATATTTCACAATATTACTGTTTTTTTTTGTATTTTTAATCAAAGAAATGCAGCCTTGGTGAGCAGAAGAAACTTCTTTTAAAAACATTAAAAACTTCGACTGGTAGTGTACACACTCTTGCTCCATTAGAAATTCATCTATTAAACTGCATCTCAGAAGAAAAGCATGAGTTTCTGCGACTCACGTGGAGGTGATGGTCCTGAATCTCTCCTGTCCGGCTGTATCCCAAATCTGCAACTTGACTTTCTCCCCGTTTATTTCCACCGTGCGAATCTTGAAGTCCACACCGATCGTGGTGATGTAGCTGCCTGCAACGACACACATAAATCAGCATAAAATCACTCAATTATCCTGGAAATAAGCACAATGCTGCTGAGTAATTAATTTAACCCTCTATAAATCTGCATCTCAACGGATATACTTATTTTTTAAAGATTTGTAACCTTTATTACTCGCTGTAACCTTTCTTACATAACCAGCATTAATTATGTAGAACAGCATGACCTACAGCAGTGTCCATAAGCGTATACGTGTGTGTGTGTGGTGTGTGGTGTGTGTTAGTAATCAGTTTTAGTGACAGTCTAGATCTTCTTTCACAGTTAATGTTTGTTAAAAGCACGTGACGTGTTGATCCTACCCGAAAACGTGTTATCAGCGAATCTCAGGAGTAAACTGCTTTTGCCAACACCTGTGGACACACAGACAGAGTTACAGCTTTACACACAAAACATTTAATTACATTCATAAGAAAAATCTCTTTCTGTGCTTTTATAAAGTCATTATCCATTAGGCTACATTATATATGTGTGTGTGTGAGTGAGTGAGTGAGTGAGTGTGTGTGGAGAGAGTGAGTGTGTGAGTGAGTGAATGAGAGAGAAAGTGTGTGTGTGTGTGTGTGTGTGTGTGTGTGAGTGAGAGAGAGAGAGAAAGTGTGTACCGCTATGTGTGTGTCATTACCAACATCTCAACATTAACTAACATAATTTCTCCTCATAAATTAAATGCTTAATATTTAACCCCACATTCGATGCGTTAAATCTGTTTATACACTCACTCTGTCACACACACTTCAAATAATATGCTAATCAGTGTAACATATTCATATTTTACCTTTTTAGATAATAAAAATGAATTTCAAAACACACCCATGACTCTAAACTCAGTTGGGCAGGCCCATTACATCAGTTAAGGCAGAAACAACAACAATGTTATTTATAAGCTGTCAAATCACTCAAGGTCTGCATTACGTGTGTATCCAGCGCAAAAAGCCCGGGTTAAGTCGTTATAGTGAATGTAAATGTCGTTGTAAGCGACCTGAGGCCTGTTTCCGTTTCTCATCCCCGGTGTTTCCTTACCACTGTCCCCGATGATGAGCAGCTTGAAGAGGTAATCATAGTCCCGCGCCATGACCCCCGCACAACGAGCCCGCTCAGGACCCGAAACCCTCCTGCTCCTCCTCTCCCGGCGGAGAGACTGTCGTATATGAGCTTTATCGTCTCCCCGGGTTATTTTGAGCGGAGTGTGTATCTGTGTGTGTGTGTGTGTGTGTGTGTTTCGGAGACTCCACACACCCATCTACACTCACGGCGGATCTGATGCCGCTGCTCGCAGCCGCTCAAACAAACCCCGCCCACTAGAACTCGAGATGACTCACTGCGCATGCGCACGAATCACAGCGGTAGTGCAGAAGATCGTCCAGCAGGAGGAGACAAAGAGGCGTCTATAGGCATTATACACTCACCTAAAGGATTATTAGGAACAGCATACTAATACTGTGTTTGACCCCCTTTCCCCTTCAGAACTGCCTTAATTCTACGTGGCATTGATTCAACAAGGTGCTGAAAGCATTCTTTAGAAATGTTGGCCCATATTGATAGGATAGCATCTTGCAGTTGATGGAGATTTGTGGGATGCACATCCAGGGCACGAAGCTCCCGTTCCACCACATCCCAAAGATGCTCTATTGGGTTGAGATCTGGTGACTGTGAGGGCCATTTTAGTACAGTGAACTCATTGACATGTTCAAGAAACCAATTTGAAATGATTCAAGCTTTGTGACATGGTGCATTATCCTGCTGGAAGTAGCCATCAGAGGATGGGTACATGGTGGCCATAAAGGCCTTGGACATGGTCAGAAACAATGCCTCAGGTAGGCCGTGGCATTTAAACGATGCCCAATTGGCACTAAGGGCCTAAAGTGTGCCAAGGAAAACATCCCCACACCATTACACCACCAACCACCAGCCTGCACAGTGGTAACAAGGCATGATGGATCCATGTTCTCATTCTGTTTACGCCAAATTCTGACTCTACCATCTGAATGTCTCAACAGAAATCGAGGATCATCAGACCAGGCAACATTTTTCCAGTCTTCAACTGTCCAATTTTGGTGAGCTCTTGCAAATTGTAGCCTCTTTTTCCTATTTGTAGTGGAGATGAGTGGTACCCGGTGGGGTCTTCTGCTGTTGTAGCCCATCCGCCTCAAGGTTGTGCGTGTTGTGGCTTCACAAATGCTTTGCTGCATACCTGCGTTGTAACGAGTGGTTATTTCAGTCAAAGTTGCTCTTCTATCAGCTTGAATCAGTCGGCCATTCTCCTCTGACCTCTAGCATCAACAAGGCATTTTCGCCCACAGGACTGCCGCATACTGGATGTTTTTCCCTTTTCACACCATTCTTTGTAAACCCTAGAAATGGTTGTGCGTGAAAATCCCAGTAACTGAGCAGATTGTGAAATACTCAGACACTATAATACTCAGGACACTATAGTTAATTTATGTAAGTGAGGAGAGCAAAATAAAGTAAACTGTGACATATTATACACAAATATTATTCATACAGTGACTACCAGACGCTTAGACCTCACCATGTTTTGCTGAAGTGTTTTTTCTTTAATAACTAATGCTCTTTTTACACACAGACTGAACAACATGAAGCATTGCTGGGTAACTGGTTGAGCTAAACTGGTATTATCTAATTGTGTAGTTAAATTTAACAGCTGACAGATATTCAACATAATTCATGTGTGAGAGTCTAACAGAAGAACGGACAAAACCTGTCAAATATACACTGATTCTTGACATATTTTATTAACATTTTCTGAACTATAGTGAATAAACTGTGATAATGTGAGAAATGTTAAAGAAATGTTTTGACTGTTTATAATATAACCTACTGTATATAATTAGTGTTCAAAGGGCATATATTTATCTAATATTGTAAACAGATTATAGTATATTTATACTATTTCTTTTTTGCATGCTACTTAAAAATAGGCCATATATTCCAGATTTCCATTTATGTTATATTATACACTGCATACACTATTTATATACACATTATACAAATATTAGTGGACAATATTACTGTAGTGTTAGTGCCAGTTTGTGTGGTTTTGTGTGTTATCTGTGGTAATCAATGCCTGGAGGTAATATTATTATTATTCTCTGAGGAAATAGATATTTAAAAATGCTTTTTTAATGCTTGCTCAATGGAAAGAGAAAGATATACCAAATACTGTGATATTGAATCCTGCTATAAATGTTCATGAAATGCAGATTTTGTTTATGGACAATTGTTAAAAGAACCCTATTATTCACCATTAACAATGATTGATGAGCTGATATACGTGTTACACAACACAACCACACAAGATTTGCATTGTGTACCTGAGAAGGTGGACGATATTCAAATGCATAAAGGTTTGAAGGAACAAAGAACCACACCGTAGTGATCTTATATAAACAATAATATACATATTCTCAGACCCAGAATTATGCATGCAAAAGCTGATCCTGCAGGGCATTTAGAAAAATTTAGACAATTCCATGACTTTTAAGTTTTAAGAGACTCTTCCAGGCATTTTGATAATTCCTGGATGTTCATGACTGTGGAAAACTATGAAAGCTTTCTGTGACAATCGCAAGTTATTCAGAATTGATTGATATAAAGTCACAATTGCGAGATATAAAGTCAGAATTGCAAGATATAAAGTCACAATTGCGAGATATAAAGTCAGAATTGAGTGATATATAGTCACAATTGTGAGATATAAAGTCAGAATTATGAGATATAAAGTCACAATTGTGAGATATAAAGTCAGAATTATGAATATAGTCACAATTGTGAGATATAAGTCAGAATTGTGAGATATAAAGTCACAATTGTGAGATATAAAGTCAGAATTATGAGATATAAAGTCACAATTGCGAGATATAAAGTCAGAATTGCGTGAATAAAGTCAGAATTGCGTGATTTGTGATATAAAGTCAGAATTGGTGATATAAAGTCACAATTGCGTGATATAAAGTCAGAATTGCGTGAAATAAAGTCAGAATTGCGTGATATATTGTGATATAAAGTCAGAAATGTGAGATATAAAGTCAGAATTGCAAGTGACTATGGAAGTCAATGGGGATTGAGATCTTTTTTCTTCGTGTTCAGCAGAACAAATAAACACATAGAGGTTTGGAACAACTTGAGGGTGAGTAAACAATGATAGAATTTTCATTTTTGGGTGAACTATCCCTTTAAAGTCACAATTGCGAGTTAAAGTCAAAATTGTGTGATATAAAGTCAGAATTGCGAGTTATAAAGTCAGACGCGAGATAAAAGTCAGAACTGCGAGATATAGTCAGTTGTTCAGTCAATGAGTGGCTTGAAGGGTCACAGAAGACATAATTGTTACAGAAGTTATTTTTGTGTCCGCCCAGATTGACTGATTATCACCAGAGCAACAGGATATTTACATGCATTCAGTTCATTTATTTACCCCTCGAGAGAGAAAGCTTCCAGTCTATCATCTCCTGCACGTCTTTTCTTGCTTTGTTGGGTCTTGGGTCAGAAAGTCTCCAAAACTCAGATCAGACCTCCTGTATATAACCACAACCTGTTTGAGAAGCTTGTGATATAAAAGCCTTTAAACAGCATCTCATGCACATCTGTCATGTATAAAGAAGACCTGATTAAAACTGTGAAAATGTAAAATTATAAATGTGCAAAATATTTACTTTTTTACATTAAATGATTGAGGTTTTTCTACTCATTGTATTACTGTACTGTTTTATTTTTATTTATTTTAATCAAATTATTTAGATGATGTGTATTAATTTATTTTTTATTTTTTTCTATTTTTATTTTAATATTTATTTATTTACTTAGTTTAATCCTATCTTTATTTTTTCATTTACATTTATTTTTACATTTTTTACTATTTATTTGAATCAAATTGTATTTATTTATTTCGTTTTATCTAATTTATTTTAAAAAATCAAGTTATTTATTTACATATTTTAATTAAATGTTTTTATTTATGTGGCTGCTTATTTTTTAATTGGAATCAAATATTATTTATTTAATTTATTTATTTTAATCAAATGTATTTAATATTTGTATTTACTTTATTTAAATACGTTTTTATTTATTTTTACACTGCATTCTATTTATTTAAATTATTTCAATCGTTTTTATATTTAACTATTTTATTTTGATTTAATTTATTTTGATTTATTTAAATCAATTTTTATTTGTTTTAATAATGTTTATTTATTTATTTTAATGACATTTATTTCATAATTTTTTATAACTTTAATTAAAGGTTAGAATTTTGTGAATATTTTGAATAAAAGACTAAGAGGAGAAATGGCAAAAACAAATTTTCACAGTCAGTTTTGCTCATATTTACCAATATTTGTGGAGCCCCTGTATAGAGGTTTGTTCCTCTAATTCTGTATGTTAATTTAATCTACTTTGACTCGCCAAGACTTGTATTTTTAAACAAAAATATTTATTTATTTTCTTTTCAATCAACAGTTTTTTTCACTGATCACACATATCACAATAATTAACGCACTTAATTTGACAAAAACAACACAATCTCTCTAATTCTTTTGGAATTATTAAATGATTGTTACATTAATGAAAATTAAAAAGATAAATTCATTCATAACGTTCAATGCTTCAGTTTCATAATTGGCACAATATAAAATACAAAAGAAGTTTGTAACAACATTCTCAGACTTGCACAATATTTCTCATGATGTTTCACTTCTATAATATAAAATTAGCGTCGACATCCTCCCTCCTGTGAAAGAAAGACAAATAAATATGAGAAATCAATACATAAAATTGCATATGATAGTCAAAATGATGGCATAAATCATAGTGAAATGTTATAATTATTACATGCCAAGTCATAATTTAAAAATTTTAAATTATGACATACGTAATAATGACATAAGAGTCATTATGAGAACAAGAGAATTATGATAAAGTCGAAATTCTGAGATAAAAAGCCATAATTATGACCATAATAAGTCATAAATATGATAAAGTCGAAATTCTGAGATAAAAAGTCGAAATTATGAGATAAAATTTGAAATTGACATACTAATTCATAATGACGTAATCGATAATTATGACATACTAAATCGTAATTATGACAGTCAAAATTATTAGATAAAAAGTCAAAATTATGGCATTCTACGTCATAATGACATAAGTGATAATTATGACATACCAAGTCGTAATTATGATAAAGTCGAAATTATGAGATAAAAATAAGAAATTATAAGATAAAAATTTGAAATTGACATAATAATTCATAATGACATAATCGATAATTATGACATACTAAATCGTAATTATGATAGTCAAAATTATTAGATAAGTCGAAATTATGGCATTCTACAAATATAAGAGATATTTATGACATACCAAGTCGTTATTATAATAAAGTAGAAATTATGAGATAAAAAATTGAAATAATGAAATACTTAGTCATAATGGTGTAAGCGATAATTATGACAGACCAAGCCATAACTATGTTTAGGGCAACAAAACAAAAATCATCTTATTTTTTAAGCGATAATTATGACATACATTACCAAGTCATAACTATGTTTAGGGCAAAAAAAAAAGCATAATAAAATATCAATAAACTAGTCGATATGAACAGTATGGAAAAGAGATACATGAAGATTTGCAGCCGAGCTTCAGCTATTTAAAATTAATGGTAAACTATATCAGGTTTTTAAAATCAATTTTTGCAAAATCTCTAACACAAAATGTTTGTTTACCTTAAAAAAACAATTCTAAGTGTTAAATGAATAAAAAGATTTTTGTCAAGGGATTGATCTTAGCACAGCCTATATGTTTCAGGAATAAAGGATTTGTTGATGGCTTTAAAAAGTGATAAAAACGGCGGCCTCATTGAGACTGATTATATGAGTTAGAGCGAGTAAATAACTGTTTACTCGACTCTTTTTACTCTGTTCCACATTCAGTGCTGGAGTTTGCTGACTAAATCTGCTGGACAGACAGACATGTTACGACACATCATGTTGAAAACTAAGATTAGCATCGGGTCACAAAGGAGGAACTCATGCTAGTCAAGAGCAGAAGCACAACACACGGTTTCCAGGCTAATATCAACTTATACTTTCCTTTAGCCACAAGCCCACAACACAACATGTGTGTTATATCAGAAGAACACACTGCATATTACATAACGCACAACACAGAATACACAGAGTGAAATGCACCAGTCCACTATCTCAGGACTTCCTCTACACGCGTGTAAACTGGACTTCCTGTTGATGTAAAAGCAAGACTTCCCAAACACTGAGCCGGATGCGAGCCCAGCGCTCCGGGATAATAATAATATCCCACACAGCTGCGTATGAATATGGAGGATATCTGGGCGAAATTACTGCATATTTAAGAGAAGCTGCAGGACAAATAACGTTTTTTTTCTTTTTATGTCATGATAAAAAGTAAAAATTATGCCATGAAAAGTCGTATGATAGTCGACATAAGTCATAATTTCGACATACCAAGACATAATTATGATAATAAACTTGAAATTATGAGATAAAAAGTCCTAATTATTTTAGTCGAAATGATGAGATACAATTTTTGAAATTGACATTATAAATCATAATGACGTAAGCAATAATTATGACATACTAAATCGTAATTATAATTGTCAAAATTATTAGATAAAAAGTCGAAATTATGGCATTCTACGTCATAATTATGATAAAGTCGAAATTATGAGATAAAAAGTCGAAATTATGGCATTCTACGTCATAATTATGATAAAGTCGAAATTATGAGATAAAAAGTCCTAATTATGATAGTCGAAATTATGAGATAAAAAGTCAGAATTATGACATATTACTAAGCCATAATTATGACATACTAAGTCATAATGACATAAGTCTAAATAATGAGATAAAAAGACAAAATTACAAGCCCAGCGCTCCGGGATAATAATAATAATAATATCCCACACAGCTGCGTATGAATATGCAGGATTTCTGGGATAAATTACTGCATATTTAAATAGTAAGATAAGCTGCAGGACAAATACATATATTGGCTTACGTCTACATGAATCCAGATATTTTATACTGAGAGAATATATGTAACATTTTTTATGTCATAATTACATGATAAAAAGAAAAATGATGCCATGAAAATTCGTATGATAGTCGAAATTATGAGATAAAAAGTTGAAATTATGAGATAAAAAGTCGAAATTATAAGATAAAAATTTGAAATTGACATATTAAGTCAATGCCGTAAGCGATAATTATGACATACTAAATCGTAATTATGATAGTCAAAATTATGAGATAAAAAGTAAAAATGATGTCATACTAAGTCATAATCATAAGTATGTATAGTACATAGAACCTTTTTGGTATAAAGCGTCTTTAAAATTGCGTCAGAACGCTCATCTTTTCTCTGGGATCATATCAGTCTCCGCTGTTGTGTCCCTGTGGATGTGGATCTGCAGGTGTGCTACCTGGAGTCTACAGGAGTGCGCATGAGCGAGGTTCTCTGAACGGGTTACTGGCCGCCGGGACTCCCACCAGTAGCGAATCTTTACTGGCGTTCTGGAGGCAAAACTGCTGAAGATCCGCAGCCGCCTGAGAAACCTGCATCACAAACACACACACAGAAAACTTTACATTACAAATCATCATAATAACCCATGTGGGATGCAGGCTGGGTCGTGTCTTCTTTGACTTTGTCATGCTTTGGTAAATGTTAAAGTCCCCATGTGGTGAAACTCAAGTGTTTAATGTTGCAGTGCTTTAAGACAAAGCATGTGTAATCATAAGTCGACAGCATTGCCGAGTATTTTCTCTATAAAACGGCATTGAACCAAACACAGTCTCAAAAACGCCCGTTTCCTGTGTCACAAACATGTGACCAATCCCGTCACATGTGGGCGGGGCTTTTCTCCACTGATTTTCCATGATGTTTCTAATGATGCTGATCTTTTTAAGGCGGTTGTTTGACTCTGAAATGGTGAACAGGAACATGGTTTGTGCAACACATTACTAATTTGCATATTCATGAAGCCACGTATACTAAATGAAGCAAGAGTGTAGAGTTACAGTCAAGCTATTTTAAGGCATGAAGAAATTATTTTCATGGGGGAAAAAAAATTTAATTTTGATTATTAAAGATGAGTTTTAAGGGTTAAATTATTGACCACAGGGGGACTTTAATTATGACAGTTGTAATTATGAGATAAAAAATGTAAAATATGACAAACTATGTTATAATGACATAATATGGTATAATTATGAGATCAAACTTTGAAATTGAGATAAAAAGTAAAAATTATGACATATTAAGTCATAAAGGCATAAGAAGTCATAATTATGAGATTAAAAAGTCAAACTTGGGACAAAAAGTCAAAAATATGACATGGTCAGAATTATGTAGACTAGTATGTCATAACTACGATTTACCAAAGACAATCTGTCCATGTCTAATTTGACTTGATTCTTCCACATGACAGATTAATTTGTGCCAAATAATGTAGAGTTTAATTGAACAACACAACCTTTGACATCAACAACTAAAGATATCGAAAGAGTTTTCAACTGCTTGATAATAATGGTTAGTTGCATTTGATCATAATATTTGATATTTGTGCCTGTGATCCATCAGAACAGACTCGTTGTTTGGGGCATAAATGATAACTGATGAATCAACATCTCAGAATAAAAAAGCTCAATAAAGTCATTCTACAGCTTTTCTGCTCCTGTCTTCATTCATATGAAATAAAAATGTGGAAAAAACATTTCAGTTGTCAGTCACACACTGACCACTATAACTGTTCTGTTGTAACATTTCAATTATTATATTATATTAGTTTATGTCTGTTTTTTGTTTTTTTACAATTATTTTTAGAGATACAAAAATAAATTGGTGACCATGTTAGTATCTGCCATAGCTATCTTTTGTCATATTGTCATGATTCATGAAATGTGCACATCTAAGTTACACAATTCTGTTAGTTTTGAAGGCTACGGAAAAACATTGTAATAACACTCTATTAATAATACTAACTTAGACAAACACCGTTGAGAGCAGCAGTGTAATATTGAGGTTATTCATCATATGCTGCCATTATAAACAAACATACTAGAGACAACGTTTGAATTAAAAGACTGTTTAATGTGAAATAAACTAGAATTTGTTATAAAAACCGTGTCATACACTGTAACTTACACTTAACTTGAAGAGATGTTCAGTTAACGTTACTTACTTTGATTCTCTCCACGCTGGCTTCAAGTTTGAGCTGCTCAACAGTCCGTCTCATGGTTGTGAGAGTTGAGTTTGAAGACATGATTATGATTATGATGAAGAGAAGTGTGTGTTATTATGACCGTGAGATGTTTCATGTGATGTGTGTGAGTGAGTAAAACACACAGAATGAACGACCGTTTATTTCCAGTCAGAGAGCGCTGAGTGGGCGTGGCTAATGGCGTGGCCCTGGGCGTGGTTATGGGCGTGTCCGTGGGCGGGGCCTTGAGCGCGGCATGAGCATGAGTGGTGTTTGAAATATTTTCCACAGTATTATAATTTCAGATAATTTTAGAAAATGAACTGGCAATAAATATATCTTACTAGCTCTACCGTGTATTATGCGTGCCAAAAAAAAAAAAAAAAAAACATGCTTAGCCATAGTCTAGTCTAGACCATTCCAAAACATAGTTACTCATTGACATAAGAAGTCGAAATTAAGACATCAAAAAGTCATAAATCAATAATTTGATTAAAAAGTCGAAGTTTTGACGAAGTTATAAATATAGAGTATATATTAATATTTTTTTTCAACTTTCATAAAAGCTTACAATGACATTTAACATCAAACATAAGACAAACAGAAAAACGAAGTTATAAATATAAAGTCATAATTTCGACTAGTTTCGAAGAAGATAGATAGATAGATAGATAGATAGATAGATAGATAGATAGATAGATAGATAGATAGATAGATTAAAAAGTAAAAATGTAGATAAAAAGTGGGAATTATGGCATAATAGGTCATAATTATGAGATTAAAATTCAAAATTGAAATGGACAGTCTAAATTATAACAGCCAAAATAATTAGATTAAAAAAATCGAAATTGAGATAAAAAGTCAAAATTATGACGGCTTAACCTATCCATATATATATATATATTCCACATATATATAAATATTAAATATGATATACATATATTATATATTTTTTCATGATGAAGACCTTTATTATGAAATGACTTCCGGTTAGGTTGCCATCACTCACAGTAGCTGGATTCACACTAACTGCTCTCTCGTGCTCCCTCTTCCTTATTCTGTCCACCAATGTAGTGATCGATTCGTGTCCATCATCATCACCAGTCATTACATTTATCGATAAAGGTAAAGCGTTTGCAATCGTTGAGATTTATTTCGCACAAAGATATGCGGCATGACGTCATAACGCTCACGTGCTGTGTGTGTCGTGCTTTCTTTGACGTAACGAGATGGCAACGGAACCAGCGTCCATGGAAACAGGCTTATAATCGATTTATAAACGCTTCTGAAAATTAATCTGTTGATTTTCCAGCACACAGATTGATGGAACTGATTCCCGTTCTCGAGCCAGAGGAGAAGCCTCGGGACAGACAGTGGTATCAGCGTGTTTCTCTGTCTTACATAGCCAGTGTTGTGTGTAACTAGTTACGTTACTGAGATTACTTTTTTAAGTAACGAGTAAAGTAACGCATTACTTTTAAAATTTACAACAAAATATCGGAGTTACTTTTTAAAATAATTACCCCAAGTTACTTTGTTTTCCCATTTATTGACTGACAGTTCTCCTGTCCTCATGTTGAGAGAAATCATAAGTGCAGATGTGTGTGTGTGTGTGTGTGTGTGTGTGTGTGTGTGTGTGTGTGTGTGTGTGTGTGTGTGTGTGTGTGTGTGTGTGTGTGTGTGTGTGTGTGTGTGAGAAAACATGATGGTTATTGTAGTTCTAGACTAAATATGAGCGTGCATTTAATCAGTGAAATGCAGAATCAGAATAATGCAAACCTCCAATAACTAAATATGTTACATAAAACATACATTGTTATGCATTTAATCTCACTTTATTGACCAATGTACTTGCTGCGCTGATTCAGTTAAACCATAAGCAAAAATGACTATGGATTTTTTTAGTTTTTATTGGCAAAGTTTTAACTTTTTTCTCCTGCATCTTATTCTTCCGCTATCCAGAAAAGGTTTGTTTGTAGATTTGAGCCTTATAATTTCACTTTTGGTCTGTAAGGGTCTTTACATTTGCCCAAAAATATATCTTTTTTGATTAAAAAAAAAACAAGCCCAGCCTAGGTGGAAAAAAAGTAAAGCATAAGTAACTTAATGCATTACTTTTCTAAAAAAGTAACTAACGCAATTACTTACTTTTTAAGGGAGTAACGCAATATTGTAATGCATTACTTTTCTAAAAAAGTAACTAAGTAATATAATTAGTTACTTTATAGGGAATAACACAATATTGTAATGCATTACTTTTCTAAAAAAGTAAATAACGCAATTAGTTCCTTTTTAAGGAGGTAAATCAATATTATAATGCATTACTTTCCTAAAAAAGTAACTAAGTAACGCAAATACTTTTTAAGGGAGTAACTCAATATTTTTGTTTTTAGTTATCTATTCTAATCTAATTTATTTATTTATTTTAATATATTTTTTAAATAATTTAATTTTTTTTATATATATTTTTAACATTACTTTTCAAAGTAACTTTCCACAACACTGGTTATATGCGTTTCTTTCGCAGTGCATCGGCTCTAACGTGTGGTGGTGTGTGTGTGTGTGTGTGTGTGTGTGTGTGTGTTGTGTTCTCGTACTTTCATTTCAATTATTAGGTGTTCAAGCACGAAGTGCTGAAAACCTATTGTAATTGCTATTTGAAAAAAAAAACAACCTAAAACGCATCGTGCAGCCCAAACCGTAAGGCCTAGAGACTTGAAACTCGCCCAGATGGTAGGCCTCAAATATGGGGACAACCTATCAGAGTATGACCCCGTTTGGCCCATAGGTGGCGCTACAGCAACCAAAAGTACTAAATTGGTCATAACTCCTCGACCTTTAGGGCTAGAAGCAAGCTTTTACACCACTGTGATCCCTGGCCCAAGACGAACAAGATGTATATCTCAGATTTCTATTTTTTTTTATGGCCAATTTTTTGGTTCACGGAACCAAACCAGTGCAGAAATGTTCTCTGGAGTCTGTTTGTCAATTATTATCGAAAAAAACAGTTGAGATTTTGATTCAGGGGCGCTAGGGGGTGCAAAATGAACATTGTGGGCAGAGCCTATTTTACTAAAATGGCTATAACTCAAGAAGTAAAGGAGATAGGGTCACCAATCTCGGTACACATGTGAATGGGATCATTCTGAGGTCACAGTAAAAAAAATGGCGTTGAGTGGCCACGTGGTGGCGCTATAATATTAAAAAAACAGAAATATATCTATGACCGCCTGACCGTTAGTCCGATTGACTTGAAAATTGGTATGCAGTGTCTTGGTCCAAGGTGCCATGTATGTGTAAAAGGATATTGGGGTATCTCAAAAAACATGGCCGCCATTAGCCAATTAACTTCAAGCACCTATTAAACAAGGTTAACGGAGGTCGATCGGCACGAAACTCGATGGGCATGTTCGACTCGTGGCCCAAGAGGTCTTTAAGAGTTTTGAAAGAAATCGGCCACTAGTTGGCGCTAACGAGTTTTATGGCTCTGTAATCACGTGGTGTTGAACAAATCCCCATAAAATTCATATCAGTCGATAGATCTCCTCATGCTGAACAACTTTGCCTCTAGAACCATTGCTGTCAGTCAAATTGTTCATTAAATATTCACGAATATGTTAAAAACCTACTTTTGATGTGTGTGTGTGTGTGTGTGTGTGTGTGTGTGTGTGTGTGTGTGTGTGTGTGTGTGTGTGTGTGTGTGTGTAATGGAGTTAACATCCTATAATCATCCTATAACATGGTAAATCAAGGTAAACTAAGATAAATCATGCTAGAATCATATTAAATCGTACTAGAATGTGTTCAATTGTGGTAAACCATGCTAGAACAGGGTAAATCATGGTGAATCATACTAGAACTTGGTGTATCATTGTAAACTATGGTAAATCATGCTAGATTTATGTAGATTTATGGTAAATCATACTGGAACATGGTAAATCATAAAAAAATCACACTGAAATGTGGTATATCATGGTGAATCATGCTAAAAATGGTCTATTCCATCTATGATGTCAGTGGTTAAACGCTTGCTACATAAAACGTAATGTCTTTTGATGCTTTTGAGCTTAATGGCCTTAATAGCTTGAACTCCGATAAATGCTGCTAGCAGCTTTAATTATATTTGTTTTTTTTTTGTTTTTTTTTTTACCATTATTATTCTTTTTAGGGATGCAAAACTAAACTGGTGACTATATTAGAATCTGCCATAGTGGCATGAAATGATCACATCTACACAGTTCTGCTTGTTTTGAATGCTTAAGAAAAACTTTGTAACAACTTCTATTAATAATACTGTGTGTGTTAAACACGTGTGTGTGTGTAGGTATGTGGTGTCGGCCTCAGGTGCGGCTCCAGGTGTTTCTGTGGGTCACACCTGTGTGTTTCTGCCCTCCGCTGATGGAGGCAAGGGCAGGATCGTAGTCGTCGGTGGAGCCGATCCTGACGGGAGCTTCTCTGAGTCCTACATCATGAATCTAGGTAATGATAATGGGGTTACAGTCACATGATCAGGGTATGAACTGGTTACAGTCTTAATTAATTAATTAGTAATCTAAATAAATAAATTAAACAAATAAAAAGTAGATTCAATTATTTAATATATATATATATATATAAATATTAAATTATTTTAAAAATATATATAAAAAAATATTAAATTGTTTTAAAAATATATTAAAATAAATAAATAAATTAGATTAGAATAGATAACTAAAAACAAAAATAAATAAATAAAAAGGAGGATAAATAAATAAATCCAGGTATTAATAGGGTTACAGTCACGTGACCAGGGTATGAACTGGTTACAGTCTTAATTAATAAATAAATAAATAAATTCATTAATAATCAAAATAAATACATTAAACAAATAAAAAGTAGATTAAATTATTTTAAAAAAATTCAAAAAAAAATTAAATTATTTAAAAAATATATATTAAAATATTATTTTATTTAAAAATATATATTAAAAAAATATTTAAATAAATAAAGAAATTAGATTAGAACAGATAACTAAAAACAAACAAACAAATAAATAAAAAGGAGGATAAAATAAATTCAGGTAATAATGAGGTAACAGTCACATGATCAGGGTATGAACTGGTTACAGTCTTAATAAATCAGTTCATTAATAATCCAAATAAATAAATGAAACAAATAAAAAGTAGATTCAATTATTTAAAAATATATATATTTAAAAATATGAAATTATTTTAAAAATATTTAAATATTTAAAAAAAAATTAAAAGAAATAAAGAATTTAGATTAGAATAGATAACTAAAAGTACTAGGTACGATCTGGTTACAGTCTTAAAGGGACAGTTCACCCAGAAATGAAAATCCTGTCAACATTTACTCACCATTCCAAACCTGTATGAGTTTCTTTCTTCTGTTGAACATTAAAAAAGATATTGTGAAGAATGTTGGTAACCAAACAGTTGATGGCCCCCATTGAAAATACTATAGTCAATATGGTGACAAATGTTCTTCAAAATATCTTCTTTTGTGTGAAAGAAACTAATACAGGTTTGGAACAACTTGAGGGCGAGTGACTGTCTCTTTAAAGCAGAGAATCCGTGCGGTGTTGTATAGTCACATTACTTGTTCTGCAGATACTCATGAATGGGAGGTTCCAGAATGGGCGGGTTTGCAGGCGCGTTACGAACACTGTAGCTTCGTCCCCGAGATGGAGCCGAGGAGCGTGTGGGTGTTCGGCGGAGCCCAGAAGAGCGGGAACCGCAACTGTGTTCAAGTGCTGCGCGCATCAGGTGCATAAACACACACACACATTAACCTTGTGCATTCATACTGTACCAGTCTCATGTTTGTTTTCTATGTGAATATATAGTAACATGTAATTTATTCCTAATCAAAGCTGAATTTTTAGCATCATTACTCCAGTCTTTTTTGCATGTTCTTAGCACGTTTTAGCACTTAGCTACATCGCTATTAGCATGTAGCTATTAGCTATTCACTGCTAAAATATGTAGCATGTTAGAAGTCCTGTTTCTTAACTTTAGTTAAAATAGTCAAACCCCCATGTTTATACGATGTTCTAGCAACATCCTAGCAACCACCCAGAACACCCTGGCAACACCATAGCAACAATCCGGAACACACTAATAACTGCCTAGCAACCAGCCAAAATACTTTAGCAACCACATAGCAACACCCTAGCAACCACCCAGAACAACCTAGTAACCGCCTAGCAATGCTTTAACAACCACCCAGGATACCCTAGAAATCACATAGCAACCACCAAGATAAGCCTAGCAACCACCTAGCAACACTCTAACAACCACCCATGATACCCTAGCAACACCCTAGCAACCAACCAAGAAAAACCTAGTAACCGCCTAGAAATGCCTTAACAACCACCCAGGATACCCTGGAAATCGCATAGCAACACCCTAGCAATCACCAAGATAAACCTAGCAACCACCCAGAACACCTTAGCAAACCACCTAGCAACACCTTAACAACCACCTAGAATACCCTAGCAACCGAGTGCAGAGTTTTGCCACGGCAAGCTACACTCACAGTTTGTTCAGGAAATGTACATGACAGCTATTTTAAATTGTAATATTATTTCACTGTTTTTATTGTATGTTTGATCAAATAAATGCAGTCTTGGTCTTTCAAAATCATTGAATGATCGTAATCATTCCAGAGGGTTTGTGGGAGACGGTGTCGGTGAAAGGAGATCCTCCCTCAGCCAGGACGTACCACACAAACTCAGCCTGCGTTGGAAACAGACTCTACGTGTTTTCGGGAGGCGACGCCGAAGCAGATCCAGTCGCCGATACACACGTCCACGTCTTTGATGCAGGTCTGACAAACACTAACACGAACACAAGAGCTTAAAGGGTTAAAGGGAAATGAAGCGTGATCATGTATCTGCAGTCACTGCGACCTGGACGCAGCCGGAGAGCGACGGGACTCCTCCTACGCCGCGGCACGGTCACGCCATCACAGCCGTGGGGTCCGACGTCTACATCCACGGAGGACTGTCTGGAGAGACGCTTCACAACGACATGTTCCTGCTGGACACGGGTGGGTCGTCAGATCCACTGCTGGTGCTTAACTAATGTTTTCCCGACAAACTCCGTTTTCAAGTTGTTTTAGTAAATCAAGTTACAGTGAATAAAATGAAAATCTTGCACTAACAAAGCCTAGCAACTAGCTTAGGACATGCTAGCAAAATGCTAAAACATACTAACAATGTGTTAAATAATGCTAGCAACGTGTAAAATCATGCTAGCGACATGGTAAAACATTCTAGCAATGTGCTAAATAATGCTAATTCATGTTAAAACACGATAATTCATGTTAACAACATGGTATTTCATTCTAGCAACTTGTTATTTTTTATTAGCACATGTTAAAACATGCTAAATAATGCTAGCAACATGTTAAAAAATGCTAGCAATGTCCTAAATCATGTTAGCAACATGTTAAACCTAGCAGCGTGTTAAAACATGTTAATTCATGTTAGCAACATGTTAATTAATGCTAAAACATTTAGAAACATGCTAGCAACATGCTTTTCATGTTAAATCATGGTTAGTTGAGACATGTTAGAAACATGCTAAATCATCCTAGCAACAATTCAGGCTAAAACATGCGAAGTTAACAACATGTTAGCAACATGCTAATTAATTTTAGCAATGTTTTAAAACATGCTACCAAAGTGCTAAATCATAATTCGTTTTAACAATGTGTTAAAAATGTTAATTCATGTTGGCAAAGTGTTAAATCATATTAGCATGTTAATACAATGTTCTAGCAACACCCTAGCAACCACCCAGAACACCCTAGCAACAATCCGGAACACCCTGACAACTGCCTAGCAACCACCCAGAATAGTTTAGCAACCATATAGCAACCACCCAGAACAACCTAGTAACCCCCTAGCAATGTCTTAACATCCAACCAGGATACCCTAGAAATCGCATAGCAACCACCAAGATAAACCTAGCAACACCCTAAGAACTACCCAGGATACCCTAGAAACCGCCTAGCAACACCATAGCGACCATCTAGAACACAATTGCAAAGCCCTAGAAACCACCCAGAACACCTTAACAACCGCCTAACAACACCATAGCAACAGCAGGGATGGAAATTAGCACCCGCCACCAGCCAAATGCGGGTGATTTTGTGTTGTGGCGGGTAAACTCGCTTCACTTACCGGCCACCGTGGCGGGTAAATAAAAATTGCATACTGTTTCACCCGGACGGCGGTCACTTTTAGAGGAGGCACACCTTCAACACCCGCGCGCTTCTTCCGTCGAGGCTCGGCGTGGGAGCGCGAGAGGCGGTTTGCCGTCCAAAGGGAGAGCTAGCCGCGAGCGCATGGTCTATTTTAGGGCGGGGTAGCTCTCTTGTAGTAAAGAGCTAGGCGCGCGAACATCTACCCGCGCGCTTCTTCCGTCGAGGCGGTTTGCCGACCCAAAGGAGAGGTAGAGAGAGAGAGACGCGAGAGAGTGAGTTTAAGTGGCAGGCGCGAGCGCGATCGAAGTAAGGTGTGTGTGTGTGTGTGTGTGAGTGAGGAGAGAGAGAGAGAGAGAGAGAGAGGAGAGAGAGAGAGAGAGAGAGGAGAGAGAGAGAGAGAGAGAGAAGAGGGGCGCGCAGGCACGATCAGTGGAAGCATAAAAACATACATACAGGACATCATTCAAACTGCAAAGTGTTTATTATATTTGTGTACACTCGCAATAAAACACAACATTGTGCTATTGTCACACTCTAAACTCTTGTCAAACTGTAGCCTAACCTACAACTGTCACCCAACCACACAGACACACGCACGCGCAGTTTTAAAAGCAAAACATTTATCAAACCCCATTTCAAAACAGGTTACATCTTTTGGACATTCATCATATCGCATTGGTTTTCATTTCTTGTCCTCCGAGCAATCTGTTTTTTTAAGTTACACATTCTACATTGATTGATTAAAAAAGAAAATCAAATGTGTTTTTAATGGTATATTATTTTATAAGGAAATCAATTATTTAATTCAGATGAGAATAAAGTTAAGGTTAATTAAAATTAAGGAAAACAAATAAATTGATCTGAAATATAGCAAATTAATATTAAATTCATTCAGGTACAATTACCAAACATATCTCAAGGTCTTTTTGTCTTTTTATTAATTTAATTAATAAACTAATTGTATAAAACTATTGTCAGTGCACTACAAATAAACTGGTTATATGCCTTTATTAATAAAACGTATACAACTTAAAAATACAAGGCTTAAGACATTTCTAAAAATGCCTTCTGCATTTTTGTTTTGCTTTTCACTCCATTGTACCGAAATCGTACCGAACCGTGACGTCTGAACCGAGGTATGAACCGAACCGTGACTTCTGTGTACCGTTCCACCCCTAATGCAATACAGTTTCATTATTGTTCATTATTATCCATACCTTACTATAAATAATTTGTGCGACTAAATCATGTTTTGCGCCAGTAACTGAAAAAGTTAGTAACGCAAGTACCAGCAGTGGAAAAGGTTAGTGTAGTTCCCTGTCCAGCATAGAGTGCGGTTCAGCATCGGTTCAGTTTTTTGTTTAATCTGCCCTACTCATTTAATGAAATGTATATCAGTTCATGGTTTGTGTGTGTATAAGAGAGAAAGAGAAAATGTCAGTATTGCATTGAGACTTGAGATTAAATAAACTGCTTAAGTATTGTAGATCTTGTAGTATTAATTTTCACATGCAGTTACACATTGTCGGTTAAAAACAAGAAAGTGGCTGGTAAAAACATTGAGTGGCTGGTAGATTTTGAAATCCACCTGCCACAGTGGCCGGTGACAAAAAAAGTTAATTTCCATCCCTGCAGCCAGGATACCCTAGCAACACCCAACCATTCAGAACGTGCATTGCAACGCCGTGGTAATTCATTCTAGCAACTTGTTAATTTTTGTTAGCACATGTTAAAACATGCTAAATAATGCTAGCAACATGTTAAAAAAATGCTAGCAAAGTTCAATGAACAATTAATTCTAGCAAAGTGTTAAATCATTTTAGCAATATGCTAAAACATGTCACTTCCTAGAGGATGATGTCATGGCCTTAGTTTCGTCAAAATACTGAAAGGACATGAAAACCTAGTAGTCACATTTATTTAAATGAAAAGGCCCAACTCTCCTCATACTCGATGTATTTTATAGGTTTTTTTCTCTCGTGGCTGTTTAGAAACTATGAAATGGGAGAAAGTGAACGCGAACGGCGAGATCCCGCCGGGAGTGGCGGCGCATTCCTCTGTAAGCTTTGGGAAAAACATCTTCATCTTTGGAGGAATGACATCGGAAGGAGCCACAAACTCCATGTATAAGTTTCAGTGCGGTATGAACTTATGATAATATCTCAAATAGTATTCAGCGTTTTGAATATTCAATACAGGTCATTCTAAAAATATCAAAGCATATAAAGCAAGATTTCTTTGCTGGACACTATTTATAGTTGAAGATTTACTAATTTTGTTGTGCATTTTTATCAGTATGCTAGCAATGTGATAAATCATGTTAGCAGCATGCTAATTATGCTAACAAAATGTTAAATAATGCTAACAACATGTTAAATCATGCTAGCAACATTCAAATCATTTTAACAAAATGGTAAATCATGTTAGCAATGTACTAAATCATGCTTGCAACATGTTAGATCATGCTAACGTGGTAAATCATGCTAGCAACATGTTAAATTATGCTAACATGCTAAATCATGCTTGCAACATGTTAGATCATGCTAACGTGGTAAATCATGCTAGCAACATGTTAAATTATGCTAACATGCTAAATCATGCTTGCAACATGTTAGATCATGCTAACGTGGTAAATCATGCATGCAATATGTTAGAACATGCAAACGTTAAATCATGCTAGCAACATGTTAAATTGTGCTATCAACATGCTAATTATGCCAACAACATGTTAACAATGTGTTACATTTATTTAGCAACGTGTTAAATCATGTTAACAAATCTTGTTAGCAATTTGATAAATCGTGCTATCAACATGCTAACTATGTTAACAACATGCTAATCATGCTAGCAACATGTTAGCAATATGTTAAATCATGTTAGCAACCTGCTAAATCATGTTAGCAACATGCTAATAATCATGTTAACAACGTGCCAGCAAACATTTTAATGCTAGCAACATGTTAAGTCATGATAGAAAAATGCTAACAATGTATACTTGTTTAGTATACTTTTTAAAATATTTTATTAGTTTACATAAAAAAATTGAGGGGGGGGGGGGGATTATAAAATTATCAAAGCATCTAAAGATTTCCTCTGCCCCGACAGACAAGCGGCGCTGGACGCTGCTGAAGTTCGAAGGCGATCTTCCTCCGCGCCGGTTGGATCACTCCATGTGTTTGTTGCCGTGGCGCGTGACGACGGCGGGCCGAGAAACACGTGACGAAGACGAGCAGCGGCTGTGCTTCATCTTCGGAGGAATGGACACGCTGGGCGTCTTATTCAACGACTGCCTCGTGACGCTGCTCACGTGAAATACTCAATAAACGTGTCCCGTCTTAAAATGGCTGAACTGATTTCATTAAAGCTCCTTTGAACCTGAAGATCTGTTCGATTCAACCAAGATTGTCAGCGTAAAAAACTATAAATCTGGACATTAAGACGCTTCATGTGTCAATGAAGTGGAATCGCTGAGAATTACTTTTGCTTTTAATCCGGTTCGATTGTCGATCATATAAACGTAATCTTTACATTAATTGCCGACTTCTACGAAAAACTTCTACTATTAATTTAATTTAATTTATTTGTTGTTAAATCATGTCAGCAATTTGCTAAATCATGCTAGCGACATGTTAAATTAGCGACATGCTAAATCATGCTAGTGACATGTTAAATTGTGCTATCACCATGATAACTGTGTTAACAACGTGCTAATCATTCAAGCAACATGCTAGCAATGTGTTAAATCTTGTTAACAACTTTTAAAATCATGCTAGCAATATGTTTAATTTTGCTATCAACATGCTAATCATGCTAACAATGGGTTCAGTCTTGTTAGCAACGTATTAAATAAGGTTAACAACATGCTAGCAACATGTTAAATCATGAACCTGAAGATCTGTTCGATTCAACAAGATTTTCAGGGTAAAATCTATAAATCTTGACATTAAGACACTCCATGTGTCAATGAAGTGGAATCGCTGAGAATTACTTTTGGTTTTAATCTGGTTCGATTGTCGATCATATAAACGTAATCTTTACATTCATGCCGACTTCTACGAAAAACTTCTACAATTAATATAATTAAATTTATTTGTTGTTAAATCATGTCAGCAATGTGCTAAATCATGCTAGCGACATGCTAAATTGTGCTATCAACATGCTAATCATTCTAGAAACATGCTAGCAATGTGTTAAATCTTGTTAGCAACGTTTTAAATCATGCTAGCAATATGTTAAATTTTGCTATCAACATGCTAATCATCCTAACAATGTGCTAGCAATGTGTTCCATCTTGTTACCAACATGAACCTCCAATTTTTTTTGGACAAATTAATACAGCATTTCTCAAATGTTGTTTGAACGTTGACGAAGAGCTAATAATTAAATCGTAGGTGTACAATTAAAATAACTAAAAAACAATCAAATTATATGAGTGCTGTCAGATTAATCTTGATTAATTGCATCTAACATTAAAAATGTATATATATAAAAAACATATTTACAAACTTTTATGTTAGATGTACTAAATCGATTTGACAGCATGAAAATAAATACAGGTAAACAAATACAATATTTTACTTATTTCAGTATGTCAAACCATGAATATCTGATGTCATGTCTAAACTGAACTGAGAAAAAAAATATATTTTGTTGCCCTGAAATGTACTTTTTAAAAATGTCAATCCATTAAAGGGATAGTTCACCCAAAAATGTAAATTCTATCATCGTTTACTCACCCTCAAGTTGTTCCAAACCTCTATGTGTTTATTTGTTCTGCTGAACACAAAGGAAGATAATTGGAAGAAAACAAATCTCAATCCCCATTAACTACCATAGTAGGAAAAAATACATACTATGGTAGTCAATGGGGATTGAGATCTGTTTTCTTCCAAATATCTTCCGTGGTGTTCAGCAGAACAAATAAACACATAGAGGTTTGGAACAACTTGAGGGTGAGTAAACGATGATAGAATTTACATTTTTGGGTGAACTATCCCTTTAAAAACTGACTTTATTCAGGTTCTTTTTTTTCGGTAGCTGAACTCCTGCTACGTCTACATTAATCCGGATAAATTTGAAAACGGAGTTTTCGTTTAAAAACGCTCTCCGTCCACACTAGCGTTTTCAGGCGTTTCAGTGTGGATGAGAAACTTATAAATTCACCTTACTGCGCATGCGTGAAACCTCACAAAAGCTCACTGAGATGATACAGATGGAAAAATAAATAAAAAAGGTATCGCGCAATTCTTCTAACATGATAATTTTATTTAGCAAAATATCTCACCATTCACTGATGCGTCCAGGTCGCACTCAGTCACCATATGTTTGGTCTAAAACGCGACTGCTCTCCTGTATTGCCGCAGGACAGCAAATGTGAGTACATTTTCTGTCATCTTTGCAGTAGGCTAACTGTGATATGAAGAGTGTGGAAAGTAAAATATTTTAGCAACATGCCTCTAAACTCAAACCAAATTCATCCCATAACTTCTCCCAGAGTCAGATGGAACTGATGTAGGAGCTCAAACTCTTTCTGCAAGCCTGAACTCGTCCCTCAGATCTGATTGGCTGAATGTCGATCCAGGAACATGTTGTACTTGGTGACATCACATTCACACAAACTCACGAACACAAACTAATTTTGTATCAACCTTTTATGTTTCAATCATGGTAGCGATGTCTCCTATAGTTGCCAGATTTCAATAAATAACTTTGTATGTCACATGAAATGATCCTGGAAGAACATTCCTGCATATTTTAAATCCCAACCCTTTCCCTGTCCTTAAATCCAGTTCAACCCAGAACTCAACCCTAAATGATGAATAACACTGATGTAGAAGAAATTAACCCTGGCTGTAATCCCAGATATGACTAACTGTAAACTCGTTCCTCAGATCTGATTGGCTGAATGTCGATCCAGGAACATGTTGTATTCGATGACATCACAAACAAACAAACACTGTAATTTTGTATCAAACTTTTATTGTTTAATCGTGGTAGAAATATCTTCTACAGTTTGCCAGATTTCAATAAATAACTTTTTGCATGTTCACATGACAATTTACCCAGAACCCCCTCCTCATCCTCCCCCCTCGTCCTCCCAGAACTGCCTAAGAATAGCAGCATCGAGCCTCAAAACCAGGCTAAATCTCCACCGGAGTGAAGAGAAAACAAGAAAACAACAGCTCTCAAACACAAGTCTTTCCCCGCAGAGATTCGCGGCGTCACGTCCGCCGGCTTCGTACAAAAATGTTCAATATGTACATCTCCATCTCCATCTACAACTCGTCCTTGTCCCCCTGCTCCTCGCCCTCCTCCGGCGGGCCGCCCGCGCTGCCGTACAGCTTGCTAACGATAGGCTGGACGATCTCCTCCAGCTCCTTCTTCTTGGCCTGGAAGTCTTCGAGATCGGACTCTTGATGCGACTCCAGCCACTCGATCTTCTCCTCCACCGCTTTCTCGATCAGCTCCTTGTCTTCGCTGGACAGTTTCCCGCCGAGCTTCTCTTTGTCCCCGATCTGGTTCTTCAGGGAGTACGCGTAGCTCTCGAGCTCGTTGCGCGCGTCGATGCGCTCCTTCAGCTTCTTGTCCTCGTCGGCGAATCGCTCGGCTTCGTTCACCATGCGCTCGATGTCCTCGGGCGTCAGGCGGTTCTGGTCGTTGGTGATGGTGATCTTGTTCTTGTTGCCGGTGCCCTTGTCCTCGGCTGTGACGCGGAGGATGCCGTTGACGTCGATCTCGAACGTGACCTCGATCTGAGGGACGCCACGAGGGGCCGGTGGGATCCCGGTGAGGTCAAAGGTTCCCAGAAGGTGGTTATCTTTAGTCAGGGGACGCTCACCTGGAGACACACAGAGAGAGAAACAGAACTGATTAATTATGTGATCTGACATCATTAAATATGTCCCTCGTTTTAGAAACGCACACAATATCAGTTCATATTTCTCGTTATCGGCCTGATAAGAAAATGTGTCCGATATGTTGAAGCCGATAAATAATGTATTTTTTCCTTCAGCTGAGACACTTCAGATGCGACTGTTCATCATGTAAGTTGATTGGAAAAAAAAAAAAGGAGAAAAAAAAAAGAAAAAAAAAAAAAGGAAAAAGTCTGTAATATAGGCAATAACATTATCCTGAGAACATTATATTTGTGTGTTTGGGACATTTATTTAATGGTGAGACTTTTGTTTTTGTAACCAGGCTCTCAAATTATATAAAAATTTGGACTTACATTTATCGGCCGATATATCGGATATCGGCTTTCAAATATATTTATCGGTCAAAATTGTCATATCTAGTGCCATTTCATATACTGAAATTCATCAATTTGGGACCAAAAATGATGATGTTTGCTGAAGTGTTTTTTCTTTAATAACTAATGCTCTTTTTACACACAGACTGAACAACATGAAGCATTGTGGGTAACTGGTTGAGCTAAACTGGTATTATCTAATTGTGTAGTTAAATTTAACAGCTGACAGATATTCAACATAATTCATGTGTGAGAGTCTAACAGAAGGACGGACAAAACCTGTCAAATATACACTGATTCTGCTCATATTTTATTAACATTTTCTAAACTATAGCGAATAAACTGATAATGTGAGAAATGTTGAAGGCGTCTGAAAAATGCCCATAAAAAAGGTAAAAATCTATTTAATCTTATTGGAAAATATGATTTCTGTTCACGACAGTCCTAAACCTGCCATGGTACCAACACAAACACTCCGCAAAATATCATCTAATTGTCGTTATCATTAGAAAACCCCCAGAATATTAAAAAAGGTATCATTTAATTTGTCAATATCGCACAGCCCAATTATGCAGGGATTAAAGACGGATTATGAAACTGCCTAAAAATGTAGCAAAATATGACCTGTAATGAGTACGCATGTGTGTAATGGCTGTAATTCGTTAGGATGCAGTGATGTCATGAGGCTGAAATCGTTGGCTCACCTTCGTAGACTTTGATGGTCACGGTCGGCTGGTTGTCGGAAGCGGTGGAGAAGATCTGGGATTTCTTGGTGGGAACGACGGTGTTCCTGGGAATGAGTTTGGTCATCACTCCTCCAACGGTCTCGATGCCCAGGGTCAAAGGGCACACGTCCAGGAGCACCAGGTCACCTGACCAACAGAGTTCAGTCATTAAACGGTTCACACACACGGGTCGTTTCACATCAAGATCACGATTTAACACTTAACCGTTAACTTGAAACATGCATTTATTAAACTTACAGCAATAATAATTATGACAGGGTTCATACGAAGTACTTGAATTCAACTTTTTGAAATTTAAGCCCTGGAAAACACTTATGAATTCTCTCAACATGAGGACAAGAGAGCTGTCAGTCAATAAAAGGGAAAACAGTAACTTGCGTTACTCTTATAACAAAAGATCTGTTACTGTAAAATATTTTATATTAAATTATAAAGTAATGCATTATTTACTAGTTATTAGAGTTCCGTAATGGTGGTTTTGAGGAGCGCTCTACTATATAAACGGCTCACTGTAACTGTAACACTGGTAATAATGAGGGTTTCTGGGTAATGTGTCTCACCGGTGTCCTCTTCTCCGGACAGAACCCCAGCCTGCACCGCGGCTCCGTACGCCACCGCCTCGTCCGGGTTGATTCCTCGCGACGGCTCTTTGCCGTTAAACAGCTCCTTCACCAGTTGCTGGATCTTCGGGATGCGAGTGGAGCCGCCCACCAGCACGATCTCGTCGATGTCCGTCTTCTTCAGGTCCGAATCCTCCAGCACCTTCTGCACCGGCTTCATGGTGGAGCGGAACAAGTCCTGCACACACACACACACACACAGGGTTACTCTAGTGTCGCTACTCAAATATTAGAGCATTTATTCAGATTTGGAATTAGGTTTTGTTTTGATATTTTCAGTTTGGTTCTCACCATGTTGAGCTCCTCAAACTTGGCCCGGGTCAGTGTTTCGGAGAAGTCCTCTCCCTCGAAGAAGGACTCGATCTCGATGCGGGCCTGGTGTTGTGCGGACAGCGCCCGCTTGGCCTTCTCCACCTCGCGCCGCAGCTTCTGCACGGCCCGGTTGTCCTTGCGCACGTCCTTGCCCGTCTTCTTCTTGTAGAGTTTGATGAAGTGCTCCATGACGCGCTGGTCGAAGTCCTCTCCGCCCAGGTGTGTGTCCCCGTTAGTGGCCACCACCTCGAACACGCCGTTGTCGATGGTCAGCAGGGACACGTCGAACGTGCCGCCGCCCAGATCGAACACCAGGATGTTCTTCTCCCCGTCTTTCTTATCCAGACCGTACGCGATCGCAGCCGCCGTTCTGTGGAGCAACATCAAGGTTACAGGTGTTCTACACACACATTTGGTACTTGAAATATATATTTTTATATTTAAAAAAAATAATAATATTAATATATATATATATAAAAATTCACTTAATTTGTGTATATAATCTATTATATACTGGTGGAATAAATGTATTATATATATATATATATATATCAGTATATCTAATAAAAAAAACACAGTATCTTAATGATGCTCAAATAACAGTGATTTAAACATGATGCACTGAAATCCACTTACGGCTCGTTGATGATCCTCATGACGTTCAGACCGGCGATGGTTCCGGCGTCTTTAGTGGCCTGGCGCTGAGCGTCGTTGAAGTAAGCGGGAACCGTGACCACAGCGTGCGTGACCTTTAACAAGAGCACAAGCCAATCAGACGTCGAGCTTGTGGCCTCAGCATTTGCTCTGAGAGTTATAAAGCTAAACCGTACCTTCTTTCCCAGGTACGCCTCAGCCGTCTCCTTCATCTTAGTCAGAACCATGGCGGAGATTTCCTCCGGCGCAAACGTCTTCATCTGGCCCGCTCCGATGTCCAGCTGGATGTGCGGCTTGTTCTTCTTCTCGATCACCTGGAAGACCAAGCAGGAGTTAAAGGGACAGCGCACGCTAACATTAAAGGTGTTTCTAGTGTGGCGTAAATCAGTGTGTAGGCCGTCTGCCCGAAGCTAGTTATAGTCAATAAAGATTTAAATATGGATATTTTTCTTACACGAACGCATTACTTCAGAAGACCTTTATTTATCATGAATAGATGCACTTTTATGATAGAGAAACGCACTTTTAAGTAAATCATGGGCTAATTTTCATTTTTGGGTGAACTATCCCTTAAATCATGAAGACAAAAAGGCGATAATTCATTAATGCAATATTCGATACGATAATGCTTAAACTGTAAAATAAACTTAAATTATCTATAAAACATTTATAACACCTACATATGCGTTTCACTTTCTTTTTGTGACAAGAAAACGTGTGTTTTACTGATGTATAAGAAGTGTTCTTTTAACATCAGTGTAAACCTCAGGGTTCAGGATATCCTACATTAGGTTTATTAACAACAGAACGTGAATAATCAAATGTAAAAATAAACTGCTTAGTTTTCGCTGTATGAATTACATATGTAATGATTCTTATTAAAGCTACAGAAGTTATTCAGCAAACAGCAGTGAGTGATTTTCTCTGTCTTTGGTTCATGACTCCAGTTATTGCGATTATATTTGCAATATTTCTATATATATTGTGCAGCACTAACGCATGGCTTTGGCTCGACACCGGTTGTACCTTAAAGGGGAAGTATTTGATGTCCTGCTGCACGGCAGAGTCGCCCCACGTCCGTCCAATCAGACGCTTGGCATCGAAGACGGTGTTCTCGGGGTTAGAGGTCAGCTGGTTCTTCGCAGCATCTCCGATGAGACGCTCTCCTTCGGTGGTGAAGGCCACATATGAGGGAGTGATGCGGTTCCCCTGGTCGTTCGCGATGATCTCCACACGGCCGTTCTTGAACACTCCGACACTGAAGACACACCATCATAATGTTTATTACAGAGTATAATAGAAGGCCCAGCATGCATGCGTGAATATATACATCGTTTTTAAATAAGATGTATTCATGCATGTATATATATTAAAAAAATATATATTATATATAAAATATATTCATAAAATGTTGTGTGTAGGTATATATATTTTTTTTTAATGTGCTTTTATTATATTGTTCTAGTTAAATAAAATAAATATATTTATATATATAAATATATACATTTATATAAAATTATAAATATATGAAGTGCATAAAATGTTGCATATATTTTGTATAAAATATTTGTATAATAATATACTATGTTCTAGTTAAAAAGTAAAAAAAAATATATATATATAAAAACACCCTTTTTTATATATTTAATATATTATTTAAAATTATATATTTTGTTCTGTTACATTTAAATTTAAATGCTTATTTATTAAAAATTGTATATACATTAAATAAAATATAAATGTAATAAAAGTTGAATAAAAAAGTAAATATAATTTAATATAAAATTCAATATATATATATATACACATCTATATATATATATATATATATATATAAAATGGTGTTTTCTTTATTAAATATATTATTTTTATAATTAGATTTTTTTATTCTAGTTGAACATAAGTACTTGTATATAATTTTCAAATATATTAAAATATATATATATTCACATACATACGTTTTAAATAAAATATATAAATAAATGTAATTATACAGGTTTAATATTTTATGAATCATATTTTTAGAATTCTATATTTTGTTCTAGTTGAATAGAAAAAAAACAAATTATTAAAAAATTTAAATTTAATACACATACATATACATATGCACGTGTGTGTGTTTAAAAAAATAATAATAATAATTCTATTGCCTGCATATGAGTTCAAACTGGTTCTCACCATGAGTATGTGGTGCCGAGGTCTATTCCCACCACCGTCCCAACACTCTCCTTCTTATCCTCATCCTCAGCAAACACACGGCCGGCCACCAGCAGACACAGGCAGAGGAGGCGCATTATAGCAGATATCTGCTCTCAAAGCTTCAGTTCCTGCAGAGAGGAAGGTCAAAGGTCAGAGCAGGTACATGACACACTCAAGGCCACTCACTGGCTGGAAAAGTTACCTATAATAATAATCATCATCATCATCATCATCATCATCATCAGGCAATACATCTTCATGCAAAAACTCAATGTATTATCTTCAAGATATTTTAACCCCAAATGGCATGAATTAATGCATTGAATTCAGCTGCAGCTCAAAATGAAAATAATTTGGGAACACTAAATGCATAATAAAAGGCCATGCATCAATGGATGGACACCATTTTCCTAAAAAAATAAATAAAATAAAAAACATCAGAAGCAGATATGATGGTTAGTCATTAACATATTCATGTATTCATAATCTCAAGTTCAACCTCGTGGGACTAAATCACTGATCATTACAATTGACTTCAAATATGAATATTATTTTTGTAATACACACTCAAAATCCCATAACATTTAAGAACACATTTATTATCGAAACCCATTTAAAATAAATACATTGTTCCTCTTATTTTACCGGTTACTATCTAACGAATATCAATTTCTCAAGTCTATCCAGTATTAATGGCTTAATGCGATCTTTAACGCGGTTTTGTAGGATAATAATAAACATAATTCTTACCTGATAATGCAGTATTAAGCAGTAATCTCAAGGGCGTGGGCTTGAACGCAGTGAATGTCTCTTTTTCTCTCAGTGTTTCTCGTGTTTTCTGTCCCTCAAATGTAACTCATGGCTCTGCGCTCGCCTGTATATAAGCCGTCACCGCTTCCCCGTCGTGGAGCCTCGCTATTGGTCAGAGAGCAGCTCGTTGGAAGGTGCTCATTGGCCGAGCGTTGCACGCTGGCTGATGCTGATTTGCACACGTTAGGGTGGCGGAAACGTCATCAGATGAGGCGAACTGGAGCGATTTGATTGGCTTACGCAAGTGTCAGTCGGATTGCGAAGATTCTGGATGGAGGAGGGTCGCATTTGAACCGGGCCAAGAAATGGAAATAGTTCGAGAGTTATCAATCAAAAACTCGGGTTTACACATTTTACATGCATATTATACATTGGCATGTGACTCTACTGTTCTCAAATGAAGAATTAAGGCTTGGAATATATGGAGGTTTCAGTCAATTTATTTTTAAACGAGGGAAATTGTGTTTAACTGTATGTACATGATCTTCCTTATTGCATTGCTGCAAAACTAATACATTAATATATGGACATGAAAGTTTGATTTGTGTGTAAATGTATGTTTATAAAGTTTATGGTGTGAGAACAGTGTCATAAGAGAAACTCACTTGACTGAGACTATGATACATTATAGTTTTGCCTCGTATAAAAATGTTTGACCATTTATCAAACACTATAATATTCAGCTTATATAACCATTGAGGGTCAATGAAGAATATGTGTGTGTACAAATATTGCACATTCATAATTATATTTCTGTGGTTTGGACAGTGACTCATTGGGCAGAGTATTAGCAAAACTATCTGCATTCAAAAACAAATGAATTTCTGTCATAATGATGCAATGATAAGGAAACACCTGACAGTGTTTTTCAGTATGTTTCAAAAACTACACTAGTATTACCGCATTAATTCTAAATGATCTAGTGGGGTTTTTGACATATTTTTGACCAATTAACTTGATCAGTATACATTTCTGAATTTATCATTTTGTATTTGTATCTACATTTCATATACCAACCGTGCAAATTATTTACAGGGTAAATAGTTATACTGATATCATGTCGTTCACTGAATACTAGCTTGAGGATTTGTTTTTTTACAATAAAATGTGTTCATGGAAAGTCCCAGAGTAGAAATTCAAGTAGTTCGGTTCACTTGGTTCGGACCCAAAACACCCCAAAACATTAAATCCTGGTCCGCTTATTGTTCTCATTAGCATTTTAACACAAAACCTAAAGATACAGAATCTAAAGGCATAAGGATATATTCACAACCTGATTGGTCGGTTTTGATTGTGACTGATTGTGTCTTTTCTAAGATATATTAGGTATATTTTACAATTTAATTCAATTTAATTGGCACCAGGGTTCGGATAGTAGAGTTTTCACTAATTCAAATAACACCAGGGTTTGTTTTAATTGAACCAAACATGCCAAGTGTTAACACACCCAAAGTAATACCACATTTCTGAGGACTTTCATTACAAATTAAAGCTCGGGTGATAAAGTTAAGCTAGTTTACTTATCTGATCTGGCCTAGTTCTTCATATACTTCGGCTTGAATATATAGAGGGTTGAATCAATTAATTTTCAATTGAGGAAAATGGTATCTGAATTGCGTCATTTAATCTAACTAGGGACGCACAGATATCAAAATATTTGGCCGATACCGATATATTGGCCGATAAATCTAAATCCAAATTTTTATATAACTTTTGAGAGCCTTGTTACAAAAACAAAAGTTTCACCATTAAAATACATGTCGCAAACACACAATTACAACGTTCTCATTATAATTATATAGCCGATATGACAGACTTGCACTGTACATGTTACTCTTTACTGTATTTTCCTTTTTTGAAGTGATTTCAATCATATTTCAAGCAATTCAAAGCCATTATGTTGAACAATGAGCATCTGAATTGTCTCAGCTGAGGGATTTAATCCATCAATTATCGGCTTTAAGATATTGGCCAAATTTTCTTATCGGGCCGATTACGATAACATTAAAAATTAACATATATCGGCCGATACCAATATGGTGGCCGATATATCGTGCATCCCTTAATCTAAAAACAAAGAATAAAAGCAGAACAAAGCAAACATATACAAAGATAAAAACTGCAAAGCACAACTTGTCGTTTATTGACTTGCAGATGTGCAACAATGTAGTCAATTACATCAGAACACTTCAGTGCAGAAACATGAGGTGTAGGTGGAGTAAGACCTGGTTTTTTATCCATGTTCCACTTAAATAAATAAGTCTATTTTTTGGAGCCCGTATCACTGAATATCTTACAGTGCATATAGGCGAGTTTCTCGGCATGTGAACGTCGCAACAAGGGAAACCATTCCCAATGCGGCAACTCTACGACTCTGTACCCGGACAGAACAAGTTGCCTTCGCTTCAATGCATGAAATCCAAGCAGCTGCTCAGTCCTGTAGCAATACTGATTCCTATTCGTCACTTGAACAGCAAGTCTCTGAATAGATGGTTTAGAAGAATCATCCGTGTGAGACGAGCGCTTCCCGGATTTGGTCAACGCCATCAGAAGATTGTCCGTCAAGTCGGCACCAACACTGAAAATGCTTTCTCTCACATGGACCGGTTTTAACAGTGTGAACCACTGGCTTTTGGAGGAACTTGTTGGACGGCTGCACTGGAATCTTCTGGGAATTAGTTAGTTGAGCGAGTAGGTTGTCAGTTATAGTTACTCCAGAGAGCGTTTGTTCCCAGTTTTGAGAGGCGGGATTTTGCCGACAAGGTTCGGAGGAAACAGGAACAGGTTGGTCGTTTTGGTCCAAGTGCACTTCTAGGTCAATAGAGCGCAAATGCGGAAGAATCATGTGCTTGCGCACAAACATCTCTCCGCCTAGAAGTTTCCGCAACACAACTTCAGCCTCAAGCATCTCAGGCTTACGACAGATATCCGATTGAGCAAAATCCCAGAGTTGCTTGGTCACTTCTTCCCTCATTGCGAGGCTAAGTCTTGGGATTGTCGACTCGGGACACTCCAAGCCAACAGTTCCATCTAAAGTGAACAAGTCTTTCTTCAACTCGAGCTCCTTGGAATTGGAAGTTTTGTTCACAAACTCTGGGCTTAAAGCCAGACTGAGCAAGTCTTGGGGGAAGAGCCCAGCAAAAGCAAGACCGAGGAGACCTGTCAGCAAATGCTCAGGGTATCGCTGAAACTCAAGATGACGTTCTCGTAAGATCGCAGTGAGACAGGGATAAAGTTTAGGACTCTGGTTGGGAAGAACTCCTAATGTTCCAAAGGCCCAAAGCATCTTTGCAGCATCTTTACTCCTGCACCGGTTGACCACGTTGGGAAGATGTTCGGCCACAGCCAGGAGAATCCGATTATCCCGGTAGTGAAGAGCGGAGCAAGACAAGATGACGTGCATTAGGCCTTGAACCTCCATTCTTGGGGCCCGTCGAGGCACCTCGGATCCCATGGCCTCCAACCACGGAAGATGGTCCAGATAGCTAAATCTCATGAGCTTCATCACATTGGCGATCCCGAAATCACTCAAATCATTGACTACAGCGAGAGCCCTGTCCACAAGCCGGCGTGTTGCTCTCTCGGACAGGGACATCTGCGACTTAAAGAGGGCTAAAGAAACAGCTTCCAGTTCTTCAGGCTTCAAGTGGTTCAAATAACGCATGAGTAACGACTCAATGGGTTGAACGAGGGCATCCGGACATCTCCTTCCTTCTCCGATAACATACACGAGTTGAAGCAGCTCTGGAAGACCCAGTTGGTTGAAGTTTTGATTCACGTGGTCAAAGAGTTTATCAAGGTACCGAGGAACAATTCGGCCGAGGCATCGCCACAAGTCGGCGGCGAGAAGCAACTGGTGAAGCTCCATTTCACTTGCTCTCCTGCAGAACTCAGTCTCATACAATCCCAGTATGCTATGAGATTGAGGCAAGCCCAAGTTCACAAATGATCTCAGCGTATCTAATAACTGCGTCGGCGTGAAATTGTGAACGTTTTCAGCGCTGTGCCGCAGGAGCGCGTTAAACCGTGTGTCTTTCCTCACAACCGCGATCTGTTCGTGGGGAATCTGGCTGAGTTTGCACAAGAAACTAGTTGCATCTGAAGGTCCCATGTTGCTTTTAAGTTCTGTGACCTTTTCAAGGACTAGCAAGGCTTCGCTGAGGTCTAAAGTAGAAGAGCGTTGGGAGACGTCATAGGTCATGTTCTGGTATTCAGGTCGACATCTTTGAAAGGCTCGTGGGTCACCGTTGACTCGTGGCTCTTTGGTGGCTCTTTCTCGGTTTGATTCAGTGTTACTGTAGTCCATGTTTGACGGCGTATTCTTGGTGCTGGAGAGCCGTCGTGAGGAGCTAATACGGTACAGGTTACGCTGTTGATGGAAAGCTGTGTTTAAGGACAGGCTACAGGACGATTCTTCATTAGTTTCCAAGGAGCCAGCGGTAGAATAACGTGTCGGCGGTTTCTGGTAATAAGCCGAGGGTTTGTACACCAGGGTTCTTTCCGTTTCTTCTTCTTCTCTCTTTTGCTCTGCATTTTCCACATTTGTTGACAAATGTTGGGCTCTAAAGATGGAGATGCGCTGTACTTGGGCATAAAGTCGACGCTTTGCCAAATTATGAAACAGCACCGTTGCAGACATCAACAGCAGACTCTGAAAAAGATCATACAAGAGGTGCGTTTTCAATTTAAAGGTCAACAGTGTACTTGAAAATAATATGTACATTTGAAATTCAAAGTAGGGCTGTCACTTTACGTTCGAAAATCGATTGCACAATCGATCGGACCAACCAACAACAAGTATCGAAACGAAAATAGGGAATCGATTTTAGCTGCCTTTATTTTTTTTTTTTTTAACCAAAAATGTGTTTTAGGTGGACAGATCAATAGAACATGTAGGATGTTGGAAAATAATAATGTCTTTTCTGTTAACCAAATGCTTTTTGATATTCGCTATTACTTCAATGCAAGTGAACAAGCGCTCCGTTATTTGTTGCCAGAGCCGTTGCTTAGTGACGTGTGTCTTCAAGTAGGCCAGAAATGCGCAGATTCTGCGCAATACGCTGTATTTAATATATCACGAGGACTCACGAGTTGCGTGTTTGCGCTAAATCCACACAGATTTGGATTACACGAACTTCCACAGCAAAGAAAGTGAGTAAGCATAGACGCACGCCTCTTGATTTGACAGCGTTAGCCGCCTAAATTTATTTTTACCCGCATTTGGGGAGTTGAGGCCAGGGTGTTAATTTCAATCCCTGAATGCTGCACTCCTGTTTGTTATTGTGCACGAAACTTCACGCCAATAAAGCATCAGGAATATTGCTGATTTGCGCCCTCTTTACGTTCGTCCTAATGCCCGTTAGTTGTCCGTGGAATTGCCTATATTTGGTGTTGAAAATGGAAGCGTCTTTAGACACGGAAAATCGATTTTACAATCGATTCAATGAACACTTATCTCTCAAAAATCGAACAGGATTTTTTCACAAAAGTGACAGCCCTAATTCAAAGTAAGAATAGTAGTTTTTCTTTTTTTGCCAAATAATTTTGTCAGATAAACTTAAACAAATTTAGTGTTTTGCTCTGCCTTCATATTTAATATATTTCACATTTGTGTAAATCCTCACATTTTCATGGTTTAATTGAACTTGTAGGGTCAAGTTATACGTCATTTTTTGCCACTATTATATATCTAATATTTTAATTAAAGATTATGAAGGCATATTAATAAAATAGAAAATCAGTAATTTTCACGGATAACTAATTTAAAATAAACTAGGGATGCAACGAAATGAAAATTTGGACCGATACCGATAATTCTATATGTTTGAAAGACAATAGCCGAAATATTGGCTGATAAATCTAAATCCAGCAATTCAAAACCATCATGGTGAACAGAGCGCATCTGAAGTGTCTCAGCTGAAGGAAATATAATCCATTAGTTATCGGCTTTAATATATCGGACATATTTTCTCAATGAGTGGATCTCTGAGCTGCTGTGAGTGCGTGGAGGCGGGGCTCATTTGCATATCCATAGAACCGCGCATATTAATGAGGCATGAGTTACATTCAAGCTATGACCAAAAAAAAATTCTTATTACCGATAATGATAATAATATTATTTTTACCAATACCGATATGGTGGCATCCCTTACACTGCAATTTAACATGAAAAATAAGAAAGAATTGGTTTTATATGTGGTTACATAGGCTTTTACAGTCTTAAAGCATAAGAAACACTTATGAAACACTTATGAAACACATAAGAAACACTTATGAAAGACACATAAGAAACACTTATGAAACACACATAAGAAACACTTATGAAACACACATAAGAAACACACACTTGACACTTTTGCTGTTGATTGCATAAATGATAGCATTCATGATAATTTAAAGGAAAAGCTAGATCAGCCAAGACATTTTTTTAATTAAAAAAAAAAATACTGAACTTTAATTTAGGAAGAAACTATTTATCTAATAAGTTACTGGTACTGTAGTGTAAACTACTACTACTACTGTAAACTTCTACTTCGTTTCGTCAAAAAATAATAGATCCCGGATATTACAACTGAAATTCACATGGCATTTCGTGAAAATAGAGGCTTTATCTGGGCTGCATTAAAAAAAAAAAAAAAAAAAAGAACATTGGAGATAACTAAAACCTTATTTCCGTGTGGCGAATCGTCTTTAATCAAACATAAACTACTGACGTCCTTGACAGCAGCAGAACTCGTTCACTCACATTCATCTGTTAAATAACACACTGAACACAACACACTCCGAGCGACTGTAGGATGATTAACGTACCTTGTGTGGTCTTCAAGTGGAGTATTTATCTAATGAGGAAACATCGCAAAAACACTCACTTGTGTGCTAAATCCACAATGTGTAGTGGTAAAGGCAGATGACATGCGCGGTACGGAAGCTCGTAAGAGACACAGTCATACACTGGCAGCATATACGAAATCGCATATTTCCATACTGCAGTTCAAAAGTTTGGGATCGGTAGATTTTTAATGTTTTTTTTTTAAAAAGGCTGCATTTATTTGATTAGAAATACAACAGCAACAAAACAGTAATATTGTTAAATATTATGACCATTTAAAATAACTGTTTTCTATTAAATTTCTAGTAAATAAATATAGTAAATATATAGTAATATAGTAAATATAAAGTGTAATTTATTCCTGTGATCAAAGCTGAATTTTCAGCATCATTACTCCAGTCTTCAGTGTCACATAATCCTTCAGAAATCTCTATTATATGATGATTTGATGCTCAAGAAACATTTATGATTATTATCAGTGTTCAAAACAGGATTCTTTGACGAATTGCATTTATTTTATGCATTTAATGCATACTTGCTCAATAAAAGTATTGATTTCTTTTATTTCTTTATTATTTCTTACTGTTTTTTTTTTGTTTGTATTTTTAATCAAATAGATGCAGCGTTGGTGAGCAGAAGAGACTTCTTTTAAAAACATAAAAATCTTACACATCCCAAACTTTTGAACGGTAGTGTATATATATATATGGACAGATCTACAACCTAGACAAACATGTAAGCAATTAGTCATTAAAAATAGTTATTTCTGCTGTAGTTGAATTCGTCTTACCTAATTCTCATTAGTCTCATTAAAAATTGAGAATTTAAATTTGTGGTTTTTGATCATGTGCAATTTTATACATTCTAAAAGAAGTCATGAAGAGAAGACACACTTATTTTTTTCTTATTCACATCTTTATTATTTAAATTAATATTTGCTAAGATATGCTTTTCCGAGCAAATTCTGCAGAAGAAAAAAAAGAAAAAATGAAATGTTTACAAAAAAAACCTTGCACCCATACATCTCAAGAACTGATCGAGAAAGGGAAAAGACATCGGACTCTTGAATGTATGACTTTTACTGTAATATAGTCGGTTTAAGATTCATATATGTATATTATATTCCTATATTCATAGTTTGAAAAATAAAAGCTGACATGTCAGTCTCATTACTTCACAAAAGTATTCACACGCATTAGCTCGGTATATTTGGATAGAATAGTTCTGTACACATAAGGAACAGTGATATTTACATGCTTTCGTCTCTACTGAAGAACACAACAGAAGCACATAGCAGCAATGTGTGGCGTGTGTCTCGAACACTAGTGTCGTAAAGCTGAGCGCTCGGATGATTATCTCTAGTTGGCTGATGATTGGGAAAAAAGAGGCACAAGCTTTCGGGGGAAAACCGGGAGAGACACTGCAAGACTCCGTTTTCCACTTTCTATTGCATTTCTATAGCGATGTACGTTGAGGGAGATATATAACTTTGTTGTGCTTGATGCTCCAGATGCATTTCATATGCAATCCCTCATCCTTCCCTTGGGTCATTTTCACCCAAAACTCTTTTTTTAAGTTTTTTCATTTTTTATTTAAAGGTCCCATATTGTGAAAACTGAAATTTCCTGGCTTTTTTCATGATGACAGAGATCTCGAGTCTATGTTACTACCATATAAGTTTGAAAACAGTGGATCCACAGACACATAAAGTAGCTTTTCATGAGCCGTTGTGACTTCTGTATATTTGTGATGTCAGAACTACTCAGTCCCGCCTTCAGTCTCCACCCCGACCAATGGTGCGTCACTCAGAAAACAACAGGCCAATCAGAAGTGAGGCTCATGAATATTAAGTAGACTGGCCAAACTCCAGCTGTTCTTGGCAGAGCTCCTGAGAAAGAGCTGGAAACATATTGAGATGCTTTTTGGTACTTATACCGCAAATATATATTCTTAAGGACATCAATACATAAAATAAAACTTCAGAAAGTTGTACAATATGGGACCTTTAAGAAATTGAGTGTTTATCAGAGGGGTCCAAGACCAGAGGACTTTTATCTCACTTGAACCATGAATACACACACAAAAAAATAGAGTTTTGTGGTTGAAATTTAAAAAAAGTAACAAATCCTTCCTTCGTGGGTAAATTGAATGTTTTAGTGCACATATAAAAACATAAAAAAGCTCAAAATAAAAATAAAAATGCTAAAACAAAACAAACAAAAAATACTGAAAATAACTGACTTTAGGACCCAGAGGTACAGCTCATTTACTCATATAGAGATATAAGGTCATCTCTAGACTCATGAAATATCATGTTATATTATTATTTTTCCACAAGAGGTCAGCAAAGACACTCAATGTAAGATATTTTTAAAATTATTAAAAAGGGTTATGCATTAAAATTGTGAGTTAGTTTTGAATTTAAGTTGAAAGAATGTGAGGAATATGTGCTTAAACTACTATTTATTTATTAAATTTAGTAATTTAAAGGAATAAAATAAGCTTTCTGGAAAAAAAAATTAAATAAACGAGGTATAATTTTCGGGCTTCGGGTCATTTTGAATAAAGATGTGTAACCGTGTGAGGGAAGGATGAGGGATAAGAGGGAATCTGTGTTACTGCGAGATATAAATGTGAACCAGTCATCGATGTGGTTCATTTGTATCATTTCTATAGCTTATAAAGTGACATTTACAGCTATTTTTACAATCGCTAGGACACATTTCTCAATTATACTTATGTCACTTTTTCTAAACTCTTCTTCACACACTGGGATACACTGGACTATTGCTTTGGTGCAAAATACAATTAACAACAGCTTCTTTAAAATTACATAAATTATATTATTATATTAAATTATATCTCGCTCAAACAAAACCACCACTAAAACTCTATATAGTCTGCATGTTTACATTCTGTTAAACTTCAGTTCAAAAACTAACATAATACAAATATAGCAATTTGCTGGAGCCTATTTTTACACAGTAATACAAACGGAAAAGTCGGAAATCGGGTTGGCGAGTGTATGCTAATATTTTAGCTGCTAACATTTTTATGAATTATAACAATGCATGAACGTGAACAACACTTGTCATTTAAGTTTAAGCCTTGACAATTTAAATATTCAAGCGCAAGAAGACACGAACAGAGCTCAAGTCGTTACTCGCTGGAAAATTGTGCGCGCAAACATCCGAAGCGCGAATACTGAATTGAGTTCGCTTTCAATTCTTCTTGAACGGACAAATTCACGCAAAATAAAAAATTTTTAATTATGCGCGCAAGTTTCCTAGTAAACACTTCCGGTTTAAAGTGAATGTAAACAGTTGAGAAAATAAACGCATGTGTATCAGTGTATTAGATCTGTGCATTCACTCTTAAAGTGACAGTAGCCTAATATTCCTGCTTTAATGTTAATAAAACAAAAGAACAACAACAATAAATCACTCACTGCTCTTCCCTGAATAACTCTAATTAGGATTAATCTGTTTAATTTATACAGTAAAGACTGTATTTAGTGTTAGCTTACATTTGATTACTGTATTCAAAGCCTCTACCTGAAATATATTAATAATGTTTTACATTTATATTAGTTAGGCTAATAGTTTTAGCTGTGGTTTTGAAATTGGAATAGAGAATTGTTCCTTTTCATTTGTATCTGGTACTGTTTTTGCAAAAACATTGTTTTTTTGTAATTATTTTATGAGTGACAAAGTGTTTGTTGGGTGGAACCTTTGCTAATGTTCTGGAAGAATGAGTTTAATGAAGTGTTTTGAATGTGAAATGAACTTCTGTGAAGCTGAAAGCTGGTTAGCAGAACTGTGGGAAGAGTTTTGAAAAAGTAAGTCTTGATAAATGTGTCCTAGCGATTGTACAAAACTGTAAAGACAAAAGTTGTTGTATAAACTGCTACCGCTACAATAGCAAAGCACGTTTGTCCCTCGTCAGAGACTGTAGTTCGTTCGTAAACTGGCCTAAAAGCATACAAACATACCAATTGTGCAATTTGTACACAAGAGAGCACACTGTCCCTCGACTCGACCAGCCAGTGTGATAACTGAACCAGAACTTGTGGATTTGCATGATTGTATTAAAGGTACACTATGTAAGTGGTTGAAAAGTAATGGACACGGAACTTCCTTGATAATAAATTCCAGCACAACAACCGTAATGAAATGAGTCTTCAGAATAATAGATAATGCTTCAATAAAACCTCATCATCATCTCTTAAAGCTGATGTTGATTCTTGTTTTATTACGAGCTCTCGTTCTCTTTACTCCAGCAGACTCTCCTCTGTTCTCTCTCACACACACACACACACACACACACGCACGCACGCACGCACGTACGCAGGCACGCACACACGAACGCACACGCACACGCACACATACTCACACACGCACACACACACACTGAAACACTCACACACACACACAAACACACTGAAACACACTCACACACACACACACACACGCATGCACGCACACAAACACACACTGAAACACTCACACACGTGCACGTGCAAACACACACAGCAGACACACACACTCCCACAGCACACACACACACAGCAGACACACACACTCCCACAGCGCGCAACACACACACACACACACGCGTCACAGCAGCTGGAGGAACTTTACTCGATCTACGAATATGACGAGCCACACACAGGCAAGTGTGTAACACTTTTAACAAAAACAGTGTGCCTTTAACTAACGTTAACATTACCGTAACACATGTATTGCTCATTAGTGTATTAACTAACATTAACCAAAGAGTTCCAATTAAACGCATCAAATTTCCAGTTCATTCATCACACTGTAAATGCAGCATCAAGTCAAGCACTTTGCATCATGGGAAACCATCCTGAGCGCAGTGTGCTCTGTTGCACAGAATACATTCTGCAGAAATAGTATGCGTAGTATTTTATCCTCAACCCATTCAAACACCACTTCAAAACATTTAAATCATCACTTCAATCTACTGCATATTACATTTTTAAAAGTCAAATAATCTAAAATGATACTTTCAGTAAGTATACATTGACACATATTATATATGCTCTTTTTGGAAGAATGTAAAGTCAAATATACTCTAATTTGCTCAGGGTTTTGGCTCAGCCGTCAAGCAGCGTCATAAACCAAACGGTCGGAGACCCAAGCGTCAAGTGCACTAGCATACCCAACCTCAATCTCTCGCTCTATTGTACTCTACATTGCTCAAAACATAGAAAAGGGCAGAAACAACATTCAGGTGATACAGTACGTTCTGACTTGAAATGAATACACGTCCTCCGCCGCTGCTGCTTTGGGCAAGAGTTGAGTTTTCCTCTGTCCCGCAAACATGCTGCATACAAGAGCGCCAACACACACACAAACCAGCTCATGTGCCTAATGCAACCCATACACTGCAAAAATAAAAATGCTTTTCTTACTTAGTATTTTTGCCTTGTTTCAAGTCCAAATATCTAAAAATGATCAAATCTAGATATATTTTTTTCTTGTTTCAGTCCAAATATGTAAACATTCTTAAATCAAGATGTATTTTTGTCTTGTTTCAGTCCAAATATCTAAAAACTCTCAAATCTAGATGTATTTTAGACTTGTTTCAGTCCAAATATGTAAACATTCTTAAATCAAGATGTATTTTTGTCTTGTTTCAGTCCAAATATCTAAAAACTCTCAAATCTAGATGTATTTTTGTCTTGTTTCAGTCCAAATATCTAAAAATGATCAAATCTAGATGTATTTGTGTCTTGTTTCAGTCAAAATATCTAAAAATGATCAAATCTAGATGTATTTGTCTTGTTTCAGTCTAAATATCTAAAAATGATCAAATCTAGATGTATTTGTGTCTTGTTTCAAGTCCAAATATCTAAAAATGATCAAATCTAGATGTATTTGTGTCTTGTTTCAGTCCAAATATCTAAAAATGATCAAATCTAGATGTATTTTTGTCTTGTTTCAGTCCAAATATGTAAAAACTCTCTAATCTAGATGTATTTTAGACTTTTTTCAGTCCAAATATGTAAAAATTCTTAAATCAAGATGTATTTGTGTCTTGTTTCAGTCCAAATATTTAAAAATGATCAAATCTAGATGTATTTGTGTCTTGTTTCAGTCCAAATATCTAAAAATGATCAAATCTAGATGTATTTGTGTCTTGTTTCAGTCCAAATATCTAAAAATGATCAAATCTAGATGTATTTTTGTCTTGTTTCAGTCCAAATATGTAAACATTCTTAAATCAAGATGTATTTTGTCTTGTTTCAGTCCAAATATCTAAAAACTCTCTAATCTAGATGTATTTTAGACTTGTTTCAGTCCAAATATGTAAAAATTCTTAAATCAAGATGTATTTTTGTCTTATTTCAGTCCAAATATCTAAAAAACTCTCAAATCTAGATGTATTTTAGACTTGTTTCAGTCCAAATATCAAAAGATTCTTAAATCTAGATGTATTTTTGACTTGTTTCAGTCCAAATATCTAAAGATTCTTAAATCTAGATGTATTTTTATCTTGTTTCAGTCCAAATATCTAAAAATTCTTAAATAAGAAAAGTATTTTTTGCAGTGTAACACAACGCTCAATGCCTTCTGAGCATGTTAGTTATCTATATCTTGCTACACAACCATACAAAAGTTTGGGGTCAGTACAATTTTCTTTTTTTAAAAAGACATTAATACTTTTATTCGGCGAGGATGCATTAAATTGATCATAAGGGGCATTTATAATGTTCTAATGCAGTTCTTTTGAACTTTCTATTCATCTCTGCAACAGAGTATCACAGATTCTACAAAAATAAAACTGTTTTCAACATTAATAATAATAATCATAAATGTTTCTTGAGCATCAGATCATCATATTATAGTGATTTCTGAAGGATCATGTGACACTGAAGACTGGAGTAATGATGATGAAAATTCAGCTTTGGTCACAGGAATAAATTACACTTTATAAACAGTTATTTTTGATCACATAAATGCAGCCTTGCGTATAAAAGACCCCAAACTTTTGAACAGTAACAAATCTGTCTCATTAGTTATGCACAAAGTATGTTTCTGGCCTTCCAGTCTAATAAACAAACGGCATCAAGACTGGCACTAAGATTTGGTCCTAAAACGGTGATGGTGTCGCGAGATCTTCTCGAAAACTCCCGTTTTGATTGTTTTAAACTGCTAACAAGTATATTCTTCTTATATTCTATAAGATCGTGATTCATTAATAGCCTGAACCCAGTCTGAATAGTTTACGCCCTTAAACCTTAAACCCCTGAGTGCTACGTTTCCTCTCGCGACTGACTAGCGGCCAGCTCATCTGCACTACTAACCAGCCCTCGACAAGCCGATAAAGCTAAGGCTAAGGCTCATAACTACCCTGCCCTCAACCCAAACACCCGCCCTAGACAAGCAGGGCATCCTTGGACAGTCCTCGGAAGCGGTTTCGTTTTCGGATTGTACTGAATGCTATTGTAATCTTGGTTTTAGTCAGATCTCGGTGGACTCGATCCTCTCCAGTCGGGTTGGAACGGGCCACGGCGGGGCGAGTTGGTGCATCTCCGGCATCTTCTTCTTCTCTTCCACCGGCGGGGTCGGAGATGTTAGCGATATTGACACTGAAACTGGCGCCTCTGGTAAAGCCAGAACCGGAGCAGACATTTTGGCTCCTAGCTTGTCCACGCGCTCCTCAAGCGCCTGGTTCTTCTGTAGCATCTCCACGTAGCTTAGCTGCAACTGCGCTTGGTACTTCAGCACGCGCTCTTTCTCGTCGTGCCAGGTTTGGCGTTCCTGTGCGAATGTTAGCGCTTGTCGTTCGCGCTGTTGCCGCTCGAGACGTAGCTCGCCCTGCAGTCGCTCTAGCTGACGGCGAAGGTCACCTGACTCCGCCCACTGGACCTTGGAGTCGTCGCTGAGGAGCCGATCGGGAGCCGGGAGCGCCGGGAGTGACGTTGGCGGATCCGAAGGGGACATGAGATGCTCTCGGCTACGGGACGCCACCAGTTGCCCCATATCGGACAGACTGGGATCGCTGGGACGACTGGAGCTGCTGCCGAGTTCACCGAGGGCCTTCTTTAGGCGCGTGACCTCCGACTCGAACGCGCTCAGTTTGTCCCGCAGCACCGTGACCTGAAGACAAGGTTAAACATTTCAACAACATATCAAGATAAAGTGGGGAAAATATCTAATAGCGATCTTTCTGATATAAATAGCAATTATGAATTAAAGGTGCAGTGAGAGATTTCTGAGAAAGAGTTGATATTTGAAATCGATCAAAACAGACACACCCCTCCCTTCACTGCATGAACTCGCAATGCAAGTGGAAACGCCCCCTACTGCTACTGATTGGCTCACTCTCTCCTCCTCCATCATGAGTGGACACTCCCCCTACTGCTGATTGGCTCACTCGCTCATCCCCCATCATGAGTGGACACGCCCCCTACTGCTGATTGGCTCACTCTCTCATCCCCATCATGAGTGGACACGCCCCCTACTGCTGATTGGCTCACTCTCTCATCCCCCATCATGAGTGGACACGCCCCCTACTGCTGATTGGCTCACTCTCTCATCCCCATCATGAGTGGACACTCCCCCTACTGCTGATTGGCTCACTCTCTCATCCCCCATCATGAGTGGACACCCCCCTACTGCTGATTGGCTCACTCTCTCATCCCCCATCATGAGTGGACCCTAGCTGATGCATCTCCCCATACACTGCTGATTGGCTACTCTCATCCCCCATCATGAGTGGACACCCCCTACTGCTGATTGGCTCACTCTCTCATCCCCCATCATGAGTGGACACTCCCCCTACTGCTGATTGGCTCATCTCTCATCCCCCATCATGAGTGGACACTCCCCCTACTGCTGATTGGCTCACTCTCCATCCCCCATCATGAGTGGACACTCCCCCTACTGCTGATTGGCTCACTCTCTCCTCCCCCATCATGAGTGGACACGCCCCCTACTGCTGATTGACTCCACTCTCTCTCCTCCCCATCATGAGTGGGCACGCCCCCTACTGCTGATTGGCTACAAGAGTGTTGTGCTGCTCGGTCCGATACATATAGACAACATGTCAAGTAAAAGCGGGTAAAAAATCTAATTGAAATCTTTCTGATAAAAATATCAATTATGATTTAAAGGTGCAGTAAGCGATTTCTTTTTAGTCTTTGGCTTGACTAGGTTATCAAACAGCTAATAATATGTTTGCTAACGTTACCCAAACAAGCCACCGACAGACGTGTAGCTCGTCCTCGCAGTGCACGCTTTTCTTAGTATTTTTGTCTTGTTTCAGTCCAAATATCTAAAAATTATTAAATCAAAATGCATTTACTAAAGTAGTAAAATGCCATAAGATATTAAGTCTTGTTTTATGGGGAAATTAATCAAAATTAAGAGAGTTGTTGCTTAAAACAAGCAAAATTATCAGCCAATGGGGTGAGAAAAATAATCTTGTTTCTGTTTGAATTAACATTATTTTTCTTACTCCATTTGCAGATAATTTTGATTTTTTTAAGCAACAGCTCTCTTAATTTTGATTAATTTCCCCAGAAAACAGGACATAATATCTTATGTTATTTTACTACCTTAGTAAATGCATCTTGATTTAAGTATTTTTAGATATTTGGACTGAAACAAGACAAAAATACTAAGAAAAGCATTTTTTGCAGTGTATGTCACACAAACAAGCGCTTATGAGATGTGTGTGTGATGTGTGTGTGATGTGTGTGTACCTCGGCCAGCATGGCCTGCAGCTCGGCCTCGCAGCGCTCCAGCTCCAGGGTCTTGGTGCAGAACGACTCTTTGAGGCTGATCTCGTTCTCCTCTCGTTCTCTCAGCTGGGCGTTGAGCTCCTTCATTTGACCCCGCAGGGCCACCATCTCTCCGGCGCGCTGCGTCACCTCAGCCTGACTCTCCCGAAGCTGCTGCTTCAGCAGAGAGATCTCACCCGCCTTCTGACACACCTGCACACACACACACACACGCACACACACACACACACACACACACACACACACACACGCACACACACACACACACACACACACACACACACACACACACACACACACGTACTGGATAAACGCCTGTGCTGTCGGAGATCAGGGCCGTTTATTCTAATGACACTCTAGAAACTGATCTTCAGTTAAAGGAGCTGTATGTAAGATTGTGGCCAAAACTGGTACTGCAATCATTTTCAAATGACTGTAGAGCGGTGTCTCCCCTCCCCCTACCCCTGACTCGAGGTTGCCAGATCGGCTGCATTTTTTATCCGACACGTTTGTAGCTGCAGCTGTGGTAACTAGAGCAGAGCTGGCAGCCCGGATGCCGCAACACTACTGACTCTGTGATTGGTAGATAGGTGGAGGGTGGAGCATCACACCAAAACACAACATGACAACATCAACATCAGTTGAGGGGTGCAACTTCACTTTTTAAATGACAATATCCTGGCCGGACTACTGTTGTCAGTGATATAAGTATTTGAAATGAACATGATTTCTCAATGTCTAGTGACATATCAGGGCCATTTTATGATTAATTCAAATAAATTTCTTACATACAGCTCCTTTAATTATATCATATGATTAAAACTAATTTGTTTTTTTGCAAGCAAAAGCAATCAATATTTCACTATATAACAGATGCTTCACCAGTGAGTTTATGAACCTTTAAAGTAACACCAAGTACTTTTCCTCTTCGGTCGCCCTACTGGTTGGAAACGAAATTGTCCATTGCCGCTGTCATAAATAATTTAGCCTAGCGCCGCACGCACGCTCGCTGTTTACCCAGCACCGGCTTTAGAATGAACGATGTCCACGGACAAGGTAGAGTATGTTACATGATTTCATGAAAGGATGATGTATTGCGACATCAGAAACGAAGAAAAACTAAATAATGACTATTGTAGCGCTTGACGTAAAGCAGTCGAATTTTGTAGTTCTTTTTGTGGTTGGGTTCCTACCTGAACCCCGAAGTTACATAGTGCCAGTAAAAGCGACACAGACCCTGTCAGGCTATAGCAAAAGTGCCTTTCACCCTGTTACCACTTGAAGAACCACTGATACGATTTTGGAAACATTATTTTAAGGTAAACAATGTTACATAGTGTTGCTTTAATTAAAAGGTTTTATTTAACAAAATATTGACTTTAATGAAATTATATTATTGGGGTAATTGACAAATTTGATGTGCGAGTAATTTATGATTAATTACATTAAATGGAACATCATGTAATCAATTATATACAAAACTTTAATCGCTTGACAGTCCTAATATATGAAACAAGACAAAAATACATCTAGATTTAAGACTTTTTAGATATTTGGACTGAAATAAGACAAAAATACATCTAGATTTAAGAATTTTTAGATATTTGGACTGAAACAAGACAAAAATACATCTAGATTTAAGAATTTTTAGATATTTGGACTGAAACAAAACAAAAATACATCTTGATTTAATCATTTTTAGATATTTGGACTGAAACGACAAAAATACATCTAGATTTAAGCATTTTTAGATATTTGGACTGAAACAAGACAAAAATACATCTAGATTTAATCATTTTTAGATATTTGGACTGAAACAAGACAAAAATACATCTAGATTTAAACTTTTTAGATATTTGGACTGAAACAAGACAAAAATACATCTAGATTTAAGAATTTTTAGATATTTGGACTGAAACAAGACAAAAATACATCTAGATTTAAGAATTTTTAGATATTTGGACTGAAACAAGACAAAAATACATCTAGATTTAATCATTTTTAGATATTTGGACTGAAACAAGACAAAAATACATCTAGATTTAAGATTTTTAGATATTTGGACTGAAACAAGACAAAAATACATCTAGATTTAGATATTTTTAGATATTTGGACTGAAACAAGACAAAAATACATCTAGATTTAAGAATTTTTAGATATTTGGACTGAAACAAGACAAAAATACATCTAGATTTAAGACTTTTTAGATATTTGGACTGAAACAAGACAGAAATACATCTAGATTTAAGAATTTTTAGATATTTGGACTGAAACAAGACAAAAATACATCTTGATTTAAGATTTTTAGATATTTGGACTGAAACAAGACAAAAATACATCTAGATTTAAGATTTTTAGATATTTGGACTGAAACAAGACAAAAATACATCTTGATTTAAGAATTTTTAGATATTTGGACTGAAAAAAGACAAAAATACATCTGATTTAAGATTTTTAGATATTTGGACTGAAACAAGACAGAAATACATCTAGATTTAAGAATTTTTAGATATTTGGACTGAAACAAGACAAAATACATCTTGATTTAAGATTTTTAGATATTTGGACTGAAACAAGACAAAAATACATCTGATTTAAGATTTTTTAGATATTTGGACTGAAACAAGACAAAAATACATCTGATTTTAGAATTTTTAGATATTTGGACTGAAACAAGTCAAAAATACATCTTGATTTAAGACTTTTTAGATATTTGGACTGAAACAAGACAAAATACATCTTGATTTAAGACTTTTTAGATATTTGGACTGAAACAAGACAAAAATACATCTAGATTTAAGATTTTTAGATATTTGGACTGAAACAAGACAAAAATACATCTTGATTTAAGACTTTTTAGATATTTGGACTGAAACAAGACAAAAATACATTTTAGATTTAAATTTTTAGATATTTGGACTGAAACAAGACAAAAATACATCTGATTTAAGATTTTTAGATATTTGACTGAAACAAGACAAAATATTCTGATTTAAGATTTTTGAATTTGGACTGAAACAAGACAAAATACATCTAGATTTAATTTTTAGATATTTGGACTGAAACAAGACAGAAATATATCTAGATTTAAGATTTTTTAGATATTTGGACTGAAACAAGACAGAAATACATCTAGATTTAATAATTTTTAGATATTTGGACTGAAACAAGACAAAAATACATCTAGATTTAAATTTTTAGATATTTGGACTGAACAAGACAAAATAATCTAGATTTAAAATTTTTAGATATTTGGACTGAAACAAGACAAAAATACATCTTGATTTAAGAATTTTTAGATATTTGGACTGAAACAAGACAAAATACATCTAGATTTAAGAATTTTTAGATATTTGGACTGAAACAAGACAAAAATACATCTTGATTTAAGATTTTTAGATATTTGGACTGAAACAAGACAAAAATACATCTAGATTTTTAGAATTTTTAGATATTTGGACTGAAACAAAGTCAAAAATACATCTTGATTTAAGATTTTTTAGATATTTGGACTGAAACAAGACAAAAATACATCTTGATTTAAGATTTTTTAGATATTTGGACTGAAACAAGACAAAAATACATCTTGATTTAAGACTTTTTAGATATTTGGACTGAAACAAGACAGAAATACATCTAGATTTAAGAATTTTTAGATATTTGGACTGAAACAAGACAAAAATACATCTTGATTTAAGACTTTTTAGATATTTGGACTGAAACAAGACAAAAATACATCTTGATTTAAGACTTTTTAGATATTTGGACTGAAACAAGACAAAAATACATCTAGATTTAAGACTTTTTAGATATTTGGACTGAAACAAGCCAGAAATACCGAGTGAGAAAGCGTGTGTTCTTCAGACTGACCTCCCACTTGGTCTCCTCGAGTCTGGGCAGAATATCGGCCTGTTCCTTCCGGAAGTCCAAGCACTTCTTCTCCAGTTCTTCTCTCTGAGCGAGCAGGAGCGTCATCTCATCCTGGAGCCGGCGCTTGTCCTGCTGGAGACGCCCGATCTGGGCCTGCAGTGCATGCTGGGAGCGCTGGGCCCGTCGGGTCACCTGTAGGGGAACATGCTTTAGGTTGGGTATTTTTTTTTTCGGCGTCACCACATTTAAATAAGAATGTTATTTTCTTTTTTCATTAGTGTGTTATTTTTTTTATTTCTTTTAATTCTTTAATTAATTAATTTATTTTTACCATGTACAATTTCAAACATAAATGTTACCATTTGATGCATTGTACCAGAGTTAGCTTGAGGCTAATTTACATCTGCAGTCCCCTGCCAATATATATATATAAAATAAAAATAAAAACATACAAATAAAACTCCCCCACACACACATACAAAAATGTTTGGATGAACTATCCCTTTAAAGTGTTTATTACAAATACATGAGTTAATGCTAAAAATAAATAAATATACTCTGCTGTTCAAAAGTTTGGGATCGGTAAGATTTTTAATGTTTTTAAAAGAAGTCTCTTCTGCTCACCAAGGCTGCATTTATTTGATTAAAATACAAAACAAACCCAGTAATATTGTGAAATATTATTATAATGTAAATCATCTGTTTTCTATGTGAATATATAGTAAAGTGTAATTTATTCCTGTGATCAAAGCTGAATTTATCATCATTAATCCTGTCTTCAGTGTCACATGATCCTTCAGAAATCACTATAATATGATGATTGATGCTCAAGAAACATTTATCGATTATTATCAGTGTTGAAAACAGTTTTGCTGCTTCATATTTGTGTGCAAACCGTGATTCATTTTTTTTCAGGATTCTTCGAAAGTTCAAGAGAAAAGCATTTAATTAAAAAATAAATATTTTGCATTATTATAAATGTCTTTACTGTCACTTTTGATCAATTTAATGCGTCCTTTCTGAAGAAAAGTAAAAAAAATCGTATTGACCCCAAACTTTTGAACAGTAGTGTATATATATTACAATGTTTTTATTTCTTTAACAGGGTTCGTACAGATACTGTAAAATCAAATTCCAGGACTTTTTCCCCAAGCACTACAATCAGAGATCTCATTTATCAAACAATATCTTTCTTTTTGATCTTTTAAATTCTAAAAAAGGTAACTGGATCAATAAAACTAAACTAAGTAAGGGATAATGTATAGCGAGGCGGCTGTTATAGCGAATACAGGCTGATTATGAGCCCGACGTTAGCGGAGTCTGAAGGGTTTGTATTCGCTATAACAACCGCCTCGCTCTACATTATCGCTAGGGGCCGGTCCAAAAGGGAGCAAATGTCCATAGACCCCCGTGTTAAAATGTCCATTTTCACAGCATAAATTCATGTTTTTACAGGTTGGTCCCATGGACTTTTATTGTATTTCTCGATAGGTTCCGAGTGCCTGACAACTGTGAGGGGGGTGAAGTTTTTTCTAACTCGTTAGTTTAGATCGTATTTAGATATAAAATGTATGACAAATAAGGGCGTAGTTAACTTTGATTGACAGCTTGATTGACAGCTGATAACGGGTGGAATTCCTGAAATTTGACGTCTCGGCCATGATCTGACCCAACACATCACACCACCTCTGTATCCTTTCTGAACATTTGTATTGAAATATCGTACATAAAATGGGTTGCTCTGCTATAAACTGCACTAACCGACACTGTAGGAGTATTTCACTGTATTTTTTCCAGTAAGTGACATTCCACTACTATTTCACGTAGTTAGCAGTATATATCATCAATGTTTGTGGGCAGTGGCACTGCACAGTTAGCATTTAATCGCCTCAGAGAGAGGCGCGATTTAACTGTGTGTGTGTGTGTGTGGCGCGGGCGCGATCGAACAGTTGTGTGTGTGTGTGTGTGTGTGTGTGTGTGTGTGTGTGTGTGTGTGTGTGTGAGTGTGTGTGAGAGAGAGAGGTGCAGGCACGATCGCGTGTGTGTGTGTGTTGCACGGGCGCGATCGAACTGTGTGTGTGTGTGTGTGTGTGTGTGAGAGAGAGAGAGGCGCAGGCGCGATCGAACTGTGTGTGTGTGTGTGTGTGTGTGTGTGTGTGTGTGTGTGAGAGAGAGAGGTGCAGGCGCGATTGCGTGTGTGTGTGTGTTGCGCGGGCGCGATCGAACTGTGTGTTTGTGTGTGTGGGAGAGAGAGAGAGGTGCAGGCGCGATCGAACTGTGTGTGTGTGTGTGATAGAGAGAGGCACAGGCGCGATCGAACTGTGTGTGTGTGTGTGTGATAGAGAGAGGCGCAGGCGCGATCGCGCGTGTGTGTGTGTGTGATAGAGAGAGGCGCAGGCGCGATCGAACTGTGTGTGTGTGTGTTGCACGGGCGCGATCGAACAGTGGAAACATAAAAACATACTCCTACATTTTGGTTCATACAGGACATCATTCAATCTGCAAAGTGTTTACTTATATTTGTGTACACTCGCAATAGTAATGTTACAGATAGCTGAGGCTGCTTAACTGAAGAGGCGTGTCCACCGGCCGGCTCAGTCTCACACAAAGCCCGCCCTTTTATCCATATATTGATTGACCAGAAGGTGGGTGGAGTTAGGCTTTCCCAAGATTTTCAAAGATGGCGCCGCCCATACCCCCCATAAACGGCTTCAAAACCATTATTCAGAAAGTCTATGGGTGACGTCACAGACGCTTTGTCCATATTTTTTACAGTCTATGGAAATAACACACCGCATTCTACACTGGAATTCTACCAAGCCATGTAATAATAAAAGAAAGATGGTGCGTCACCTGTTGCAGCCGGCCGGCGTAGTTCTGCCTCAGGTCCTCCATCTCGCGCTCCCACACGCGCTGCTTCTCCTCGAACACCTGTGCGATCGCCGCCTCGCTCTGGTCCAGGTTACGCCGCATGTGGAGCACCTGAGACGGAGACACAACACACCACAACACACTCTTCATTTCAGGCATAGGAGCATTCTCAAATGTCACGTGTCAGAGTCATGCATCATCTGGTTTACTGACACTGACATTTGAAGGAAACCTCAGGATTTGTCCTGGGGTTTGTTAAAGCTACAACAGCATAAAAATGCATGTAGTATACGTGCATATACAATGTTTAGAAACTTATTGGAACAATAAAAACAGATTCGATTATAGCCTTAAAAAAATGGTTTCATTTATAATCAAACAATATTTCCAAAAGGATCAAACAAAATATTTTTTTTAAATGTTGCATTTATTGACTTGCATTGACTTACCTTCACACATTTACATGCATGCAATTCATCCAATGAAAAAATAAAAAATATTCAATGGTCTATGCAAAAGTAAAGAAAATGAATAATATTAAATTTAAAAAAAATTCAATGTTGATTGCAAAAATAAAGAGGATAAATAAATAATTATCCAATGGTGTATTCAAATTAAATTAAATAAATAAATAAAATATTCAATGGTATTCAAATATTCAAATTAATTAAATTAAATAGAATAAATGAATAAATAAAATAAAATATCCAATGTGCATGCAAAAATAAATAAATAAAATATCCAATGTGTATGCAAAATAAAATAAATTAAATAATTGTTGTTCCGTAAAGCATTTTATGCTTTTTGTTGTAAATGTGCTATATAAATAAAACTGAAATAAATAAAAAAATAGGAACAAATATTTTTTATATATATATATATATATATATATATATATTTATTTCCATTTTCTCAGTTTTAATTAAAATGTATATATATATATATACATGTGCATACAATTAAATTAAATAACTGTAAAAGCAAACACCATTTCTCCAATTTTGTAATCTTGATTTTTGTCATTGATTATAAACAGTTTTTAGGCGTGACAAAAGACAGTGAAAATAAGTTTCGGCGAGTACAGTAAACACTTTTATTCAAAGCTACTTTAAATAAAGAGTGAATTTAACTTGCCATTTAGCCTCCATGGAAAATATCCAATGTGCATGCAAAATAAAATAAATAAATATCAACGGTGTACACAAATTAAATAAATAAATAAATAAATATCTAATTGTGTATACAAATTAATTAATTAAATAAATATCTAATTGTGTATACAAATTCATTCATTCATTAATTAAATAAATATTCAATGGTGTATACAAATTCATTAAATAAATAAATATCCGATGGTGTATACAAATTAAAAAAATTAAATATTCAATGGTGTATACAAAATGAAAGAAAATTAATGAATGAACGAATGAATATATATATAAAGAGTAAAATTTAACTAGCCATTTAGCCTTAAAATAAATAAATAAAATATCCAATGGTGTATACAAATTGATTCATTAATTAAATAAATATCCAATGGTGTATACAAACTAATTAATTAATTAATTAAATAAATATCCAATGGTGTATACAAATTTAATAAATTAAATATTCAATGGCGTATCCAAAATGAAAGAAAATGAATGAATGAACGAATGAATATATATATAAAGAGTAAAATTTAACTTGATATTTAGCCTTAAAATAAATAAAATAAATAAAATAAATAAAATAAATAAAATATCCAATGGTATACAAATGAAATACCGGTAAATAAATATTCAATGGCGTATCCAAAATGAAAGAGAATGAATGAATAAATGAATGAATAAAGGAATATATAAATAAAGACTTGTCATGCAGGCTGTTAGAGGATGATATAAAGGTTGTCACCTCACTCACTTCTTGCTCTCGCTCCCACAGCCGGTCCTCCAGGTCCTGGATGACGTCGTCTGAGTTCGGGGAGGGTCTCAGGGGCCCGGGGCCGTCGCTCATGTGACTGAGGCGCTGGTACGAGGACGAGCTCTTCCCCGAGGACGAGCGCCCGCTGTCCGACGCGCTAAGCCCGTTCTGGAAGCCCGGTTTCTCCGGGGCGCCAGTGCCAAGCCGGTTGATGTGGCTGGTGGAGGCGCTGAGGGGCCCGAGAGCCGGAGCCGGACCGTAGCCGGACCCGGTGTACGTGGGAAGGCTCGTGAGAGAGTTCCTCCCCGAGTCCGAGAGCCCGGGGCCCGTGTGCGTCCCTCGGCTGCCGGGACTGTCCTGGTTCGGGCCCGCTTCCGACCCGCCGGCGCCGACACCACTCGGACCCGGAGCCGAGCCGGAGCCCGTCTGGAGGGGACACACCAGGTTCTGCATGGAGTGAAAGCTCTTCGGCACCACGGGTTTGAAGGCCGACGGACGCACCAGAGAGTCGTTGGTCTGGAGAGACACACACAATTAACATTTTAATATTAGTTATATAATGTTATTACACGGGTCTGTGGAATACTTGATTCTGATTGGTCAATCGTGGCATTATTGTCGTTGGTCTGGAGAGAAACGGCAGCATGAAATACACAATTAACATTTTACTATTATTTATATAATGATGTTCTTGCTTGTTTTCCAGCACAAACATCGAAACATCTTTGCGTGTGGGTAAAAGAGTCTGAAATATTTTATTTACGTGGCAAACTTTCATAGATTACTTTGGTGAGAATGTATAATTGATTGGGTTAGCATGGCAATGATGTCCTCTGATGTCTGTTGTTTGTTATTGTGTTTTTGTCTTTCTGTATTTTATATGCAAAAAAACTCGAAAAAAAATGGCTGAATTTTTTTCTTCTTCAATGAAAATTAACTATGTTTTAGTTCGATAATGTTTTATATTTAATATTTTGTATTTTTTGGTACTAAATTATATTTACGCTGTATTAACTTTTTGAGCATAGACCTGAAAATAAACTTCCAGCTTAAACTGGTAAATCTTGAATGCTTTAGAGCGTCAGACTGAAGTTTGGTCTCTTTTTCAAACATGACACTTGGCAGATTATTGCTGAAGAGAATTTTTTTTTTTTTTTTTTAAAGTAAACTTTAAAAAAAAGTTACAGAATTTTATGTTTATTGTTATGAAAAATTTGCAAAAATACTATTTTAAATTTTTATATGAATTTTCTTTTAAAACTGTGAGAAAATCAAAGGCATAAATGTAAGCGAGTAGTGCGAGGCTGATATGTCAGTAAATGAGCGTTCAGTGAGATGTTGTTCGGCTGCAGTACCAAACGCTTCCACTAGAGGAAACTTGATTCTGATTGGTCAATCGTGCCATTATTGCCATTGGTCTGGAGAGACAAACCACAGAAACGGCATCATGAAATACACAATTAACATTTTAATATTAGTAAATGATGTTCTTTCTTCTACATCTAAACATCTTCGCCTGTGGGTCAAAAATGACCGAATGGTTTTTTTTCTTCAATGAAATGTACTATGTTTTAGTTCGATAATGTTTTACATTTAATTTTTTGTAGAGACAAAACACAGAAACGGCAGCATGAAATACACAATTAACATTTTACTATTATTTATGAGTTTGTGCTTAAAATGAGAACAGATATCTGCCAATAGGGTCAGAAGAATAAACTTTTTTTATCTTTGAATTAAAACTCCATTGGCAGATATTTGTTCTTGTTTTAAAGTTCCCCTGAAGTCAATCATTGTATCTCATCTTTGATCACCAAAATGACATATTTAAATGTTTTTACCTTGAAAAAAATGTCTTCATGCCTTAAAATATCTTGAATGTAACTCGACAGTGTAATGTGACCGTCACTTTGTGCGTTTATGGTAATTTGAGGTACAAGAGAGAGTCAGTAATAGATGTAAAAGGAGAATAACCGCTCTACTGACTTTTGTACTCTGTTTTATTTTCTATTTGTGGCCAGAGTTGAATGTTTATTTGTTTCTGCTATATTTATTTTTTATATGTTACTTTTTCTCACTCAATCCCCATGTATGCAGATGAGTGTGGCGTTTAAGTAATTTTATTAAAGCCGGGGAAAATTGTATGATTTTTCATTATCTGACTTTTTATATCATAATTATTTTCGTAATTTCGATATATACAATTATATAATTCAATATAAGTATATATTAAGTATATAACATAATAACTAATTAAAATTTCATATTATGTCATAATTATCTCAGTATTTTTTGGCATTCTTAAATCACGATACATTTACTGGAGAAGCAAAATGACTGAAGTATCAAAATATATACATAAAAATGTATCAAAATGAAGTGACTTTGTCCCCCTGTGGTGAAAATCCAGCTTTTAATGTTGTTTATATCTCTATGTGGTGTTTTTAATACGCTTTAATAACACAAATCATGTGTAAATTCATAAGTCGACAGCATTGCTGAGTATTTTCTGCTTAAAACTGCAGTGAACCAAAGACAGTCTCAAAAACACTGAAATCGCTGGTGTTTCTGACGTCACAAACTACCTTGACCAATCAGATCAACGTGTGATCGTCACCCAGTGGATCTCTGAGTGAGTGAGTGAGTGGAGGTGGGGCTCATTTGCATATTCATAGAACCGCGAATATTAAATGAGGCACGGGTGTCGAGTTACATTCAAGATATTTTAATGCATTTTTTCAAGAAATAACGTTTCAATATGTAATTTTGGTGATCAAAGATGATGAAAATTATAAAGGAAAGAACATTATAAAGTTAAAGGTCCCCCACACACACACACACACACACACACACACACACACACACACACACAGCCTGAGCCTAGCTTTTCGAGCCGCTGTGACTTCCGTATATCTGTGATGTCAGAACTACTCAGTCCCACCTTCAGTCTCCACCCGACCAATGGTGCGTCACTCAGAACACAACAGGCCAATCAGAAGAGAGGCTCATGAATATTAAGTAGACAGGCCAAACTCCAGCTGTTCTTGGCAGAGCTCCTGAGAAAGAGCTGGAAACATATATTGAGATGCTTTTTGGTACTTATACCGCAAATATATATTCTTAAGGACATCAAAACCTAAAATAAAACTTAAGAAAGTTGTACCATATGGGACCTTTAAACCTGTGTTTCTACCTGTGCATGCTCAGGTTTTTGACGATCACATGTTGATCTGATTGGTCAAGGTAGTTTGTGACGTCAGAAACACCAGCGATTTCAGTGTTTTTGAGACTGTCTTTGGTTCACTGCAGTTTTAAAGATAAAATACTCAGCAATGCTGTCGACTTATGAATTTACACATGATTTGTGTTATTAAAGCATATTAAAAACACCACATAGACACATAAACATTAAAAGCTGGATTTACACCACAGGGCGATAATAATAAATGAAATAAATCAAATAAACAAAGAGGTGTCGAGTTACATGCTATTTTAAGGAATGAAGATTTTTTTTTTCAAGGAAAAAACATTTAAATAAGTAATTTTGGTGATTTACGGTACACAATAGGAGCGTGAGTACCTGTGCATGCTCGAGTTTCCCAGAGACGGGCAGAATGTTGGGCGGATTGTGATTATCAGGTTTGGTTTTGCTCTTGTCCTTGTGCAGCGTTGGAGCTTGATGATTCCTGTCGTTGTTCAACACGACGTTGTTCCCGCACAGATCCAGACTCTCCCCGCGCCGGTGCCCGTCTCTGCGCGCCCCGTTAGCGAACACCGCGTTGGTCACGAGCCTCTCGCCGTTGACCGTGTGCTGCCGGTTAGCGTTGCGAGCGTAATCCCTCTCGTCGGCGCAGACGCCTTTGGTCTTGGTGTTCGGGCCGGGGATTCGGTCGGCGCTGAAGCTTCGGTCGTCCAGGCGCCGGCGGGTCGAGGCGGGGGCCGGGGCCGGGGCTAGCGGGCCGTTCGGGGTGGTACGGGTGCCAACGCTACGCATGGTGATGGGCCGCTGACTGGAGGCCCCGCTCCCTACGCTGCCCATGCCAGGAGCCTCGAGCGCTTCACTCCTCTGCCCACACACACGGGCATGAAGGAGACGGGAGACGGGTCACACACACTGCAACACAATGTCATATTTGCATTAAAAATGTCATAATTGAGCGAAAGACACTTAATGACAGTTATCATAAACCCGCCTTCATATTCATGACGTGTGTCATATCATGGTTATAAAGGTGTCATGTCAGTCTTATGCACACCGCTTCAAGTGTTACCAGAACGATAAGTCTCAGATGAAGAATAAAAAGCTTGAGTAGTAGATCAGAATTAAATGAATATTATGCTGACAGTTCAAGAAATGGAAATATAAAAAGGAAATATAGTTGTGAATAAACGACATACGTGCGTCCCTTGAGAATTAGAAAAGCAGAACTGCTTCCTCCTCATGTTAAACGTTTATTAGACCTCCTTAAAAACCCGAATGCATGTTCTCATGCTAACAAATAAAAGAAAACACTGTAACACCGAGTCTCGTGAAGCGCATGTAAACATCAACATCAACACGGATCTGTTTCAGCGAAACTGCACCCTGATCACTGTGTTATCTGGAGTTAAACATTAACCAACCACAGACAATCTGACGTGATTCTGATGTTGAAAATCCTGCCAACTTGGCAGAGTGACATCCGTTTCGAAATGGCAAAAAATCACAGTAAATCAATGAAATTTTCGATTCTGATCTCGGCCGCTTACATTTGTGAAAACAAATTGGATAAAAAACTTTTTTTTGTGTGCAATTCATGTGATACTTATGTAAATCAAACTGAACATGCATCATAACTGCATGCTTGATTTGCTTAGTCTTCATCATCACACATTAGTTGTGGTATAGGGCATGTTTGCTTGATGTGCAAGAACCAATGAGGTTCATTCTCGTGTTACGCATCACGTTTGAGCTTCAGCGAGAACCAATGAGGATCATTCTCGTGTTACGCATCACGTTTGAGCTTCTGCAAGAACCAATGAGGATCATTCTCGTGTTACGCATCACGTTTGAGCTTCAGCAAGAACCAATGAGGATCATTCCCGTGTTACGCATCACGTTTGAGCTTCTGTAAGAACCAATGAGGTTCATTCTCGTGTTACGCATCACGTTTGAGCTTCAGCAAGAACCAATGAGGATCATTCTCGTGTTACGCATCACGTTTGAGCTTCAGCAAGAACCAATGAGGATCATTCCCGTGTTACGCATCACGTTTGAGCTTCTGTAAGAACCAATGAGGTTCATTCTCGTGTTACGCATCACGTTTGAGCTTCAGCAAGAACCAATGAGGATCATTCCCGTGTTACGCATCACGTTTGAGCTTCTGTAAGAACCAATGAGGTTCATTCTCGTGTTACGCATCACGTTTGAGCTTCAGCAAGAACCAATGAGGATCATTCTCGTGTTACGCATCACGTTTGAGCTTCAGCAAGAACCAATGAGGATCATTCCGTGTTACGCATCACGTTTGAGCTTCTGCAAGAACCAATGAGGATCATTCCCGTGTTACGCATCACGTTTGAGCTTCAGCGAGAACCAATGAGGATCATTCTCGTGTTACGCAGCACGTTTGAGCTTCTGTAAGAACCAATGAGGTTCATTCTCGTGTTACGCATCACGTTTGAGCTTCAGCAAGAACCAATGAGGATCATTCTCGTGTTACGCATCACGTTTGAGCTTCAGCAAGAACCAATGAGGATCATTCCTGTGTTACGCATCACGTTTGAGCTTCAGCGAGAACCAATGAGGATCATTCTCGTGTTACGCATCACGTTTGAGCTTCAGCGAGAACCAATGAGGTTCATTCTCGTGTTACGCATCACGTTTGAGCTTCAGCGAGAACCAATGAGGTTCATTCCGTGTTACGCATCACGTTTGAGCTTCAGCGAGAACCAATGAGGATCATTCTGTGTTACGCATCACGTTTGATCTTCAGCGAGAACCAATGAGGTTCATTCTCGTGTTACGCATCACGTTTGAGCTTCAGCGAGAACCAATGAGGATCATTCCGTGTTACGCATCACGTTTGAGCTTCTGCAAGAACCAATGAGGATCATTCTGTGTTACGCATCACGTTTGAGCTTCAGCAAGAACCAATGAGGATCATTCTGTGTTACTCATCACGTTTGAGCTTCTGCAAGAACCAATGAGGATCATTCTCGTGTTACGCATCACGTTTGAGCTTCTGCAAGAACCAATGAGGATCATTCCGTGTTACGCATCACGTTTGAGCTTCGCAAGAACCAATGAGGATCATTCTGTGTTACGCATCACGTTTGAGCTTCAGCAAGAACCAATGAGGATCATTCTCGTGTTACGCATCACGTTTGAGCTTCTGCAAGAACCAATGAGGATCATTCCGTGTTACGCATCACGTTTGAGCTTCGCAAGAACCAATGAGGATCATTCTCGTGTTACGCATCACGTTTGAGCTTCGCAAGAACCAATGAGGATCATTCCCGTGTTACGCATCACGTTTGAGCTTCAGCAGAACCAATGAGGATCATTCCCGTGTTACGCATCACGTTTGAGCTTCAGCAAGAACCAATGAGGATCATTCTCGTGTTACGCATCACGTTTGAGCTTCAGCGAAAACCAATGAGGTTCATTCTCGTGTTACGCATCACGTTTGAGCTTCAGCGAGAACCAATGAGGATCATTCTCGTGTTACATCACGTTTGAGCTTCGCGAAACCAATGAGGATCATTCTGTGTTACGCATCACGTTTGAGCTTCTGCAGAACCAATGAGATCATTCCCGTGTTACGCATCACGTTTGAGCTTCTGCAAGAACCAATGAGGATCATTCTTGTGTTACGCATCACGTTTGAGCTTCTGCAAGAACCAATGAGGATCATTCTTGTGTTACGCATCACGTTTGAGCTTCTGCAAGAACCAATGAGGATCATTTTGTGTTAACGCATCACGTTTGAGCTTCAGCAAGAACCAATGAGGTTCATTCCCGTGTTACGCATCACGTTTGAGCTTCTGCAAGAACCAATGAGGTTCATTCCGTGTTACGCATCACGTTTGAGCTTCAGCAAGAACCAATGAGGATCATTCTTGTGTTACGCATAACGTTTGAGCTTCAGCAAGAACCAATGAGGTTCATTCCCGTGTTACGCATCACGTTTGAGCTTCAGCAAGAACCAATGAGGATCATTCTTGTGTTACGCATCACGTTTGAGCTTCTGCAAGAACCAATGAGGTTCATTCCCGTGTTACGCATCACGTTTGAGCTTCAGCAAGAACCAATGAGGATCATTCTTGTGTTACGCATAACGTTTGAGCTTCAGCAAGAACCAATGAGGTTCATTCTCGTGTTACGCATTACGTTTGAGCTTCTGCAAGAACCAATGAGGATCATTCTTGTGTTACGCATCACGTTTGAGCTTCTGCAAGAACCAATGAGGATCATTCTTGTGTTACGCATCACGTTTGAGCTTCAGCAAGAACCAATGAGGTTCATTCCCGTGTTACGCATCACGTTTGAGCTTCTGCAAGAACCAATGAGAATCATTCCCGTGTTACGCATCACGTTTGAGCTTCTGCAAGAACCAATGAGGTTCATTCTTGTGTTACGCATCACGTTTGAGCTTCAGCAAGAACCAATGAGGTTCATTCTCGTGTTACGCATGACGTTTGAGCTTCTGCAAGAACCAATGAGGATCATTCTTGTGTTACGCATCACGTTTGAGCTTCTGCAAGAACCAATGAGGATCATTCTTGTGTTACGCAGCACGTTTGAGCTTCTGCAAGAACCAATGAGGATCATTCTTGTGTTACGCATCACGTTTGAGCTTCAGCAAGAACCAATGAGGTTCATTCCCGTGTTACGCATCACGTTTGAGCTTCTGCAAGAACCAATGAGGTTCATTCCCGTGTTACGCATCACGTTTGAGCTTCAGCAAGAACCAATGAGGATCATTCTTGTGTTACGCATAACGTTTGAGCTTCAGCAAGAACCAATGAGGTTCATTCCCGTGTTACGCATTACGTTTGAGCTTCTGCAAGAACCAATGAGGATCATTCTGTGTTACGCATCACGTTTGAGCTTCTGCAAGAACCAATGAGGATCATTCTTGTGTTACGCATCACGTTTGAGCTTCAGCAAGAACCAATGAGGTTCATTCCCGTGTTACGCATCACGTTTGAGCTTCTGCAAGAACCAATGAGATATACATTCCCGTATGTTTACGCATCACGTTTGAGCTTCAGCAAGAACCAATGAGGTTCATTCTCGTGTTACGCATGACGTTTGAGCTTCTGCAAGAACCAATGAGGATCATTCTCGTGTTACGCATCACGTTTGAGCTTCTGCAAGAACCAATGAGGATCATTCTTGTGTTACGCAGCACGTTTGAGCTTCAGCAAGAACCAATGAGGATCATTCTTGTGTTACGCATCACGTTTGAGCTTCAGCAAGAGCCAATGAGGTTCATTCTCGTGTTACGCATCACGTTTGAGCTTCTGCAAGAACCAATGAGGATCATTCTTGTGTTACGCATCACGTTTGAGCTTCTGCAAGAACCAATGAGGATCATTCTCGTGTTACGCATCACGTTTAAGCTTCAGCAAGAACCAATGAGGATCATTCTTGTGTTACGCATCACGTTTGAGCTTCTGCAAGAACCAATGAGGATCATTCTCGTGTTACGCATCACGTTTGAGCTTCTGCAAGAACCAATGAGGTTCATTCTTGTGTTACGCATCACGTTTGAGCTTCAGCAAGAACCAATGAGGTTCATTCCCGTGTTACGCATCACGTTTGAGCTTCTGCAAGAACCAATGAGGATCATTCTTGTGTTACTCATCACGTTTGAGCTTCTGCAAGAACCAATGAGGATCATTCTTGTGTTACTCATCACGTTTGAGCTTCTGCAAGAACCAATGAGGATCATTCTTGTGTTACGCATCACGTTTGAGCTTCTGCAAGAACCAATGAGGATCATTCTCGTGTTACGCATCACGTTTGAGCTTCTGCAAGAACCAATGAGGTTCATTCTTGTGTTACGCATCACGTTTGAGCTTCAGCAAGAACCAATGAGGTTCATTCCCGTGTTACGCATCACGTTTGAGCTTCTGCAAGAACCAATGAGGATCATTCTTGTGTTACTCATCACGTTTGAGCTTCTGCAAGAACCAATGAGGATCATTCTCGTGTTACGCATCACGTTTGAGCTTCTGCAAGAACCAATGAGGTTCATTCTCGTGTTACGCATCACGTTTGAGCTTCTGCAAGAACCAATGAGGTTCATTCTCGTGTTACGCATCACGTTTGAGCTTCAGCAAGAACCAATGAGGATCTGTTATGTGGCGAGAAAGGAGAACCCAGGCGCAGACAATGTAGACTAATCACACGATTTATTAACGACAAAAGCTGAAAACAAAACCCACGAGGGGGCAAAACAGGACTGGAGAAAGCACACCTAGACTTAGACAAGATGGCAAATACGATTCTGACTTGACAGGAAACAAACAGCAAACAAACTCACAATTCTCATTAAACTGGAAACAGATGAAACACTCACAGAGATTAACACGCAATGTTTGACAATGTACCGACACAGGACAGAAGACAAGAGGAGATTAAATAGGGAACACTAATGACAAGGACAGGTGAAACTGACTAGACAATAATGACAAGACGGGGATAACAAGGAGGCGGGGTAACGTAACGAGACAACACAAGCACATGGCCCAAACAATTGGCCATGCGCTTGTACACAAAACATGGGTCTGTCATGATCCTGCCACAATACTAGGAAAAATCACAGACATGATGGCAGAATCATGACAGGATAATTCTCGTGTTACGCAGCACGTTTGAGCTTCAGCAAGAACCAATGAGGTTCATTCTCGTGTTACGCATCACGTTTGAGCTTCTGCAAGAACCAATGAGGTTCATTCTCGTGTTACGCATCACGTTTGAGCTTCTCAAGAACCAATGAGGTTCATTCCCGTGTTACGCATCACGTTTGAGCTTCTCAAGAACCAATGAGGTTCATTCTCGTGTTACGCATCACGTTTGAGCTTCTCAAGAACCAATGAGGTTCATTCTCGTGTTACGCATGACGTTTGAGCTTCAGCAAGAACCAATGAGGTTCATTCTCGTGTTACGCATCACGTTTGAGCTTCAGCAAGAACCAATGAGGATCATTCTCGTGTTACGCATCACGTTTGAGCTTCAGCAAGAACCAATGAGGTTCATTCTCGTGTTACGCATCACGTTTGAGCTTCTGCAAGAACCAATGAGGATCATTCTCGTGTTACGCATCACGTTTGAGCTTCAGCAAGAACCAATGAGGTTCATTCTCGTGTTACGCATCACGTTTGAGCTTCTGCAAGAACCAATGAGGATCATTCTCGTGTTACGCATCACGTTTGAGCTTCTGCAAGAACCAATGAGGATCATTCTTGTGTTACGCATCACGTTTGAGCTTCAGCAAGAGCCAATGAGGATGATTCCCGTGTTACGCAGCACGTTTGAGCTTCAGCAAGAACCAATGAGATCATTCTCGTGTTACGCATCACGTTTGAGCTTCAGCAAGAGCCAATGAGGATCATTCTCGTGTTACGCATCACGTTTGAGCTTCAGCAAGAGCCAATGAGAATCATTCTCGTGTTACGCATCACGTTTGAGCTTCTGCAAGAACCAATGAGGATCATTCTCGTGTTACGCATCACGTTTGAGCTTCAGCAAGAGCCAATGAGGATCATTCTCGTGTTACGCATCACGTTTGAGCTTCAGCAAGAACCAATGAGAATCATTCTCGTGTTACGCATCACGTTTGAGCTTCTGCAAGAACCAATGAGGATCATTCTCGTGTTACGCATCACGTTTGAGCTTCTGCAAGAACCAATGAGGATCATTCTCGTGTTACGCAGCACGTTTGAGCTTCTGCAAAAACCAATGAGGATCATTCTTGTGTTACGCATCACGTTTGAGCTTCTGCAAGAACCAATGAGGTTCATTCTCGTGTTACGCATCACGTTTAAACTTCAGCAAGAACCAATGAGGTTCATTCCTCGTGTTACGCATCACGTTTGAGCTTCTGCAAAAACCAATGAGGATCATTCTCGTGTTACGCATCACGTTTGAGCTTCAGCAAGAACCAATGAGGATCATTCTCGTGTTACGCATCACGTTTAAACTTCAGCAAGAACCAATGAGGTTCATTCTCGTGTTACGCATCACGTTTGAGCTTCTGCAAAAACCAATGAGGATCATTCTCGTGTTACGCATCACGTTTGAGCTTCTGCAAGAACCAATGAGGTTCATTCTCCGGTTACGCATCACGTTTAAACTTCAGCAAGAACCAATGAGGTTCATTCTCGTGTTACGCATCACGTTGAGCTTCTGCAAAAACCAATGAGGATCATTCTCGTGTTACGCATCACGTTTGAGCTTCTGCAAGAACCAATGAGGATCATTCTCGTGTTACGCATCACGTTTGAGCTTCAGCAAGAACCAATGAGATCATTCTCGTGTTACGCATCACGTTTGAGCTTCTGCAAGAACCAATGAGGATCATTCTCGTGTTACGCATCACGTTTGAGCTTCTGCAAGAACCAATGAGGATCATTCCCGTGTTACGCATCACGTTTGAGCTTCAGCAAGAACCAATGAGGATCATTCTCGTGTTACGCACACGTTTGAGCTTCTGCAAAAACCAATGAGGATCATTCTTGTGTTACGCATCACGTTTAAGCTTCAGCAAGAACCAATGAGGTTCATTCTCGTGTTACGCATCACGTTTGAACTTCAGCAAGAACCAATGAGGATCATTCTCGTGTTACGCATCACGTTTGAGCTTCTGCAAAAACCAATGAGGATCATTCTTCGTGTTACGCATCACGTTTGAAACTTCAGCAAGAACCAATGAGGATCATTCTCGTGTTACGCATCACGTTTGAGCTTCAGCAAGAACCAATGAGGATCATTCTCGTGTTACGCAGCACGTTTGAGCTTCTGCAAAAACCAATGAGGATCATTCTTGTGTTACGCATCACGTTTAAAGCTTCAGCAAGAACCAATGAGGTTCATTCTCGTGTTACGCATCACGTTTAAACTTCAGCAAGAACCAATGAGGATCATTCTCGTGTTACGCATCACGTTTGAGCTTCTGCAAAAACCAATGAGGATCATTCTCGTGTTACGCATCACGTTTGAGCTTCTGCAAAACCAATGAGGATCATTCTCGTGTTACGCATCACGTTTAAACTTCAGCAAGAACCAATGAGGATCATTCTCGTGTTACGCATCACGTTTGAGCTTCTGCAAGAACCAATGAGGATCATTCTCGTGTTACGCATCACGTTTGAGCTTCTGCAAAAACCAATGAGGATCATTCTCGTGTTACGCATCACGTTTGAGCTTCAGCAAGAACCAATGAGGATCATTCTCGTGTTACGCATCACGTTTAAACTTCAGCAAGAACCAATGAGGTTCATTCTCGTGTTACGCATCACGTTTGAGCTTCTGCAAAAACCAATGAGGATCATTCTTGTGTTACGCATCACGTTTGAGCTTCTGCAAGAACCAATGAGGTTCATTCTCGTGTTACGCATCACGTTTAAACTTCTGCAAGAACCAATGAGGTTCATTCTCGTGTTACGCATCACGTTTGAGCTTCAGCGAGAACCAATGAGGATCATTCTCGTGTTACGCATCACGTTTGAGCTTCAGCAAGAACCAATGAGGATCATTCTCGTGTTACGCAGCACGTTTGAGCTTCTGCAAAAACCAATGAGGATCATTCTTGTGTTACGCATCACGTTTGAGCTTCTGCAAGAACCAATGAGGTTCATTCTCGTGTTACGCATCACGTTTGAGCTTCAACAAGAACCAATGAGGTTCATTCTCGTGTTACGCATCACGTTTGAGCTTCAGCAAGAACCAATGAGGTTCATTCTCGTGTTACGCATCACGTTTAAACTTCAGCAAGAACCAATGAGGTTCATTCTCGTGTTACGCATCACGTTTGAGCTTCAGCAAGAACCAATGAGGATCATTCTTGTTTTACGCATCACGTTTGAGCTTCAGCAAGAACCAATGAGGATCATTCTTGTTTTACGCATCACGTTTGAGCTTCAGCATGAACCAATGAGGATCATTCTCGTGTTACGCAGCACGTTTGAGCTTCTGCAAGAACCAATGAGGATTATTCTTGTTTTACGCATCACGTTTGAGCTTCAGCAAGAACCAATGAGGATCATTCTTGTGTTACGCAGCACGTTTGAGCTTCAGCAAGAACCAATGAGATTCATTCTCGTGTTACGCAGCACGTTTGAGCTTCTGCAAGAACCAATGAGGATCATTCTTGTGTTACGCATCACGTTTGAGCTTCTGCAAGAACCAATGAGGTTCATTCTCGTGTTACGCATCACGTTTGAGCTTCAGCAAGAGCCAATGAGGATCATTCTCGTGTTACGCATCACGTTTAAACTTCAGCAAGAACCAATGAGGTTCATTCTCGTGTTACGCATCACGTTTGAGCTTCAGCAAGAACCAATGAGGTTCATTCTCGTGTTACGCATCACGTTTGAGCTTCAACAAGAACCAATGAGGTTCATTCTCGTGTTACGCATCACGTTTGAGCTTCAGCAAGAACCAATGAGGATCATTCTCGTGTTACGCATCACGTTTGAGCTTCAGCAGACCAATGAGGTTCATTCTCGTGTTACGCATCACGTTTAAACTTCAGCAAGAACCAATGAGGTTCATTCTCGTGTTACGCATCACGTTTAAACTTCAGCAAGAACCAATGAGGTTCATTCTCGTGTTACGCATCACGTTTGAGCTTCAGCAAGAACCAATGAGGATCATTCTTGTTTTACGCATCACGTTTGAGCTTCAGCAAGAACCAATGAGGATCATTCTTGTTTTACGCATCACGTTTGAGCTTCAGCATGAACCAATGAGGATCATTCTTGTGTTACGCATCACGTTTGAGCTTTGGCAAGAACCAATGAGAATCATTCTCGTGTTACGCATCACGTTTGAGCTTCTGCAAGAACCAATGAGAATCATTCTCGTGTTACGCATCACGTTTGAGCTTCAGCAAGAGGTTTGTTCTTGTGCGTCAAGCACATTCGGTTGAGTTTCTGTTTATGTTCGCTGATCAATGTTTATATGTGAATAAAAGCTTAAACTCAACCTGATCGAGTCTCTTCAGACATTTTTCTCTAAACCACTCAATTCATACATAGCCTGGCTCCGCCCTCCTACGCACTTCCGCTCAATTTCATTTTCCTTCAGTACTACGTCTGGGATTGTGCTGTAGACTTCGGTTTCCAGAAATCAATTTTTTGTTGGACCAATCAGCGAACAGAGGGAGTGGCTGAGAACGATGACGTTCATGTCGACTCGTGCGTTATTTTCAGTTGTAGTTCAGTAATGGCAGAGGGGAAAGATCCGAGCGAAGCCGTTCGGTCCGTTGTGGCAACGCTACCGAATATCAAGAAGTTAAAGCCGGAGCAAGAACAATCTTTGCTTAGTTTTGTGTTTATGGCCATCCTCCCACGGGGTTCGGGAAAAGACATATGTCACGACCAAACGTTAGCGATTGGTTATGGCAGATAGAGTGACTCTGGGCAGATCCAATAGTTTTAGACTTCAATAGAGTTCCCGCCTACAAGGAAGTTAACGCTTGTCAATGGAGCGATGCCAGACTCTATGTACAAATGAAATGTACAAGAGTCTGGTAGAACCAGGCTACAATTCATATGGATTAGTTTTAAAATCTCTCTCATCTCTCTATGAACTTTTTGAAGCATTAAAGTGGTAATTAACTGTCAATGGAGGGACAAAAATCTCTCAGATTTCATTAAAAAATGTCTTTATTTGTTTTCGGAAAACGAACGAAAGTCTTGTGTTTGGAACGACATGAGGATAATATTAGAGCTCATATTGAGATCCCTGACTTTTGATACCATAATTTTACCAGTACTTCTTTGCAAGGGTAACAATGCATCAATAAAATTAATAAGGAGGGATGCACCAATATCAAAATTTTGGCTGATAGCGATAATTACATTTAAAAGCCGTTAACCGATATATTGGCCGATAAAACTTCAAAGTCAATTAAAGTCAAAGTATAATGTTTGAGAGCCTGGTTACAAAAACAAAAGTCTCTCCAGTAAAATCCATGTCACAAACACACAATTATAATGTTCTCATGATTATGTTATGAAGTCAAGTCAAATCAGGTCAAATATATTTATATAGCGCTTTTCACAATACAGATTGTATCAAAGCTGCTTCACAGTATCAATCAACAACTTAACAATGTTTGTTTATTACTGGAAAAAAGACATCCAAGTTTGGTAGAGCTGATCAATGGTGTGATTGGTTAAATAATTTGAATATCCCCGACTGAGCAAGCCAAAGGCAACAGTGGCAAGGAACCGAAAAAACTCCATCAAGTCACCTAATGGTGTCCTAAAACTCCATCAGATGACCCAATGGAGAAAAAAAAAACCTTGGGAGAACCCAGGCTCAGTCGGGGCCAGTTCTCCTCTGGCGTTTATGAACTAGAGGCCGGATTTACAGTAACTGTAAGATAAAAAATTTATATGAATGCCTGGCTAAATAGATGCGTCTTTAGTCTAGTTTTAAACTGGGAGAGCGAGTCTGAGCAACGAACAATATCAGGAAGGCTATTCCAGAGCTTCGGAGCTAGATGTGAAAATGCTCTCCCTCCTTTGGTGGATCTGGATATCCTAGGAATGACCAGAAGCCTCGAATTTAGTGATCTTAAAGAGCGCGATGGATTGTAGGGCGATAGAAGGTCTGTTAAATACACAGGAGCTAAACCATTTAGAGCTTATAAGTCAGTAGCAATACCTTGTAATTAATACGGAACTTTATAGGTAACCAGTGTAGAGATGATAAAATTGGTGTTATATGATCATATTTTCTTGATCTAGTAAGAACTCTAGCGGCTGCATTTTGCACTAACTGTAGCTTGTTTATTGAGGATGCAGGACAACCAGCTAATAAAGCATTACAGTAATCTAGTCTCGAGGTCATGAATGCATGAACTAACTTTTCTGCATCAGAAACAGATAGCATGTTACGTAGCTTAGCAATGTTTCTAAGGTGGAAAAAGGCTGTTTTTGTAACATATGAAATATGCTTTTCAAAAGACAGGTTGCAGTCTAATATAACACCCAGGTCTTTTACTGTAGCGGATAAAGTAACAGGGCATCCTACTATGTTAAAGTTGTGTTGTGAGAGGTTTTGTAGACGGTTTTTAGAACCGATAAGTATTACCTCTGTCTTATCTGGATTTAATAAAAGAAAATTACGCGTCATCCAATCTTTTATATCTTTAACACAATCTGTCAATTTGGATAATTTAGTGTATTCATCTGGCCATGATGAAATATATATTTGAGTGTCATCAGCATAGCAATGGAAACTAATTCCATGTTTCCTTAGAATATTACCAAGTGGCAGCATATATATTGAGAATAATAAAGGGCCTAACACAGATCCCTGTGGCACTCCATGGTTTGCCGAAAACATGATCGATTTTTCTCCATTTAAGTAGACGAAATGGTAGCGGTCAGATAAGTATGACCTGAACCAGCTTAATGCTTGTCCTTGAACACCAGTGTAATTTTGTAGTCGATCTAAGAGTATTGTGTGATCTATAGTATCGAACGCAGCACTAAGATCAAGTAAAACTAGTACTGAGATACAGCCTTGGTCCGAAGCTAAAAGTAGATCATTTATGATTCTAACAAGCGCAGTTTCAGTGCTATGATGTGTCCTGAATCCAGACTGAAACTTTTCATAGATGTCGTTTTCTTGCAAGAAAGAGCCGAGTTGAGCGGACACAACTTTTTCTAATATTTTTGACATAAATGGAAGATTCGAAATGGGTCTGTAATTTGCTAGGTTATTTGGATCTAATTGTGGTTTCTTAATAAGAGGTTTTATAACTGCCAGCTTGAATGTTCTTGGAACATGACCTAAAGATAAAGACGAATTAATAATATTGAGAAGAGGCTCTTCCACTGTAACACTTCTTTCAGTAGTTTAGTTGGTATAGGATCTAATAAACATGTTGTTGTTTTAGATGAAGTGATAAGTTTATTTAACTCTTTTTGTTCTATGGTTGTAAAGCATTGTAATTGTTCTTGCGGGGTGATAATTGCGGCTGAATTATAAGGCGCGAGCTGAACGTTTACGATTTTGATTATGATGTTTTCAATTTTCTCGGTGAAAAAGTTCATGAAATCATTACTACTGAACTGTAACGAGGTATTTTGTTCAGACGACGTCTGTTTATTTGTTAGTCTAGCCACGGTATTAAATAAAAACCTTGGATTATTTCGGTTGTTTTCTATTAATTTGCTGAGGTGCTCAGCCCTGGCCGTTTTAAGGGCCTTTTTATAACGAGACATACTGTCTTTCCACGCGATTCTAAAGACCTTTAAATTAGTTTTTTTTCCATTTACGCTCTAAATTACGGGTTTCTCTCTTTAAAACACACGTAGTATTATTGTACCATGGTGCTATACGTTTTTCTCTGACCTTTTTTAATGGAATGGGTGAAACAATATCCAATGTTCTAGAGAGAATGGTGCTCTTAGTGCTAGTTAATTCGTCTAGTTCATCTGTTTGTTTGGGTTCAGGCAGCAGCTGAGACAGATCAGATAAGCTATTTGAGAAATTATCTATGGTGGATGGAAGAATTGTTCTACCTGGTCGATAACGTGGCGCAGCATGACGTATTACAGCAGTGCGTAATATGCAAGTTACCATGTAATGGTCAGTGACATCATCAGTTAGTGGAATGATATCTATATCGGTTGGATCGGTTCCATATGATATAATTAAATCGAGTGTATGATTAAGACGATGAGTTGGTCCGGTGATGTTTTGCTTGACCCCGAAGGAGTTTAATAAATCTGTAAACGCAGCCCCTAACGCATCATTTAAATTATCTACGTGTATGTTAAAATCTCCAACAATTAATGCTTTATCGACGTTGACCAGAAGATCTGATAGAAAGTCAGCAAACTCTTTTAGAAAATCGGCGATTTTTTTCTTACATCTAAGAGCGTAACATTTAGCACAAGTACTTCAAACGAATTAAACCTATGACGAGTTTTCTGAGTAACATTAAGAATATCTCTATAGATTGTTGCAACACCGCCGCCACGACCGATCAGACGGGGCTCATGCTTATAACAGTATCCTGGTGGAGTAGACTCATTTAGACCGAAATAATCATTTGGTTTAAGCCAGGTTTCAGTAAGGCACAGAACATCGAAATTATTATCTGTGACCATTTCATTTACAATAACCGCCTTAGGTGTGAGCGATCTGTTTAGAAGACCTAGCTTTAGAAATTGTTTTTGTTCACTAATAGCGAGAGTTTTTGTTTTAATAACAATTAGATTTTTCTAGATCCCGTAGTAGATTTATTATTTGATCTGATGAAGCTGATATGACAGATGTTGCACTGAACTGTATTTTCTTTTTTTGTGATTTCTTTTATGAAATATGATTGAAAAGTGATTTCAATCATATTTCAAGTAATTCATAATCATCATGATGAACAGTGCGCATCTGAAGTGTCTCAGCTGAAGGAAATAATACATTATTTATCAGCTCACTATTTATCAGAAGATCAAACAAATGTTCTTATTGGGCCGATAACAGATCATAACAGATAACGCCAATATCATGCATCCCTAAAAATGAACAGTGTAAGAATACAGCAACATTCAACGGATCAGTTCTCAAGCACATGACGGTACCATGGTATCATATATTTATATATCTTTGCATTTTGATAAACATCTATGATTTCCATATTTCTATAGGCTATTCACACAGCCCTCCGAATGTACTTTAAAGAATACCATGGTGCATGTCCAACATTGTTTTTTTTTGTAAAAGCACACAATGTGCACATGCTCTACTGTTCTCTAAACTCAATGCCATTGCAAACGATGTGCAGTGCATCAGTGGTCCAGCAGAGCCACCATTACTGGATCAGATCAGCACTGGCACGTGCCTCTACTACCACAGTCACTCACTCACTGGCATTACATCATCGCTCACATGCTTCACATAGCCAACACACACACTTAAATACCCTGATACACTGTGTAATAATCACGCTTATAACGCGATGGCACAAACGCGAACGCGATGCATACATGTAAACATGCAGTGTTGATGCATCAGACTCGCGCGCCGCACAGAAAACACACAACATTGACAGTAAAAACAGGAGATGGAGGCCTGTACACACACACACACACACACACACACACACACACACACACACACAGCCCTCGTGACATCTCAATATATATGCACTAAAAACGCATCTTCACCTTTCGAAGCGGCTCGCGCAACATGATCTATTGACAAGCATTACCAGCATCAGTGAAAAGGCCTAGTGATGCCACTGACCAGTTTCCGACGCGTTCAATACTCCGCGTTTATCATAATAACACCATACATGGTGCATTTACCGACGGATGATGCAGCAACACAATGAAGATCACGCGCTCACCTGATCGCATTACATAATGCGTGTTTCTGCTCATGCAAAATGATGCATCACTGAATCGCATCCCTCCATGACAACAGCAGCATCTAGTGACTCGAGTCTCTCCATCACACACACACACACACACACACACACACACACACACACACACACACACACACACACACACACACACACACACACACACACACACACATACTCACTGTCTCACCGCGGATCCGTCAGTCCGTGTGTCAGTCCGTTCGTTCGGATGCTGATATGCCGTTACGAACGAACGAACGAACGCGATGCGTTGCCGCTGACGCCCGCGTTGGAGATGAAGTGCGCGCGCGCATCAGCTGAGAGACACACCCACCTGAGCCCCGCCCCTTTTTGGACGCAGGAAGCCACGCCCCTCTCCCCCTCCGCATATCATAAAACGGTAACACTTTACAATACAATAAGGTTCATTAGTTAACTACATTAGTTTACATGAACTAATAATGACCTGCATGTATACAGCATTTATTAATCTCTGTTAATGTTAATTTCAACATTTACTAATACTTCGTGTAAACATTAGTTAATGCACTATAAACTAACATGAACAAACAATGAATGACTGTATTTTTATTAACCAATATTAACAAAAATGAACAAATACAGTAACAAATGTATTCCTCATGGTTAGTTCATGTTAGTCAAGAACCTTATTGTAAAGTGTCATTTAAACATTATATATGTCATAATATAACATCAAAATAACATCAAACTGGAGTTCAGCGGACTAGCAAGGGAGTGACAGGAAAACTGTAAATAAATAATAAGATTAAATTAAAAATAATAATTTGGTTACACTTTATTTTAAGGTCCGTTACAGTGTAATTACATATTTAAGTACTGAGTAATAATAATTTACTACATGTACTTACTATAGAGTTAGGGTTATGTTTTGGTTGAGGGTTAATTGCATGTAATTTTACACTTATTACTACATTTACATGTATTCGTTTAGCAGACGCTTTTATCTAAAGCAACTTACAAATGAGAACAGAAGTGGTTAAACTAACAATAGGACAACAATATGCAGTATATGTATTATTTATTTTTTGGTACTATGGTACATACATGTAACATGTAACAAGGACACTGTAAAATAAAGTGTTACCATACATTCGATTAAAGTAATTAATAAAAAATGTAAAACATTTATTATTTATTTATGTTTTTGGTTACACTTTATTTCAAGGTGTCTTTGTTACACTGTTATTATACATTTAAAGTCCCCGTGTGGTGTAAATCCAGCTTTTAATGTTGTTTACGTGTCTATATGGTGTTTTTAATACGCTTTAATAACACAAATCATGTGTAAATTCATAAGTCGACAGCATTGCTGAGTATTTTCTGCTTAAAACTGCAGTGAACCAAAGACAGTCTCAAAAACACTGAAATCGCTGGTGTTTCTGACGTCACAAACTACAGTAACCAATCAGATCAACGTGTGATCGTCACCCAGTGGATCTCTGAGTGAGTGAGTGAGTGGAGGTGGGGCTCAATTTGCATATTCATAGAACCGCACATACTAAATGAGGGAAGGGTGTCGGGTTACATTCAAGATATTTGAACGCATGAAGAATTTTCAAGGAAAAAAACATTTAAATTTGTTAATTTTAGTGAGTTTTAAGGGATAAAATGATTGACTACAGGGAGACTTTAAGTACCAATTAATAATAATTAACTACATGTGCTTAGTTGCATGTAATGTTGAATCATGAATCTATTTTACAGTGTCTAAATAGGGGTTGAGGTTATTCAATTATTAATTGCATTATTAAAATCAAAAGTTGTATCCATTAACATTAGTGTATTTTTAACTAACATGGACAAAGAACAATTGTATCTTAACTAACATTAACAGATCAATATACTGTGAAATATGTTAACAAATGCAACCATATTGTAAACAGCTTTTAGTTAGTAAGATAAAGGAAATAAAGTGAGATCGTTGAATTGTTCAAAGCATAATCTTCATTTAAATGTGCAAAGATTCATCAGGCATAAATGACATCATCATAACGAATATGTATTATGCATGCATTGCTTTAAAAAAAACATTTGAGATGAAGATTTCCTTCAATTCCACATCATTTCTTTTCTATCATTCAGTTCAGATCTTAATCACGGTTTAACATCCACAACTTATGCAAAACAAACCATAAACGTCACATTAATATTTCTCTCACCATTCACAAATTCATCTGTGACATCAACAACTCCTCGAGGTTACCATGGCGATGGTCTCCATCCAATTGGAGCACACGCTGGTGTCATGTGACGAAGGAGAACGAGTCTAATTCTTAGAGCTGAGAAATTAAGGCACGACTTCCCATGATTCCACTGTCACCATGAAGGTTCGTTTAGTGATCATTAAGACGATTGAAGCTCAACTTTAAACAAGAAACCATGAAATATGATCATATTTTTGTATTTTCACACAATAAAATGCAATTGCTTCACCAGACATGAACAAAAATTGTATATTTCCTCTTTAAACACTATTTTTTGAAATCATAGTGTCTCAAAATGAAATATTATTGTGAAATATGCAATGAGATTTGCACATAAATGAGATTTAGACTCTCTAAATATATCATAACAATAGTCCATATGATCTGTGCATTATATTCTGAATCTTTTGTATCACGTTTAAATCATTATTTGCTTATAATCTTTTCCTCGATGAGAAGAAAGAACGGTTTCTACAACATGTTTGTTTGAAAAATTCTTTCAAAGGAAATCATAATCATAATTCATAATCAACAATCATAATTACATTGAAATAACAGAATATCAAACAACAAATGGTACAATATTATTCTGTTTAAAAGGGAAATACAAATACAGTATGAGACAGAATTCATGAAGATCAATGTTAGCTAGAAAACTTAAAGCTTATTTGTTGATGTTTTGAAGGAGCAGCAGAGGATTTAAAGGGACAGTGCACCTAAAAATAAAAAAATTATTATTGTTATTATTTAAGAGTTATTTACTCATCTTCATGCTTTTCCAAACCTGTAAGAGCTTCGTTCTTCTGTTGAACACAAAAGAAGATATTTTGAAGAATGTCGGTCATCAAACCGTTTTTGGACCCCATTGACTTCCATAGTATTTTATTTTTCGGATAAATAACAGAGTTTTTATTTTTTTAGGTTGAAGTATCCCTTAAAGCTACAATATGTAAGATTTTTGTATCAAAAAATCACTTGCACAGTGTGATATATTTCCTGCAGTTGTGTACTACTTACAATATCCCAAAAGTTCACAAAAAAAAAATTAATTTCTAAAAAATTCCCATTTTAAATAATGTTTCGTTCATGTTCACTCGTCGCCCGTCAATGATGTAATATCCGCGTTATCCCTCGTTTCCGCTCGCATTGTCATAGTAACCATGGCGACAGACGCGGACAACAGCGTTAAGTCTAGCGGGGACAAAAGGAGAAATAAAACGAGGATCAGTATTAGCATGACGTTTTCGAGACAACGAGAGCTAGCATCCACGACTAACTTCGACTCGACAGAGATACTTTATTAGACAGGAGAGCAAATGTACATAAAACTAATCAATGTTATATAGTTCATCATGATGAAATGTTAGAATATGATCAGTGTGTTATTCTAGCTTATTGCTAGTCTCATACAGACAAGCCAACACGTAGCATAACTTTCAACACACTCAAATGCAGTTTAACGTTAGACCAAGTGAAACAGCGTTGATTCCCTCACAAGTTTCATCCGTCTAACAAACTGACCAGTGTGAGAATTAATACACTTGTGTGTAACGTTAGTTGGGTGGAATGATCCGCGGGACTCGCGTGTGGCGCTAGCATCTGTCTCTCATTAGCGATCGCGCCCGCTTCACACCAGTCATGTTAAAAACATCAAGTATTCACTCATCCATAAACATTATTAGATCCTTAACAACAAGTTCCATAATTCTGCTTATGCGTCATCAATCTACACCTTTGCTATTGTACGCAGTTAGCGACCGCTAGCGGAGAAAAATATTACATATTGTAGCTTTAACAGCTCTAAAACCTCACTGCAAGAAATGCTTTGATTAATCAGTATTTTTGTCTTGTTTCCAGTCCGAATATCAAACATTTCTTAAATCAAGATGCATTTACTAAAGTAGTAAAATGACATAAGATATTAAGTCTTGTTTTCTGGGTAAATAAAAAACAATGAAAGGGGTTTTTGCTTAAAACAAGCAAAATTATCCACCAATAAGATCAGGAAAATAATCTTGTTTCTGTTTGAATTAACATTATTTTTCTGACCACATTGGCAGATAATTTAGCTTTTTTTAAGCAAAAACTCACTTCATTTTGATTTATTTCTCCAGAAAACAAGACATAATATCTTATGTCATTTTACTCATCTAGTAAATGCATCTTGATTAAAGAATTATTAGATATTTGGACTGGAAACAAGACAAAAATACTGAGTAAGAAAAGCAGTTTTTGCAGTGTGACGTTACAAAATAAAAGTTCTTACACTAAGAACTTTTGCCCCTAACGGCAAAAAATGTTACATATTGTAGCTTTAACAGCTCTAAAACATCTTTTCAGACACGTGACGTTACAAAATAAAAGTTCTTCCAGGAAGCTCAAGGCACACTGAGGATGTTTGATGCATTTATCCACAGAAATCACACCAGTGATAACCAAAAGATATGAATATCAGCCCTGAATATCTTAGTTTTCACTCTTTACACGTCTTTAAGTGAAGTGAATAAGAACGTTTACACTGTATGTGAATTAGAAAACAGACTCTGATCCAGTTTGAATCCTGATCGGGTCTCAGTCCACTTTCGGTTCACACCTGGACAGATACAACATTATATTGAGTTTATATAATTTCCTCTTATTTATCCATAAATTGAATATTAATATTATTTCATAAAGGCTGTTGTTGAGTTTGTATCAGTGTAAAGTGGTTTATTTAGAGCGTTCACATGTAATTCTGCTTTTAAATCCCTGAAACAAACCGAGCGTGACTTCAGTGGTTTCTGCGTTTGGTCCGAGAGTAAAAAACACTGAGTTTCACTGCATGAAGCATCAACTCATGCTGGAATGATCAAGCTTACAGAAAAACTACATTTCCCATAATTCTGGCAGTAATAATAGTAGTTGTGCTGAAGTGAAGCCAATATTGAGCCAATATTGAATACTGAATTATAATTGAAGGAGCAAACAGGATACAGAATTGTAAATTAAGTTAATTCAATTAAATATGGTTTAGGTTAAATAAATAAATAAGCCCTTACAGTTTTTTGCCTATCACCCACATTTTATTCTATTGTTATTTATTTATTAACTGTACACAAATAAAAATAAAATCATAAATGTAAAATAGAATAAACATTTAATTTTTCCCTATGAATTACCCATAAATATGTTCTCGTCATCGCACAAAAACTAGGCTATTTTTAAGAAAAATTGTATTATGCATTTTTAGAATGAAGAAATTTGTTTTTAATTCATAAATAGCAGCTGTGTGTATTTTTATAACTTAAAAAGTCACATAAAAATGTATGTGTACATGAAAATGTACATAAAAAACTAAAGTGAATCTTATTGTAAAAAATTAAATGTGATTTTATGGATTATTATGGTAGACAACTTAATTTACCAGAATTTTGTTTTATTTTTTAATTTACCAGAAGTTTGCTAATTGCTTTAACAATATTAGAGAAAAATGCCAAATTAATTCAGACAAATATAAGCAAACAAATGTAATTTAATCCAAATTAATTGTGTTTTATCAAAATATATGTTTCAGTGTTATTATAGTTAACTGAAATTAAATTAAAGAATTACAAAAAATGTTGGTGTTTAAAATAAAACAAATATTACCTGAATGTATATATTAACAAAGTAATATAAAAAACTCTTAACTTGTTTTATTTTAGTAACATTACTCATTTTCATTTAGTTCTTGATGTACTGAAATAACTCAAACTAAAACTGAAATAAAAATCAGACATTTAAAAAAACTGAAATGACAAAAAAAATGAAAATGAAAATGGAAAATATAAAAATAAAAACAAAATATTAATAAAAACTATCATACTCTCTCAATGATGTTTTGAATTTCTTTGAACTTTAACTTTGTAATTAAATAGTGTAATTATAGTTAACTGAAACTAAAATCAAAGCATTCCAAAAAAATGTTGCTTAAAATAAAACAAAAGATAACTGAATTTATTTTAACAAAACAAAATAAAATAAAATATAAAAAACAAACATTTTATTTCAGTAACATTTCTCATTTTCATTTAGTTCAACTTGATGTACTGAAATAACAAACTAAAACTGAAATAAAAGACAGACATAAAAAAACGAAATGACAACAAAAATTATTAAAACCAAAAAAAAAAAAAAATTTAAAATATTTATAAAAACTACAGTATTATACTATCCAAATGAAGTTTTAAATTTCTTTGAACTGTAACTCAGTAAGTAAATACTTCCTGTCATTCCAATTCTACATCCTGTGTGACCAATTCAACTCAAATTCTCCCTGAATTTCACAAACGTCAAATTTTGCATGTGTTTTCCCGTCATAAGAAATAAAGTGCATAAATCAAGTGAACCTCTTTACTTCATAGAGGTTAAACTCTATAAGACTTTACTCCACCCTCTCAGCTCGACCAATCAGAGGCTCCGTATCACTGTCGTCTCCGCCCACACTCAGGTAGTCACATGACCTGGCGGGTTCTGGCCGAGTCTTGATGGCGAACGCACACGCCGCGAGAGAGAAGAGCGAACCCAACATCAGGATGAAGAAGCTTTCCCCGGGACTCAGGCTGCGGTTCGGCTGAGATGCGGGGTTCCCTCGCTGCAGGTTGTGTTCGATCACACACATGCACGCCACACACACACCGAGCACTGACACACAGCTGACCGCTGAAATGAGAAGAACACACACATTAGTAGAAGAAATGCAATGCTTGATGAATTCATCTTGGCAAACTGCAAAAAATGCTTTTCTTACTCAGTATTTTCTTCTTGTTTCAGTCCAAATACCTAAAAATTCTTAAATCAAGATGTATTTTTGTCTTGTTTCAGTCCAAATATCTAAAAATTCTTAAATCAAGATGTATTTTCTTCTTGTTTCAGTCCAAATACCTAAAAATTCTTAAATCAAGATGTATTTTCTTCTTGTTTCAGTCCAAATATCTAAAAATTCTTGAATCTAGATGTATTTTTGTCTTGTTTCAGTCCAAATATCTAAAAATTCTTAAATCAAGATGTATTTTCTTCTTGTTTCAGTCCAAATATCTAAAAATTCTTGAATCTAGAAGTATTTTTGTCTTGTTTCAGTCCAAATATCTAAAAATTCTTGAATCTAGAAGTATTTTTGTCTTGTTTCAGTCCAAATATCTAAAAATTCTTAAATCTAGATGTATTTTCTTATTGTTTCAGTCCAAATACCTATAAATTCTTGAATCTAGATGTATTTTTGTCTTGTTTCAGTCTAAATATCTAAAAATTCTTAAATCTAGATGTATTTTTGTCTTGTTTCAGTCCAAATATCTAAAAATTCTTGAATCTAAATGTATTTTTGTCTTGTTTCAGTCCAAATATCCTAAAAATTCTTGAATCATAGAGTATTTTTGTCTTGTTTCAGTCAAATATCTAAAAATTCTTAAATCTAGAAAGTATTTTTGTCTTGTTTCAGTCCAAATATCTAAAATTCTTAAATCAGATGTATTTTTGTCTTGTTTCAGTCCAAATACTAAAAATTCTTAGAATCTAGAAGTATTTTTTCTTGTTTCAGTCCAAATACCTATAAATTCTTAAATCTAGATGTATTTTCTTCTTGTTTCAGTCCAAATACCTATAAATTCTTAAATCTAGATGTATTTTCTTCTTGTTTCAGTCCAAATACCTAAAAATTCTTAAATCAAGATGTATTTTCTTCTTGTTTCAGTCCAAATATCTAAAAATTCTTGAATCTAGAAGTATTTTTGTCTTGTTTCAGTCCAAATATCTAAAAATTCTTGAATCTAGAAGTATTTTTGTCTTGTTTCAGTCCAAATATCTAAAAATTCTTAAATCTAGATGTATTTTCTTATTGTTTCAGTCCAAATACCTATAAATTCTTGAATCTAGATGTATTTTTGTCTTGTTTCAGTCTAAATATCTAAAAATTCTTAAATCTAGATGTATTTTTGTCTTGTTTCAGTCCAAATATCTAAAAATTCTTAAATCTAGATGTATTTTTGTCTTGTTTCAGTCCAAATACCTAAAAATTCTTAAATCAAGATGTATTTTTCTTCTTGTTTCAGTCCAAATATCTAAAAATTCTTGAATCTAGAAGTATTTTTGTCTTGTTTCAGTCCAAATATCTAAAATTTCTTAAATCAAGATGTATTTTCTTCTTGTTTCAGTCCAAATATCTAAAAATTCTTGAATCTAGAAGTATTTTTGTCTTGTTTCAGTCCAAATACCTATAAATTCTTAAATCTAGATGTATTTTTCTTCTTGTTTCAGTCCAAATACCTATAAATTCTTAAATCTAGATGTATTTTCTTCTTGTTTCAGTCCAAATATCTAAAAAGTCTTAAATCAAGATGTATTTTTGTCTTGTTTCAGTCCAAATAACACCAGAGATAATGTTTGATTCTTCTTTTTATTACTAGTGTGTGCAGGACACTATAGTTAATTTCTGTAAGTGAGGAGAGCAAAATAAAGTAAACTGTGACATTTTATACCCAAAAATTCTTCATACGGAAAATAAATAAAAAATAGGACCAAAAATGATTGGGTCACTTTGAGCTGATGATGTTTTGCTGAAGTGTTTTTTCTTTAATAACTAATGCTCTTTTTACACACAGACTGAACAACATGAAGCATTGTGGGTAACTGGTTGAGCTAAACTGGTATTATCTAATTGTGTAGTTAAATTTAACAGCTGACAGATATTCAACATAATTCATGTGTGAGAGTCTAACAGAAGGACGGACAAAACCTGTCAAATATACACTGATTCTGCTCATATTTTATTAACATTTTCTAAACTATAGCAAATAAACTGAGATAATGTGAGAAATGTTGTGTGTGTCTGAATAAACATTGGTTTGACTGTAGGAACTCGTGCAGTGAGTTCCGGTCGAGTGATGTCACCTGTGGAGACGTGCAGTGATGTCACCAGCTTGGATTGATTGGCCGACGCTCCGAGGAAATCCATCAGGAATGAGGAGCTCGAAAACAAGACGGCGCAGTAACAGAGAGCGGCCAGCGAATACAGGAGCCACATTCCCCATCCGTGCAGACCACCCAACGGACCTACACACACACACACACACACACACACACACACACCACACACACACACACACACACACACACACACACACACACACGTCACCTTCATTTATACAGCGCTTTCAACAACATAGACTGTTTCAAAGCAGGTTTACTCTAGCCAAGTTTCCATCTTGTCAATGGAATTATCTGAAGTTCGGGTAAAAACCTCATGTGAATAAAGCTGGTGAAAGTGTGTTTCCATCAAACGGCTTTAAAGCGAATAAAAACCTGTGTGTAATGACGTCACATGCTGTTTTGCGATCAAATTGGTATATCGAATTGATTTGAGACATTTTAAGGTGTTTCCATTCATTTTCTCACAACATTCAAGCAAACATTTGCGAACAAAGTTTTGCTAGACAAAATGGATCGCGCCATAATAACGTTTCCATCAGCGTTTATCGCATAAGCCGTATATCCATCAAGATAAAATCCCATGAGACCGAACGCATTTCATTTGAGTCGATATTCATGAAATTCAATCGAATTTTACTGTTTCCATAAGACATTTTTCATTCCATAACACTTAATGCGGATAAAAACGTGTGGATGGAAACACAGCTAGTGTTACACATATATATTTTGAGAGATTTCTTAAAAATTTGGATTTCAAACTAAATCCTGTCATCCAGCATCTCCTTTCATGCTTTTTAACCAAAAATGCTCTTCAGAAACAATATGTCACAAACACTCTATATTTTTTTACAGTCAACGAAATTACTCCCTGAAACGCCTCCATTGTATCTTGAGTTTCTTCCGGGAACGAACACGTCACAATATTCCTCATTATAATAATTAATATGCAGAATAAAGGGGCGGGGCCTGGGTGAGTTAGTAGTGTGTTAAACTGGAGGTTATGGAAAAAGGGCGGGACATTTCCCAAACACACTCGAGGCGCTCGACCAATCACAACACACTGCTCCAGCCGACCAATCAGAGCACAGTGTGCTTTTCAGAAGGAGGGGCTTCATAGAGACAGGAAGTAAACAGAGCGTTACTGACAGAATGGGAAGAGAGGAGCCGCAACAATGGAGAATATGAGGAAAATAATCAACATTCAAGCAGGAAAACCTGTTCTAGTAGAGGCATAATATGGTCTCTTTAAAATAACAATGAGAAGTATGGGATCAAACCTGTGTCCGTGCGGTTCTGGTACGCGTGCATCGTGAAAGCCACGCCGTAGATGAGTTTGCTGTCGGGATCGGAGGCGTTCTGGACCTGGATCCAGTTTGGGTCTGCGATGGACGTGCACAGCGACACCAGAGTGAAGCACTGGCACACGGACGCAGGGGTCAACGCCAGGGTCATGCTGACTGAGAGATGGGTTTAAAAGCAGCACATTCTGTGTGGAAACAATAATTCAAGGGGGAAATGCACTGAATTCAAATGCTTTTGCACACTTTGAGCGTTTAAGGTTCCTTATAAACAGAGTAGCTTTGGAGAAAGAACAATGAAACACCAGAAATATTACTGTCTGGTGACACACATAAAGTGCACTTGTGTAGAAGATTGGGGCTAGTTGTCACATTAGTGAATATTATGGAATATTTTTCAGGGTAGGTTTGTATTTTTTTACAGTTAGACACAAACCTTAAAGTCTCTCTCTCACGCTATATTGTGTAAAATTCAACAATTTGAACATGGAGCCACATCAGGCCTATATCTATGGGGTAGAAACGGGACTTTAAAATGGAGATTACAAAGAAAAAGTTTATCAAGAATGAAAATAAAGAGGATATTAAGATACTTTTAGAGTTACAACTTGTACAAAAAATACTAGGCTATTTACACATTAACATCCCAATATATTAGGCGTTAAAATTAACCATATTCAGCCTTAAAAATTAAGAAACCAAAAGAAAAGTTTGTTAAGACTTAGAATCTAAAAGGATATTAAGATATAGGAGTTGCAGGCATGCAAACTATGGGCAAAAAACAAAAGTAGGCCTAGTGCTTTTTCCCATTTTTGCAATGTCACTAGCATACAATTAAACAAAGATGGCTAAAGAAAAAATAATTATGCTGTTAATTGTAGTTTTGACCCCCCCTGTAATCTGACTCCAAATCCCAGGTGAAAATTGTCATTTTTACCCATTTTATAAAACAGTTATTATTACTCGGTAAATATACATCTATCACATGTAATATTTTTGATTTTTTCTTCATTTACGTTTGCCTTTCTTCAGATTGTTTTTTAAACAAAACCTAAAATTTGAGCCTCTAAAATTTGAAAGTTTCTGAAGTTTGGTTGATTTTGACACGAAATAACCCAAATGTGTTTGTCTGAGAACCTTTTATACATCTTTTGTCCAACTGCAGATGCTGAATGACATGCACTGTGGAACAGTAGCCTACAAATATTTGAGTGTCCCTTATTCTCCTATAAAGAACCACGATTGTCCCTTATTCTCCTTTCCAGAAGTTGGGTAATTATACAGAGAATGTACGTAATTAATAAACTACAACAAACCACCCGAACCTGCCCTTTGGTCCAGATCACGTGACAACTAGCCCCGGTCTCAGTACAGTAACTATCTCATTCAAAGCGATATAAAGCAGGAATACAAACCATTCGAGGATAACAAAAGCAAAACAGAGATGACTTTTCAATAATAATAATACCTGACAGAGTTCCGCGTGACGTCACCGAACGAAAACGACGTTTCTCACCGAAGAATCGCTCTTGACATTATAACCGCTATAAAACATTCTCTACGCTAAACAAAGCGTCGAGTTTCTGCTCCTCTCATGCTGGACACGGATAAAGATGAACGATATGTCTTCTGCTCGCGTTATTTAAATCTCCAGCACATATAAGCTCATCGTGGAGGTTTAAAACACGGAACGAATCAACATAAGCAGATGAAGAACACTGCGCATGCGCAGAACCGCTAACACAGGCGCCCTCTAGAGGCTCGACGCACACATGCAAAACACACATTCACAACACGACGATTTTTTCTATTTTTCTTCATGTATAATCCTATCCTATACATAAAGCTGTATTTTTAAATCTTTAAACCCAATACAAAAATGATGTGCAAATATTTAAGTTTCGCTAAATAACCAGTAAACAATTATAATTCCTGCCGGGAATAAAGCAGTCCTATCATATACATGCTTTCTGTTTCTCATTTGACACTGCTGAGGAGAATAAAAATAATAAAAATGACTAGCTAGTTTAAGGTAAAATAAACAATAAAAGCCTTACCCGTTTAAATTGTCATTACAATAAAACCAAACTGTAGTTTGTAATACTTTTTATTGGACAGGACAGTCAACAGTGACAGGGTTCCCAGTTTCTTACCAATAAATATCCTTGACTTTTTCAGTTGTGTGTGATAAGGGCCTTAACCAATCATTTAGCAGACGTTATAAGTGCATGACATATTGTAGACTTGATCCTTGCTCGAAAAATATACTATGAAAAACAAAACTACAGTGATCAGTTTTAAAATCCCCTCATGTTTTCAGTTTTCCACAGTCTGAAATGTGTAAGAAATGAGATATAATCTCCTTCTCAAGCACTGAAAATGATTTTCCTCTGCGCTGAAATAAGGCGAATATCACTGCAGAGTCCGTTCAGGATAAGAGCTTGTTTCTGCCATGGAATACAAAATAAAAAAGGTATTTGCCACTTTTTTTTCTTGCAATTCAGAGTTCATGACTAAAAATGTGTTATTCTTTATAATCGTTATAATTCAGACTTTTTTTTAACGGAATTGTGAGAGACACTGCAAAAACTGTTTTTATTAGAATGTTTTTTATTTTTTCCAAGTCAAAATATCAAAAAAATTCTTAAATCAAGATGCATTTACTAGATGAGTAAAATGGCATAAAACGAGTCTTAATTTAGTGAGTTGCTGCTTAAAAAAGGCTAAATTATCTGCCAATTGTGAATCATCAAATCCTCTTGTCCGCCCTCTCATCACTGGGCATCACTGGAACTGCCCTCCACTGGTTTGAGTCCTATCTCACAGGTAGGTCCTTCAGGGTCGCATGGAGAGGCGAGGTATCCAAAGCACATCAACTGACCACAGGGGTTCCTCAGGGTTCAGTTCTTGGACCGCTCCTCTTCTCTATCTACACAGTGGCGGCGTTTCACAAAAACCTAGAGTATGGCATTCCCTCTGGCATAACGTTAAATTACCGACATTACCGAACGATATACTACACCACATCATTGGGACCCATCATACAGGCACATGGTTTCTCTTACCATTGCTATGCTGATGACACCCAGCTCTACCTCTCATTTCAACCAGATGATCCCACAGTAACGGCACGGATCTCAAGCTGTCTGGCGGACATCTCGGCATGGATGAAGGAACATCACCTGCAGCTCAACCTGGCAAAGACTGAGCTTCTCGTCCTCCCTGCCAATCCGTCTCTACAACACGACTTCACTATCCAGCTAGACTCTTCCTCAATCACCCCATCAAGGTCAGTCAGAAATCTTGGAGTAATCTTTGATGATCAGCTGACCTTCACCGACCACATTACAAAGACAGCTCGATCATGCAGGTTTGCTATGCACAACATCAGGAAAATCAGGCCTTTCATAACTGAGCATTCAACACCACTTCTCGTCCAGGCCCTGGTCATTTCTAGGCTTGATTACTGCAATGCTCTTCTGGGTGGACTTCCATCATGTGCAACTAAACCTCTACAAATGATCCAGAATGCTGCAGCTCGTCTTGTCTTCAACGAGCCCAAAAGGGCCCACGTCACTCCTCTGTTCATCTCTCTGCACTGGCTACCACTCGCTGCTCGCATCAAGTTCAAGGTGTTGACGCTTGCTTACAGATTGACCACAGGTTCAGCTCCCTCCTACTTTCACTCGCTATTACAAGTCTACATCCCTACCAGAAGCCTACGATCGGTCAATGAGCGGCGGCTCGTGGTACCATCACACCGAGCCACAAAATCACTCTCCAGAACTTTCTCATTCACGGTTCCATGCTGGTGGAATGATCTGCCCAGCCTCATTCGGAATGCAGAATCCCTGACAGCATTCAAAAGACAACTGAAAACTCATCTCTTCAGGGAGCACTTAACATTAAAAAAAAAAAAAAAAAAAAAAAAAAAAAAAAACCTTCCCCTTCCCTTAAAGGTGCCCTCAACTTCAAAATTGAATTTATGTTGGCATAGTTAAATAACAAGAGTTCAGTACATGGACATGACATACAGTGAGTTTCAAACACCATTGTTTTCTCCTTCTTATTTAAATCTCGTTTTTAAAAAACACCCCTGAAAAACAGGCGAATCTCCACATAATACCGACTGTGACGCAACAGTCGGGGGTCACGCCTCCAAACATTTGCATATCCCAGCCCTCAATGACAAGCACTGCACAGCCGAACCATCGGAGCAAGCGAGGATCAGAGAGAAAAAAGGCAGATCATGGAAATAAATGCTATGTTCCAGGCTGTGCAGGGGATGTGAGGACTTTTCATACCATTCCCACAGAAAAGAAATGTCAACAAGCGTGGATGATGTTTATATATAATCGGATACCGCAACAGTTTAATTCGAAGATGTTAGTTTGCTCTGCCCATTTCACCACGGACTTATTTTTCAACCTGGGTCAATATCAAGCTTCTCTCAGCGTCTCAAACTGAAGAAGGGGGTAATTCCAACCATATTCCTGCAACCGGTAAGTAATTTTATTAAAGATAATTTACACTGTGTTAGATCCAGCGCAAGATCCTAGTACAGTAGCCTACTAGCAAACTTCAAGTAACGAGCATACATAACTAACGTTAAATAGGCTAATTCTCAGTGAATAAACTATACAGAAAGCGGTCAAAGAACAATCCACACAGCGCGAGTTTATCTCTCATGCCAAACTCGTTATGAAATCAATGACGCTGTTACACTGCACAACGAAGCTCTTACTGTATTTACATCGTTTGCATTGATGAAAGCATGAGAGAGAGAAACTGCGTTGTCTCGCGATCAACAGACAGACTGTCATCTGCTTGTTCAATGCTCATCACAGCAACATTTTATGTGATGGACATAGATTTAAATACTTGAAAAACATCTCACGATTCGTTAAGCTCGATAGCTGTAATAGTTAAAACGTATATAACAGCTGTAGTATAAGTATTCGAGAGAGTTTCACGTGTCTCATTTCATATGCAAGCATGTCAGCCAATCACAGCAGAGGCCGGTTCTCACAGCAGACACGCCCCTTCAAACAGAGTGTTCAAATCAGAGACTAAAATCAGGCTAGGAAAAATGCCTTTTATTTCTAAATTATGACTATTTTTTATCTAAAAAACATACTAACATTATAAGGGCAACCCAGGAAACATTATAAAATAATTTAAAAAAACATTCTAGGGCACCTTTAAATCCTCCCTTGCTTGGCTTATATACTATCCGAGCTATGTGTGAACTTTGTTTTTTGAGCACTTCTTGCGTTGATTTTGCCTTTTCACGATGACTCGCTTGGTTTGTCCTCAGTTGTAAGTCGCTTTGGATAAAAGCGTCTGCTAAATGACTAAATGTAAATGTGTAAATGCAATTGGGTCAAAAATATAATCTTGTTTCTGTTAGAATTAACATTATTTTTCTGACCCCATTGGTGGATAATTTAGCTTGTTTTAAGCAACAACTCACTTAATTTGATTTATTTCCCCAGAAAACAAGACATAATATCTTATGGCATTTCACTCATCTAGTAAATGCATCTTGATTTAAGATTTGTTTTATATTTGGACTGGAAACAAGACAAAAATACTAAATAAGAAAAGCATTTTTTGCAGTGTATAAACTCTGAATTGTGAGAAATAAACAGAATTCTGAAAAATAACGTCAGAATTGCAAGATATAAAGTCAGAATTGTGAGATATAAAGTTTAATTTCTTATATTTTTTTACTCCATGGCAGAAACGAGCTTCTATCCATAGCTCTGACATGCATCCCACTAGATTCACAAGTCGTGGTGATGAGAAGAAAAGCCGTTTATGTTGCGGGTGTGTTGTGGATGTCGGGCGTGAGGTTTATGAGGGTGTTGCTGGCTTGAGCGAGTTCAGAGATGGACACTCTTCCTCTCTGCTTGATGAACTGAGCCACAGCCTTCAACTCCTCCGGCGTGATGAAGATAAACTTCCCTCGGTCGTCGATTACTCCTGGAGAAACACAAGATTATTCGGAGAAGAGTTCATGTGCCTCTCTTCTCTTCTCTGAGACATGAGATCCACCAATAGCAAACCACAACCATCCAATCCAAATTAAGCCACGCCCACATTTGTGTTTTTGGGCCATAAGGCCATTATTTGTGAACGTATGAATTAAAGGACAATTCCGGTGCAAAATGAGCCTAGGGTGTAATATCACGTTGGTACAGAGTCGACCATTCTCTGGGATTTTTTTTCATGATAACTGAATGTAAAGAGTTTTATCTCTAAAAAGTGTTTAGCTTATAACGCTAGTATATGGGGCATCGAGTAAGTAAAAATAAACCGCTAGTTAATACCACTAACAAGGCTCAAAATAGCATCACACTAACATTCCAATGAAAACATTCCAGGATTTTTCTCCATATAATGGACTTCAATGGGACCCAAACGGTTCAAGGTCCAAATGACAGTTTCAGTGCAGCTTCAAAGGGCTTTAAACGACACCAGACGATGAATAAGGGTCTTATCTAGCCAAACCATCGCTCATTTCAAACATAAATAAAAAAGTTTAAGTTTTATAAGCACAAATACTCTCCTTGCTCTGTTCTGTGATGCGCGTTCTGATGCGCGCAATTACGTTTGGGTCCCATTGAAGTCCATTATATGGAGAAAAATCCTGGAATGTTTTCATCAAAAACCTTAATTTCTTTTCGACTGAAGAAAGAAAGACATGGACATCTTGGATGACATGGGGGGGGGAGTAAATTATCCAGTAGCACCTCATTGCAGTACACGAGATCCGGGGGGCGGAGTCGGATCCAGATTAAGGGGTGGGGTTGGGTAGGTTTAGGGGTGGGTTTAGGGATAAGGGGTGGGGCTGGGTAGGTTTAGGTATCTAAGGTGGGAGGAGTCGGATCTAGATCCGACTCCTCCCCGTGGATTTCATGTTCTGCAGTGAGGACCATCTCAAATTATCAGCAAAAGTTTTTTTTAAAGTGAACTAATCCTTTATCTAGCGGTTTATTTTTACTTACTCGATGCCCCATATACTAGCGTTATAAGTTAAACTGTTTTTAGAGATAAAATTCTTTACATTCGATTATCATGAAAACAAATCCCAAAGAACGGTCGACTAATGTGATATTACACACTAGGATCATTTTGACCCGGAATTGTCCTTTAAGACCAGCAGAAACCCTGTATTGTTTTATAAAAATAGTAGGGATGCACCGATATAAAAAATTTGGCCGATAACCGATATATTGGCTGATAAATCTAAACCCAAATTTGTATATAATTTGAGAGCCTGATTACAAAAACAAAAGTCTCGCCAGTAAAATCCATGTCTCAAACACACAGTTATGATGTTCTCATGATAATGTTATGAAGCTGATATGACAGATTTGCACTGAACTGTATTTTCCTTTTTTTTAAAGTGATTTCAATCATATTTCAAGATATTCAAAACCATCATGTTGAACAGTCGCATCTGAAGTGTCTCAGCCGAAGGAAATAATACATTATCAGCTTTAATATATCAGACACATTTTCTTATCGGGCCGATAACGAGTAACATTTAAAAATGAACATATATCGGCCGATACCGATGCATCCCTAAAAAACAGGAAGGTTGAGGAACTGCTGTAATGGTGTAAGTGTGTGTTTTGCATCAGGTTTAGTCACACACTCGTACCTGTAAGGGAACCGTCTGCGATCAGGTCCTGAAGTCTAGCAATAGCATCCTGACGTGAAGAAACATCGCAAAAATCAGCGTAAAACACTCAGATGTGTTCAGAAGTGAAACTGCAGCACTGATACGGACCTGTGTGCGCAAGCCAAAGTGAGACGCCAAGTCCTCCAGCAAAACCACTTTCGATTTCTGAGGAGGAGAAAGCAGTGAACACAAGTGCCATAAATATGGGGTATAATATAAACTTTTTTTTGTAGTAGATATAATGCAACAGCTTTAATCTGAATGTATAAGTGACATATGTTACCTTGACGTACTGGATGAACTCTTGCAGGAGGTTGCGAGACTGAAAAACACAATAACTAAATTATAATTAACTAATTATAAACACAAACACAAAATAACTTTAGCATCAGATGGACAGGACAGAGCGAGTCGAAAGAGCTTTTGTTTTTTACGCGCGTCAATTTCGCTCTTCCACCCTCATCCACCTAATCTGTCATTTATTTTATGCAAAGTCCTGATAATTTATCTCTTGAATATGTTGTAGCCCCTCACACAACAACACTGTCCAGACACGATCTATATCTGTTATATGCACTAAAGTAGCCTATGTTGGTTGTCTTCACATTAGAATAATAATGTTTCATAATTAGATACGGAAAAAATAGCATTTAATACAAAATGAATATGTCTCATATATTGAAATCAAGTTTTTATGTTATAAAATATTTGCTTTGTTGTGCATTAGAACCACACCAGGCATTGTCATATTACAAAATAAGTTATTGAGGCCAAACATAAACATTATAAACTGAAAAGCGGTTCCCCGTTTATCCCGTCACTTCACCACGTGACAGCAGCAAGCAGGCTCCTGATTGGTTAACGTGGCGCGAACTGACGCAGAAGTTCAGATTTTTCAACTCGGGCGGTTTGTCGCGAATTTGCGTCAAACACGTGAATGCACAAAAAGCACAAAATAAAATAATGTGTGCGTGAAGCCCAGACGCTCAATGAGGCGTATTCACGTCTATCGCGCCGCACTCTACGCCTCACGGTACTGATCCACTTTTGTGACACGACTGAAACGTGGTGTCGCGACGCCTCCCCATATTTGTACGTTCCTCAAGTTTACCGCTATGGGCGTGGTTTTGACCCAGCGGCCAGTCTAGAACAAAGGCCGCTCGAGAGACTACTTCTATTGGATAGACGCGTCGCGTTTGACGGATTCATTTGCATAAAGATGGGCATCAGCCAGCTTTTTGACGCACAGCATTTTTCCAAATGAAGCGTCGCCTTCCCAGGATGCTTTGCGGGCGCGTTAAAGTCACCCATAGGAATAAAGTGGAGTGCGGCGCTACAGAAGTGCCGCACGGACAAGTGGATCTGTACAGTCATTCGCGCCGCAGGAATTTTTTACGCGCGTAACGCATCTTTGCATTGACGTAACATTGAAATCACTCGCGCCAGACGCTCTATTCGCGTCTGGTGTGAACGCAGCATTAGGGATACAATTATTTACTAAAAGGAGACTTTAAAGGAGCCACGCCTTAAAAAAAATTAGAATTTCAGACAGAGGTTCAGAATGAGGGTTAAAAATAATAATTTTTCTACATAATTGTTTTTCATGCAAAAAACAAAACAAAAAACGATTAAAATTATAAGTGAACCTCAAGGAACATATTAAAATAAAAAAATCCATGTCATGAACCCTTTAAATAAATGAACCAGGAATGACCCTAAAATGAATGTTGTTTCGAGGAGCGCAGATGTTTCGAGGAGCGCAGATGTTTCGAGGAGCGCAGATGTTTCGAGGAGCGCAGATGTTTCGAGGAGCGCAGATGTTTCGAGGAGCGCAGATGTTCGAGGAGCGCAGATGTTTAGGGAGCGCAGATGTTTAGAGGAGCGCAGATGTTTAGAGGAGCGCAGATGTTTCGGAGGCAGTGTTTCGAGCGCAGATGTTTCGGAGCGCAGATGTTTCGAGGAGCGCAGATGTTTCGAGGAGCGCAGATGTTTAGAGGAGCGCAGATGTTTAGAGGAGCGCAGATGTTTAGAGGAGCGCAGATGTTTAGGAGCGCAGATGTTTTGAGGAGCGCAGATGTTTCGAGGAGCGCAGATGTTTCGAGGAGCGCAGATGTTTAGAGGAGCGCAGATGTGTTTTGAGGAGCGCAGATGTTTTGAGGAGCGCAGATGTTTTGAGGAGCGCAGATGTTTGAGGAGCGCAGATGTTTTGAGGAGCGCAGATGTTTTGAGGAGCGCAGATGTTTGAGGAGCGCCAGATGTTTTGAGGAGCGCAGATGTTTGAGGAGCGCAGATGTTTTGAGGAGCGCAGATGTTTAGAGGAGCGCAGATGTTTGGAGCGCAGATTTGAGGACGCAGATGTTTTGAGGAGCGCAGATGTTTTGAGGAGCGCAGATGTTTTGAGGAGCGCAGATGTTCGGACGCAGATGTTTCGGAGCGCAGATGTTTTGAGGAGCGCAGATGTTTAGAGGAGCGCAGATGTTTAGCAGATGTTTAGAGGAGCGCAGATGTTTAGAGGAGCGCAGATGTTTAGAGGAGCGCAGATGTTTTGAGGAGCGCAGATGTTTGAGGAGCTGGGCAGATGTTTTGAGGAGCGCAGATGTTTGAGGAGCGCAGATGTTTGAGGAGCGCAGATGTTTAGAGGAGCGCAGATGTTTGGACCAGTTTAGAGGAGAGTTAGGCGCAGATGTTTAGAGGAGCGCAGATGTTTAGAGGAGCGCAGATGTTTAGAGGAGCGCAGATGTTTTGAGGAGCGCAGATGTTTTGAGGAGCGCAGATGTTTTGAGGAGCGCAGATGTTTAGAGGAGCGCAGATGTTTTGAGGAGCGCAGATGTTTTGAGGAGCGCAGATGTTTTGAGGAGCGCAGATGTTGAGGAGCGCAGATGTTTAGAGGAGCGCAGATGTTTAGAGGAGCGCAGATGTTTAGAGGAGCGCAGATGTTTAGAGGAGCGCAGATGTTTTGAGGAACGCAGATGTTTTGAGGAGCGCAGATGTTTTGAGGAGCGCAGATGTTGACAGGGTTTCTGCAGGTATCTTCAAATTAAATTTAATGCCTTTTAATGCCTTTTTAATGCCATTTTGAATTTTTTTAATGCCATACACGACCCATGACTCACCACGGATATATATAATATATATTTCCTGGAACACATAGGTGTAATTTGCCTTGGGAAATGGGAAATCGCCTTAACCATTGAAAGTATAATGAAACTGATTTTTTCCCCCATTAATATATATGATTGACCCGAAGAATGAAAGTTGTATTATATACTTATATACTTAATATCATGCTCATAGCCATGATAAATAGCTCTATATCTCAGACGGGCTGCAGTGTTGATTTAGCGTGAAACAATTGTATTTTTTCAACAACAACAAAAAAATATCACAATATTTTGAATTAGGGATGGACCCATACCACTTTTTGCAGAACGAGATACCGATACCGTAACTGATCCCTGAATTTTCACTGCATTTGTAATTTTTAAATGTATTAGTAATAATCATATTAGTTGGCTTAATTTGTTCATCAAATATATATTTCTTTCAATTATTTGAATGCTTAATTAAGCCTGCTAAAATGCATTGTATGGGCTTCTGTTACTGTACATTCTATTGCTCTATCATATTTTATCTTTCATTGAATAGCACAGCACATATTTAGACTAGCAGCTCCAGAAGGCTCAGTGCTGAGGATTGGGTCAGTGGTACAAATGTTTAGACACCAGTGAAATATAAATTATTTAATCCAATTTTGATACTACAACAAAAACTGCCAGCCTAATTAGTGTGAATTTAAAACATTATTAAAAGGTAAGCAGTCAGCAACAAAATAAGAATGAATAATCAATTTACAAATAAATACAATAGAACAAAGAAAGGCTACGAATGAAATGCAGTGTTTTTAGAGTTTTTAGGGTAGATCTACAGGTACAGAAATTTGAATAAAGTAATCAAATGTGAAAAAATATTGCATAATGCATATTCATTACTGGATAAATTAAATATAGATGGATCTTTTGAAAGTTGAAAATGGTAGACTATTTAGTCAAGAGCAGTGAGTAATTTATTTGACCATTCATTGTTTGATTGACATTAAAACAGCAGTTTATTGAAGTGCTGCCCCTTTAAGACCGAACGCACGGACCCCATTTGAACATGGCTACGTTCACTTGATATACCTGACTTTGTTTACTAGGATACTCGCAAATATGGGCGTTTTTACATAATTTAGTGTGAATTCCTCCGTACAAGCGCAAGACGTAAAAGACAATTCAATTCAGTATTCGCGCACTGAGACGCTGATTTGCGGGGTGCGCGCTTTGGATGTTTGCATTCATGGAACTTATTGACTGCAAACATCCAGTAATAATGTAGGGAGTTATACATAAATCAGGTAACAGGTCATGTTTTACTTTACTTGATTTAGTTGTCATCCAAATAACACGTGCTGAGTGAACGATTTAGCAATAACACGTGCTGAGTGGACGATTTAGCAATCACATTCAACAGAACTGCGCTCTCTCTCTCGTCAGTTAACGTTAATAATAAGCTACATGCCTTGTTTTATTTTCTTTGCCATTGACATCCGACTAAACTACAAACCTTTCACTGATGTCTGTTTAAAGAGATGCTCGACCAGCTCGCGCGTCTGTGCCGCTGCGCGCTCAATCCACTGCGCGGTTTTCTCTGATGATCAGCTCGCGCACCACAATGTTACTATACGCTAAAAAATAGGTTTATTACACACTAACGTACATATTTTGCGACATATGAAGGCTATATTCAAATAAATTGATATAAAATTCTCTTCAAAACTATGAACATTTTAATGCCTGTAGGAATCAAATTTAATGCTTTTTAATGCCATTTAAGGCCTTAATTTTCACAAAATCCATTTAATGACTTTTAATGCTTTTTAATGCCCCGCGGAAACCCTGTGTTGAGGAGCGCAGATGTTGAGGAGCGCAGATGTTGAGGAGCGCAGATGTTTTGAGGAGCGCAGATGTTTTGAGGAGCGCAGATGTTGAGGAGCGCAGATGTTTTGAGGAGCGCAGATGTTTTGAGGAGCGCAGATGTTTTGAGGAGCGCAGATGTTTTGAGGAGCGCAGATGTTTGAGGAGCGCAGATGTTTAGAGGAGCGCAGATGTTTAGAGGAGCGCAGATGTTTTGAGGAGCGCAGATGTTTTGAGGAACGCAGATGTTTTGAGGACGCAGATGTTTTGAGGAGCGCAGATGTTTTGAGGAGCGCAGATGTTTTGAGGAGCGCAGATGTTTTGAGGAGCGCAGATGTTTAGAGGAGCGCAGATGTTTAGAGGAGCGCAGATGTTTAGAGGAGCGCAGATGTTTAGAGGAGCGCAGATGTTTAGAGGAGCGCAGATGTTTTGAGGACCGCAGATGTTTTGAGGAGCGCAGATGTTTTGAGGAGCGCAGATGTTTTGAGGAGCGCAGATGTTTTGAGGAGCGCAGATGTTTTGAGGAGCGCAGATGTTTTGAGGAGCGCAGATGTTTAGAGGAGCGCAGATGTTTAGAGGAGCGCAGATGTTTAGAGGAGCGCAGATGTTTTGAGGACCGCAGATGTTTTGAGGAGCGCAGATGTTTTGAGGAGCGCAGATGTTTTGAGGAGCGCAGATGTTTTGAGGAACGCAGATGTTTTGAGGAGCGCAGATGTTGAGGAGCGCAGATGTTGAGGAGCGCAGATGTTTAGAGGAGCGCAGATGTTTAGAGGAGCGCAGATGTTTTGAGGAACGCAGATGTTGAGGAGCGCAGATGTTGAGGAGCGCAGATGTTTTGAGGAATACAGACGTTTTGAGGAGCGCAGACGTTTTGAGGAGCGCAGACGTTTTGAGGAGGTTTTGAGGAGCGCAGATGTTTTGAGGAGCGCAGATGTTTTGAGGAGCGCAGATGTTTTGAGGAGCGCAGATGTTTAGAGGAGCGCAGATGTTTAGAGGAGCGCAGATGTTTTGAGGAGCGCAGATGTTGAGGACCGCAGATGTTGAGCGCAGATGTTGAGGAGCGCAGATGTTTTGAGGAATGCAGATGTTTTGAGGAGCGCAGACGTTTTGAGGAGCGCAGATGTTTTGAGGAGCACAGATGTTGAGGACCGCAGATGTTGAGGAGCGCAGATGTTTTGAGGAGCGCAGAGCGCAGATGTTTTGAGGAGCGCAGATGTTTTGAGGAGCGCAGATGTTTTGAGGAGCGCAGATGTTGAGGACCGCAGATGTTGAGCGCAGATGTTGAGTAGCGCAGATGTTTTGAGGAATGCAGATGTTTTGAGGAGCGCAGACGTTTTGAGGAGCGCAGATGTTTTGAGGAGCACAGATGTTGAGGAGCGCAGATGTTTTGAGGACCGCAGATGTTGAGGAGCGCAGATGTTTTGAGGAATGCAGATGTTTTGAGGAGCGCAGATGTTTTGAGGAGCGCAGATGTTTTGAGGAGTGCAGATGTTTTGAGGAGCGCAGATGTTTTGAGGAGCGCAGATGTTTTGAGGAGCGCAGACGTTTTGAGGAGCGCAGATGTTTTGAGGAGCGCAGATGTTTAGAGGAGCGCAGATGTTTAGAGGAGCGCAGATGTTTTGAGGAGCGCAGATGTTTTGAGGAGCGCAGATGTTTTGAGGAGCACAGATGTTTTGAGGAGTGCAGATGTTTGAGGAGCGCAGATGTTTTGAGGAGCGCAGATGTTTAGAGGAGCGCAGATGTTTAGAGGAGCGCAGATGTTTAGAGGAGCGCAGATGTTTTGAGGAGCGCAGATGTTTAGAGGGCAGACGTTTTGAGGAGCGCAGACGTTAAGAGCGCAGATGTTTTGAGGAGCGCAGACGTTTTGAGGAGCGCAGATGTTTTGAGGAGCGCAGATGTTTTGAGGAGCGCAGACGTTTTGAGGAGCGCAGATGTTTTGAGGAGCACAGATGTTGAGGACCGCAGAGGTTGAGGAGCGCAGATGTTGAGGAGCGCAGATGTTTTGAGGAGTGCAGATGTTTTGAGGAGCGCAGATGTTTAGAGGATCGCAGATGTTTTGAGGTGCGCAGATGTTGAGGAGCGCAGATGTTTTGAGGAATGCAGATGTTGAGGAGCGCAGATGTTTTGAGGAATGCAGATGTTTTGAGGAGCGCAGATGTTTTGAGGAGCGCAGATGTTTTGAGGTGCGCAGATGTTGAGGAGCGCAGATGTTTTGAGGAATGCAGATGTTGAGGAGCGCAGATGTTTTGAGGAATGCAGATGTTTTGAGGAGCGCAGATGTTTTGAGGAGCGCAGATGTTTAGAGGAGCGCAGATGTTTTGAGGAATGCAGATGTTGAGGACCGCAGATGTTGAGGAGAGCAGATGTTTTGAGGAGCGCAGATGTTTTGAGGAGAGCAGATGTTTTGAGGTGCGCAGATGTTGAGGAGCGCAGATGTTTTGAGGAATGCAGATGTTGAGGAGCGCAGATGTTTTGAGGAGAGCAGATTTTTAGAGGAGCGCAGATGTTTTGAGGAGTGCAGATGTTTAGAGGAGCGCAGATGTTTTGAGGAACGCACCTCTTGTTCGTCGAGCTCTTCTGCTTCTCCCTGATCCTCGATCACAAACGCCTCCTTCATTCGCTGGTACTCCTCCTCTTCTCTCTTCTCCTGATCCTCTTTGGCCCGACGCAACTCATCCTCCTGTGGACGACACATTTACTGATATTTAAGCAGGAAAGCTGACTGTTTTTCGGTGTTCCACATGAGTTTCACAGTGAATTACACACATAAAGCAGCTCACTGCAAAAAATGCTTTTCTTACTTGGTATTTTTGTCTTGTTTCCAGTCCAAATATCTAAAAATTCTTAAATCAAGATGCATTTACTAGATGAGTAAAATTCCATAAGATATTGTCTTGTTTTATGGGGAAATAAATCAAAAGTAAGAAAATTGTTGCTTGTAAAAAAAAAAAAAGCAAAATGATCTGTCTTGGGTCAGAAAAATAATGTTAATTCAAACAGAAACATTTTTTTTTATCCCATTGGCAGATAATTTTGCTTGTTTTAAGCAACAACTCCCTAGAAAACAAGACATAATACTTTACTTAGTAAATGCATCTTGATTTAAGAATTTGTAGATTATTTGGACTGGAAAAAAGACAAAAACACTAAAAAAGAAAAGCATTTTTTGCAGTGTAGCCAAACAGAAAAGCATTATTTGTCAAAATAACCTGTTTTTGCTCTTGCAGTTTCTCCTTTTCCTCTTCTTTCTGTCTCTCTTGATCTCTGAGTTCCTGCATTCTCTTCCTCTCCTCTCGCTCTTCCAGCTCAGCCTAAAAAACACACACACACACACACACACACACACACACACACACACACACACACACACACACACACACACACACACACACACAAATAATCATACATCTGATACAGGTAAAACGTGAGATATAGTGAATATGGAGTTAATTTTGTGCCATAGATAAACAAATCCAGCATTTTACAAAAACTCGATCTGCTTTGCAAAGGAAAACTCGACTCAATGTAGGGCTGAAACGATTCCTCGAGTTACTCGAGTTACTCGATCACAAAAATTCCTCGAGGCAAAAACTCTTCCTCGAAGCCTCGTTAAATTCCTATGACGCGCACTATACGCGGATCTATAGCGCGTGATACATTTTGAATTTATTTGGCGCGATGGCGGAGAGTAAAGATGTCCACGGCAGAGAATGTCTAAAGTTTGGGATCATTACATACTTAAAAAGGAAGAGAACAAGGTGCAATGTGTCTACTGCAAAGTAGAACTGGCTTACCACAACAGTAGGACTGCAATGAATCAGCATCTGAACCGAAAACATCCACTCCATGCTCTCACCAAACGTCGCTGAAACAAGGTAACTTGATGTGTTCAAACCGAACGCGAGTAGAGCGTCAAATACGCGTCTATAGCGTCTAGTTAGACGCTTAAACATTCGCTCGAGTTAAAAATGTTCAACGTGCGCGGAAGACGTTCGCGTGACGCCCGGCGCGAATGATGCGTCTATTCGCGTCTTTGCATTGACTTTGTATGTAATCTACTCGCGTAAATAAATGTGTAAACCCCTTCACGCTCACACACACACACACACACACACACACACACACACACACACACACGCATGCACCCTCGTCTCTCTGACGCGCCAGTCAGATCAATTGCGGCGCATCACATATGCTTAAACTTCTATGTAGCCACGCAACAATAATTTCAGCATGCATTCACTGTATACACCGCGACATGATGGAGGAACAAATATTGTATTGCAGTCTTTGCGAGACCTTTTTTGTATGTCACGTGACGTCTTCCAAATAGTTACAGACAACAACAAAAAATGAAATTCCCCAGCCTGCTTCTCCAAATCAACTCGTACTTTTGGGGTGGAGACATTTTAATCGGCTACCAAAGTAATTGAGCATAGAACATTGTTGGCACTTATACTAAATGGGTAAAAATTGCAATAAATAGGCTTAGTTTTGGAGCCTAATGTTGGAGTTGGAATAAATACCAGTTTTTTTTTGGAGAAATAAAAGCCAAATGCTTGATCATTTTACAGCTACATTATTTTCGTTATGCATTATTTGTTTTGGTTGTTTAAAAAAAAAACAAAAAAAATTATCCGATTACTCGATTAATCGATCGATTAAGTGCTAGATTAATCGATTACAAAAAGAATCGATAGCTACAGCCCTAACTCAATGTACATGTAAAGTTAATTTGAGCGAAAACGCAGAGGAGTAACAAATATGTATTGTGTTTTACAAAGATAAATAAATGAGCCAAGATAACATTCAGAATTGACTCCACAGTAGCAGTGGTGCAGTGACCTCTCTCTGAGCTTTCCGCGCTTGTTTCTCTTCCAGCTTCTTCTGCTTCTTTGCTCCCACTTTCCCAGCTTGAGGTCGTTCTTCAGACGGCTGCCCGTCCTCCTGACTCTCATCGGCTTCCACAGGACTGTCCTCTGAGGAGAGGGAGACAGGTTAACGTAGAGATGCACGATATTCGTCGATATTTTAAAATGACGTCATTTTGATTGCTCCGATAAATAAATGATATACGATAACTAGATATACGATAGAGTGCGCTTGCTGGTAAATCAATCAATCAGTGTGATTTATCCGAGATTCATTCTCTTCCCGAGTGCGAGTAACCTCAGCTTTAAAACGGTGTCACGTTCATTACATCATCATCTGTGAACATGTCATCGCCGGTCTGGAAGTCTTTCTCAGTTGCAACAAGTTTTAACAACAAATCTTATATCTCACTTGAAAGGTCGTAATCTCTACCCATTAAAGGTCCCATATTGTACAACTTTCTGAAGTTTTATTTTAGGTTTTGATGTCCGTAAGAATATATATTTGCGGTATAAGTACCAAAAAGCATCTCAATATATGTTTCCAGCTCTTTCTCAGGAGCTCTGCCAAGAACAGCTGGAGTTTGGCCTGTCTACTTAATATTTATGAGCCTCTCTTCTGATTGGCCTGTTGTTTTCTGAGTGACGCACCATTGGTCGGGGTGGAGACTGAAGGCGGGGACTGAGTAGTTCTGACATCACAAATATACAGAAGTCACAACGGCTCGTGAAAAGGCACAGCTACTTTACTCAGGCTGTGTGTGTGTGTGTGTGTGTGTGTGTGTGTGTGTGTGTGTGTGTGTGTGTGTGTGTGTGTGTGTGTGTGTGTGTGTGTGTGTGTGTGTGTGTGTGTGTGTGGATCCACTGTTTTGAAACTTATATGGTAGTTTAATGGACTCTAGACTACGGAAGCGTATTGCATTCACTTGAGGAAAAAAAATCTACTCTGTTTTTCTGAATTAACGAGTTAATAATCTCAGAATTATGAGATAATTTTTCATGGAAAAAAAGCTTTGCTCTGTTTTTCTGAATTAACGAGTTAATTATCTCAAAATTAAAAGATCATTTTTCACGTAAAATGTTTTTTTTTTCTGTTTTTCTGAATTAACGAGTTGCTCATAATGTTGAGATAATTAAGTCATTAATTCAGAAAAACAGAGCAAAAACTTGTTTTCATGAAAAATTCTCTCGTAATTCTGAGATAATTAATTTTACACAGTGTTTCCTCTAAACTTTGTGAAAACCCCGTTTTAGGAGGTTCATTGAAATTTTGAGGGGAATAAAATATTTTACAAAATGCGTTTTTAAGGTGCCAAAGTTAAACCTAAAGTAAAACAGCTCTGGAATGATAATTATTGTAAATGCTGCTGAGGAAACAGCCTATAAAGATCCCTGTATTAAACAGGAATTTAAATCTACAGACGCAAAAAGAAATAAACACTTAAATGTGTATTTTGCATGTTCTAATGGTTTGAGTGAGCTGATGGTTTGAGTGAGCTGATGGTTTGAGTGAGCTGATGGTTTGAGTGAGCTGATGGTTTGAGTGAGCTGATGGTTTGAGTGAGCTGATGGTTTGTGTGAGCTGATGGTTTGTGTGAGCTGATGGTTTGAGTGAGCTGATGGTTTGAGTGAGCTGATGGTTTGAGTGAGCTGATGGTTTGTGTGAGCTGATGGTTTGAGTGAGCTGATGGTTTGTGTGAGCTGATGGTTTGAGTGAGCTGATGGTTTGAGTGAGCTGATGGTTTGTGTGAGCTGATGGTTTGAGTGAGCTGATGGTTTGAGTGAGCTGATGGTTTGAGTGAGCTGATGGTTTGTGTGAGCTGATGGTTTGAGTGAGCTGATGGTTTGAGTGAGCTGATGGTTTGTGTGAGCTGATGGTTTGAGTGAGCTGATGGTTTGAGTGAGCTGATGGTTTGAGTGAGCTGATGGTTTGAGTGAGCTGATGGTTTGAGTGAGCTGATGGTTTGTGTGAGCTGATGGTTTGAGTGAGCTGATGGTTTGAGTGAGCTGATGGTTTGAGTGAGCTGATGGTTTGTGTGAGCTGATGGTTTGTGTGAGCTGATGGTTTGAGTGAGCTGATGGTTTGTGTGAACTGATGGTTTGTGTGAGCTGATGGTTTGTGTGAGCTGATGGTTTGAGTGAGCTGATGGTTTGTGTGAGCTGATGGTTTGTGTGAGCTGATGGTTTGAGTGAGCTGATGGTTTGTGTGAACTGGGGCCTGTACCATGAAGCCGGTTTAGGTGGCTAGCCAGCTATGTTTCAGCTTAGTTTCCGCCAACCCTGGGTTTTAGGTACTATGAAAGTAGCTCGGCTTTAATCGGTGTTCGTTGCCATGGTATCTTACGCTGCACGGCTAACCTGCTCCGGGGCAGGTTAAGTTCTGGATTCGAGATCTCAGACTGAAGTTTGACCAATCAGCTGTGAGCAAAGAAACATATAGGTGACGTAACTAATTCCCAGTGTTGGTTGCAATTGCTTTACATTTTCTTTCAAATCCTGTGGACATCTCAGTGCAAACTGTAAGACGAGCATCGTAGAGAAAGAGTTTTTAGCCGGACAAAATCCCCTTGCCTTTCCTGATAGTTAGGTATCAAAGATACAGATTTTCTGCGGAAGGAATATCTTATCTTTGCGAACTTATTGAGCCGCTCATAAATAATTTAACACGTCGAATTCATGCACTTACTTTACCATAAATGGTATTGCGTTGCGTTTTTTTGCAAGTGCTTGCATACTTGCACGCAATCGCAACACGCAAACATACTTGCGGTGATGCACAGAATCTAGGAGAAAACACGGTTTGTCGAACCATTCGCAAGGTGGTCCTCGCTCTGCAGGAGTACATTAATAGTTTAATAGTGTTCATTTATTGACCATGTCCATAAGAGAGGCTTTTTATAAAATTGTCGGTTATTGATAGGGTGACATCACATTTTTTTTTCTTCCAAAAAGCAAATTTCACAAATGTACTATACAATACAGTAGCTACTTGTTAAGCATTATTTTAATATTTTTTTATTCGGTTAATCTTATGATAGGATTCCCTATAGAGTCATTGAAGGAATATCCTGCACACATGTTGCAATGTCCACTTCTCTAGGAGAACATGAGGCAGATTATATTAATAGAAAGTCCTTTCACAGCCTTAATGTTCAGGTAGAGATTATGTGAACATGTGAAATTATTATTTTCTGTGAGATGAATCTTTAAATTAATAGTAAAATTAACAGATAACAATCTACTTTCCGTGAGTATGTTGTGTCAGCGCTTTGAGGAAAGCTAGTTAAATTTGGTACAGTACAAAACACTGTTAATTTGAATTGGGACAGCAAAACCTACACAATAACCCCCTATCATGACCCTCATGTGTCAGTAAAACCATAGTAAAAGTTAGAGATGATCTTTGGCATCCTAAAGGCACGTTTCAACTGTCTTCGGCGCTTAAGAGTCACCAGAGGCATCACAGATAGTGTCTGCATGTGCCATTCTGCACAATATAGCCACCATAGAAAGGAGCCAGAACCACCACAGAAAGCTTCTCCCCGATGAAACTGACCCGAACACACTTGACCACCCAGCTGGTGCAAATGTAGTTGCAATCACCATACAATATTACACTTAATAAAAGCATATTGAAACTGCAGATAGGTCTCAAACTGTTTTATTGGTTTTGTGGGATGGGGGAGAGAGAAAGAAAGCAATAGAAAGTTGCATTAATAAATATTCAATGCAAAGTGTTACTTGGTTTAATAAGTTCACTGAGATCAGTTTAATCTAGCTGTTGCATTCATTTTTTAAATGTGGAGCCTCCTCAGCTCACAGTCAGGCTCATTTAGTGTGCAGTCTAGCTCTATAGGCTCCTTTAGTGTGCAGACTAGCTCTATAGACTCCTTTAGTGTGCAGTCTAGCTCTATAGACTCCTTTAGTGTGCAGTCTAGCTCTATAGGCTCCTTTAGTGTGTAGACTAGCTCCATAGGCTCCTTTAGTGTGCAGTCTAGCTCTATAGGCTCCTTTAGTGTGCAGTCTAGCTCTATAGGCTCCTTTAGTGTGCAGTCTAGCTCTATAGGCTCCTTTAGTGTGCAGTCTAGCTCTATAGGCTCCTTTAGTGTGCAGTCTAGCTCTATAGACTCCTTTAGTGTGCAGACTAGCTCCATAGGCTCCTTTAGTGTGCAGTCTAGCTCTATAGGCTCCTTTAGTGTGCAGACTAGCTCCATAGGCTCCTTTAGTGTGCAGTCTAGCTCTATAGGCTCATTTAGTGTGCAGTCTAGCTCTATAGGCTCCTTTAGTGTGCAGTCTAGCTCTATAGGCTCATTTAGTGTGCAGTCTAGCTCTATAGGCTCCTTTAGTGTGCAGTCTAGCTCTATAGGCTCATTTAGTGTGCAGTCTAGCTCTATAGGCTCATTTAGTGTGCAGTCTAGCTCTATAGGCTCCTTTAGTGTGCAGTCTAGCTCTATAGGCTCATTTAGTGTGCAGTCTAGCTCTATAGGCTCCTTTAGTGTGCAGTCTAGCTCGATAGTCTAGCTTTTGTAAAGGGCCCTGACTGAGTCTGTTTCCACCTGAAACATAATTCCACCACAAACATGATCATTACAAGTTTTTGGGAGGCTATTCAACTCACAAAAAGGTCCTTGACAAACACCTGTAATGTATGTCAAGGGTTTTAAATCCTTCGTTCACATTTCTTTTGAAGCCTGTTGAGGTAGAGGCTTTAGTTTCTGGGACAGGTTGTGAAAAATCCTACAATAAAAGAGATGTGTAACTTGGGCCAGTCCCTGTTTTATACCACACATTCAAATGTTTGCCTTAATAAAAAGCCCAGTGCATTCACCTCAGCAACTGTCCCAGAACACAGACAGAGTGTCTTCATCATTTCCTCCTCCCTGAAAAATAAAAGTAGGCCCATATGTTTCTGGTGTTCTGTCTGCTGCATACTGACCTCTGTGTGGGATACTGTGTGTGTGTGTGCTGGCTTCAACAGGGACACTGCATTTCCCTCTACTGCAGAACATACAGTCAGCCATATTTAAAACTTAAAATATTAATGTATCGCACACTGACAGTGTTACAGTGTTACTAGTGTAACACACACAGTGTTACTTGCTTAGAGGAGCCAGCACCAGGGTCAGATTGTACAGCACCTGTAATCCCATCCATAATCGGCCGTCCCTTATTCCTATCAGAGCCAACTCAGTGTATTCTGGAGGAGTGGCCCTCCACTGGTTTTCTGAATTTCACTGTTTTTTCGGTTTGCCTCAAACAAATAAAAAAATAATAAAAGGTTGTGTGTAAATAAATACTTACTAAGCTACTTTTAATTATATTTTTTATTTTGTCTTTATCAGCTGCCAAAAACGTTTGGAGTTGCATCTAAAATCAATGAATATTAATCCTTACAGGTATATATATACGTGCAATTTTTTTTAATAGCTATATTATAAAAATATAGGCTATATTTTACACACACACACACACACACACACACACACACACACACACACACACACACACACACACACACACACACACACATACATTCATAGCCTATACATCATTTCACATGAATAAAGAACGTATTTATTTAGCTTACACATTAACACAATCAGCAATCTTTCTCCAACAGTCTTCTCTTGCTTTGGCAGCAGAGACCGTATTGTTTCGAGCTTGTAATACATATTTAAATTCATCGTAATTCTGAAAGATTATCTCTTGCTCCTCCGCGGAAAGAAAGTATCGCTCTCGCTCTATCCATATCGAACGCGATTGGTTGTTCGGTGCCAACGTCACTTTGGTATGTGCACGCGCTCGTGGAGTAATCATAGCTTAAGATCAAAGCCTGAGTTGACAGAGAAAGTTGATGAGCTGCTTCATGGTACCAATAAAGCCTGATTGCATCGGTTTGGTTTTGTCAACTCAAAACTAATCCTGTAACTCAGAGTTTGTTCAGCTACCTTCATGGTACAGGCCCCTGATGGTTTGTTGAGCTGATGTTGAGTGACTGATGGTTTGTGTGACTAGTTGTGAGCTGATGGTTTGTGTGAGCTGATGGTTTGAGTGAGCTGATGGTTTGTGTGAGCTGATGTTAGTGAGCTGATGTTGTGTAGTGATGGTTGTGAGTGATGTTTGTGTGACTGATGGTTTGGTGAGCTGATGGTTTGTGTGATGGTTGTGACTGGTTGAGTATGATGTGTTGACTGATGTTGAGTGATAGGTTTGTGTGAGCTGATGGTTTGAGTGAGCTGATGGTTTGTGTGAGCGATGGTTTGAGTAGCTGAGTTGGATTTGTGAGCTGATGGTTTGAGTGAGTGATGGTTTGTGTGAGCTGATGTTTGGTGAGCGATGGTTTGAGTGAGCTGAGGTTGGTGAGTATGGTTTGGTGAGCTGTGGTTGAGGATGTGTTTGTGTGAGCTGATGGTTTGAGTGAGCTGATGGTTTGAGTGAGCTGATGGTTTGTGTGGCTGATGGTTTGAGTGAGCTGATGTTTGGTGACTGATGTGTGATGGTTGGTGAGCTGATGTTTGAGTGAGCTGTGGTTTGTGTGAGCTGATGGTTTGAGTGAGCTGATGGTTTGTGTGAGCTGATGGTTTGTGTGAGCTGATGGTTTGAGTGATGATGGTTTGAGTGAGCTGATGGTTTGGTGAGCTGATGGTTTGAGTGAGCTGATGGTTTGAGTGAGCTGATGGTTTGGTTGGGTAGCTGATGGTTTGGTGAGCTGATGGTTTGAGTGAGCTGATGGTTTGTGTGAGCTGATGGTTTGTGTGAGCTGATGGTTTGAGTGAGCTGATGGTTTGTTGTGAGCTGATGGTTTGAGTGAGCTGATGGTTTGGTGAGCTGATGGTTTGTTGTGAGCTGATGGTTTGTAGTGAGCTGATGGTTTGTGGCTGTGGTTTGTGTGAGCTGGTTTGAGTGAGCTGATGGTTTGGTGAGCTGATGGTTTGTGTGAGCTGATGGTTTGAGTGAGCTGATGGTTTGTGTGAACTGATGGTTTGTGTGAGCTGATGGTTTGGTGACTGATGGTATGGTGTGATGTTGGTGACTGATGTGTTTGAGTGGTGATGGTTTGTGTGAGCTGATGGTTTTGAGTGAGCTGATGGTTTGGTGAGCTGATGGTTTGTGTGAGCTGATGGTTTGAGTGAGCTGATGTTTTTGATGTTGGAGCTGATGGTTTGAGTGAGCTGATGGTTGTGTGACTGATGGTTTGAGTGAGCTGATGGTTTGAGTGAGCTGATGGTTTTGTACTGATGTTTGATAGCTGATGGTTTGGTGAGCTAGGTTGTGTGAGCTGATGGTTTGAGTGAGCTGATGGTTTTGTAGTGAGCTGATGGTTTGAGTGTGAGCTGATGGTTTGATGAGCTGTGGTTTGATGTGAGCTGATGGTTTTGAGTGAGCTGATGGTTTGTGTGAGCTGATGGTTTGAGTGAGCTGATGGTTTGTGTGAGTGATTTGGTGAGCTGATGGTTTGAGTGAGCTGATGGTTTTGTAGTGAGCTGATGTTTGGTATTGTTGTGAGCTGATGGTTTGGTGTGAGCTGATGGTTTGTGTGAGCTGATGGTTTGGTGGTGAGTTGCTGAGGTTTTGTGTGAGCTGATGGTTTGTGTGAGCTGATGGTTTGTGTGAGCTGATGGTTTGTGTGAGCTGATGGTTTTGTGACTGTGTTTGTGGAGCTGATGGTTTGTGATTGGCTGTGTTGAGTGGGTACCATTGTCTGATGCCCGCTGTGCCCGCTGGGCGCTCACTCGCGCGTGCAGGTTTCTCCGGCGCCGGGGCATTCCCGCGGGACGCTCCTCTGGGACCGGCGGACGAGCTGCGGATCGAGACGCCACATCCCGACGCTCCTCACGGTCCGCTGGGAGACGAAGAGCACAAGAGCTGAGAGATCTCACACCGAGTTCATGTTTCTCCTCACTATACAGCTGTACTGTTAGTGTATTACTCTTTCTTTATTAGTCATTTATTTTATGTAATTATGACAATATAATTTAATTATGTATGCATGCATGTATTTTAATATCATTTATTTAAAATTTATTTACTTGTTTATTTTAATTATTATTTTTTTATTATTATTATTTTATTATTATTTTAATATAATCTTTTAACTTATTTACTTGCAATCTTTGTATTTTTTATTTTAATATTATCTATTTAATTATTTTTTATATATATCTTTTAATTTTAAAATGTTTTATACATTTTATTTAATTAAGATTATTTATTATGTATTTAAATATAATTAGTTTGTTTTCTTTTAATAGTTTTGATATTTTTCTATTTCTATTAATCTATTTACTTGTTTAATTGAATCTTTTTTATTATTTTTTTAATATCACTTATTTACTTATGTTTAATATTTTGTATTATTTATTTTAATATAATTTATTTACATAATATTTATTTTAACAATTTATTTACATATTCATTTAAATATTTTCTACTATTTGTATTTTAATATGATTTATGAACTACTCCTCACGGTCCGCTGGGATCATGCCTCATCCTAACATGTAAAACACAAATGTATATGTTTGTGTATAAACTAAAGACCCACATTTGGTATACTACATACTATACTTCATTTTTTTTATATTTCTTAGAAAATATATTTAGTTATAAAGCAATAATTAGTTTAAAAAAAATTACAGTCTATGGTTATAATCAATTTCTATTGAGTTACATTGTTTTTTCTCCTCACAATAGTGCTATATTATTCTTTAGTATTTATTTATTTAAATTAAATTATTTATGTAATTATTGAATTGTGTATGCATGTATGTATAATATAATTTATTTACATATTTTAATATTTTTTATTATTTATTTTAATATTATCTATTTACTTATTTAAACATTTTTAAATGTATTTTAACAATTAATTTAATTATTTATTTTAATATACTCTATTTACTTATTTAAATTGTATTTTAATACAATGTATAGACTTATTTTAATCTTTTTATTATTCATTTGATTTTGAACAATTAATTTACTTATTAAAATTTTAATATTTTGTATTATTTATTAATTTTTAGTTTTCCTCTAATCGTTAAACCCAGTTCTAGGAGGTTCATGGAAATTTTGAGGGGAATAAATATTATACAAAATTATTTTTTAAGGTGCCAAAGTGAAAACTAAAAGTGAAACAGCTCTGTAATATTATTTATTGTGAAAACACTTCATGTTAAATGCTTTTCTCGCACAGTATTAATTCCGTACAAGTCTGTATACTTGAAACTAAGCAAATATTCTTCACAGGCTTCCTGAGATTAATTTTTTACATCCAATGAACATCAGATGAGTTTAATAACAGTTTTGAGCAGTAATATCAGGTTATTTATGACAGCTGCTCTCTGTCGCATTATTAATTTCCATATTTCCACTCACCTTCCTCAGTCCGTCCACGAACTTTCACAGCAAACCCGATCAGAACCAGCAGAATAATCGCAGCTACGATATACAGAACCACGTCCATTTCGATAATAAATAAATAAAATTAGCACTGCTAACTTCAAAACAGCTCTGTGCAGAAAGAGGAAGTTGACGTTGTCTTGACCGCGCGTCACTTCCGTCTCACAGCGCGACCCTACAGGCGTGGAGGAATTTAAGAATAACGTAATAAATATAATATAGCATATAAATTATGTACTTGCGTTAGTATACTATAGAATATACTAATGATATGTTAATATATAATTAAATTAACTCATTCATTCATCCAATCATCTATTCTCCTCTTAATTCATTTAACTTGTGTGTGTGTGTGTGTGTGTGTGTGTGTGTGTGTATATATATATATTTGAATATAATTTATTTACTTATTTATTTGAATGTAAATATTTCTTAATATTTATTTTAATATAATTTATGTACCTGTTTATTTTTAACTCATGTATTATTTATTTTAATATTATTTACTTTTTATAATTTATATCTAAATAATAAAACACAGTATATTATATCAGTTGCATCTGGAGGAATAGGAGTTACACTATATATTTATATTTATTTTAAGTTTGACAATTTTTAAGTGTCACTCTTCATATATATATATATATATATATATATATATATATATATATATATATATATATATAAACTTCAAAGAAAAGAATATATATATATGTTTTACAAAGACTGTACATTTAAAAATGTAAAACTTCATGGTTTCATTTAACTAAATGTTAAAACAGGGTTTAGTTTAAAATGGGTCTATTTTAAAAATTATGTATTAAACTTAAATGAAACGTTTCACAAGAATATGAGTGAGGTAAAAAAAAAACCCTGCAAAATCAGCAAATAATATTTATTAATACTCTAAATAAATTCTTCTAAAAATGTGTTGGAACCAATATACTTTCGAAAATTTGGATATTAGAATAGAAATGCGTGTAGTTTAGGCAGCAACATCATTTTGAAACATAACTATTTATGATTCATCCTAAACAGTAATTTAATAGCTCAGAATAAAAACTACAAATCTAAAAGTGAAGATTATATTATATTGGAGACAAATATCAGAAAGAAAAAAAAAACATCAAAATAAAAAGAATTTATTAACAGTAGCTGACAGTCAATTTTGCCTAAACATGAGTGACAACAGATGACCAGGGCGAGCTATGATTCTTCATATTCACACACTCATGTGGAGAACTCCTTCAGAGCCCAGGATTTAGTGTCGATCTCCTGACGCAGGCGAGAGTATTCCTCAGCGAGAGCCTGGAAGTCTGAGCCGTAGATCTCGAAGGAGGCCAGCGCCGACTCCACCGCCTGCTTATCCATCTCGGAGGAGCTCAGCTCTGCATTCAGCTTCTCCCTGAAAACAAACAAACACACACACACACACACACACACACATTAGTGATGTAGTACTCGAGTCCAGTCTTGAGACCGATTTCTGCTTTCCCGGACTCGTCTGGGACTCGACCCTTCAAAGACTGACCCTTCAAAGACTCGGTCTCGACTCGGACTCGACCCTTCAAAGACTGACCCTTCACAGACTCGGTCTCGACTCGGACTCGACCCTTCAAAGACTCGGTCTCAACCCTTCAAAGACTGACCCTTCAAAGACTCGGTCTCGACTCGGACTCGACCCTTCAAAGACTGAGCCTTCAAAGACTCGGTCTCGACTCGGACTCGACCCTTCAAAGACTCGGTCTCGACCCTTCAAAGACTGACCCTTCAAAGACTCGGTCTTGACTCGGACTCGACCCTTCAAAGACTCGGTCTCGACCCTTCAAAGACTGACCCTTCAAAGACTCGGTCTTGACTCGGACTCGACCCTTCAAAGACTGACCCTTCAAAGACTCGGTCTCGACTCGGACTCGACCCTTCAAAGACTCGGTCTCGACCCTTCAAAGACTGACCCTTCAAAGACCCGGTCTTGACTCGGACTCGACCCTTCAAAGACTCGGTCTCGACCCTTCAAAGACTGACCCTTCAAAGACTCGGTCTCGACTCGGACTGACCTTCAAGACTGACCTCAAAATCTCTTAAGACTGACCTTAAGACTGACCCTTCAAAGACTCGGTCTTGACTCGGACTTGACCCTTCAAAGACTGACCCTTCAAACGTCTGACTCGGCTCCCTTCAGACTCGACCTCGACCGCTTCGAACGACTCGACCCTTCAAAGACTCGGTCTTGACTCGGACTTGACCCTTCAAAGACTGACCCTTCAAAGACTCGGTCTTGACTCGGACTCGACCCTTCAAGGACTGACCCTTCAAAGACTCGGTCTTGACTCGGACTCGACCCTTCAAAGACTGACCCTTCAAAGACTCGGTCTTGACTCGGACTCGACCCTTCAAAGACTGACCCTTCAAAGACTCGGTCTTGACTCGGACTTGACCCTTCAAAGACTGACCCTTCAAAGACTCGGTCTTGACTCGGATTGACCCTTCAAAGACTGACCCTTCAAAGACTCGGTCTTGACTCGGACTCACCCTTCAAAGACTGACCTTCAAGACTCGGTCTTGACTCGGACTCGACCCTTCAAAGACTCGGGCTGTGACTCGGACTCGACCCTTCAAAGACTGACCCTTCAAAGACTCGGTCTTGACTGGACTCGACCCTTCAAAGACTGACCCTTCAAAGACTCGGTCTTGACTCGGACTTGACCCTTCAAAGACTGACCCTTCAAAGACTCGGTCTTGACTCGGACTCGACCCTTCAAAGACTGACATTTCAAAGACTCGTCTTGACCCTCAAGACTCTGTCCTTAACTCGGACTCGACCCTTCAAAGACTCGGTCTTGACTCGGACTCGACCTTCAAAACTCGGTCTTGACTCGGACTCGACCCTTCAAAGACCGTCTGACTCGGACTCGACCTTCAAAGACTCGGTCTTGACTGGAATCGACCCTTCAAAGACTCGGTCTTGACTTGGACTCGACCCTTCAAGACTGTCACTTTGACTCGACCCTTCAAAGACTCGGTCTGACTCAGACTCGACCCTTCAAACTCGTTGACTCGGACTCGACCCTTCAAAGACTCGGTCTGACTCGGACTCGACCCTTCAAAGACTCGTCTCGACTCGACTCGACCCTTCAAAGACTCGGTCTTGACTCGGACTCGACCCTTCAAAGACTCGACTCACCTTCAAAGACTCGGCTGACTCGACCACCCTTCAAAGACTGACTCCCTTCAAAGCTCGGTCCTCGACTCGGACTGACCCTTCAAAGACTCGGTCTCATGACTCAGGACTCGACCCTTCAAAGACTCGGTCCTTGACTCGGACTCGACCCTTCAAAGACTGAGCCCTTCAAAGACTCGGTCTCGACTCGGACTCGCACCCTTCAAAGACTCGGTCTACGACCCTTCAAAGACTGACCCTTCAAAGACTCGGTCTTGACTCGGACTCGACCCTTCAAAGATCGTCTGATCTCGCTCGACCCTTCAAAGACTCGACTACCCTACTTCAAAGACTCGGTCTTGACTCGGACGACCTCAGACCGACTCATTCAAAGACTGACCCTTCAAAGACTCGGTCTCGACTCGGACCTCGTACCCTTCAAAGACTCGGTCTCGACCTTCACGACTGACCTTCTAAAAGACCCGTCTTGACTCGGACTCGACCCTTCAAAGACTCGGTCTGACTCGACGACCCTTCAAAGACTGACCCCTTCAAAGACTCGGTCTCTTTGACTCGGACTTCGACCCTTCAAGACTGACCCTTCAAAGACTCGGTCTTGACTCGGACTTGACCCTTCAAAGACTGACCCTTCAAAGACTCGGTCTTGACTCGGACTCGACCCTTCAAAGACTGACCCTTCAAGACTCGTCTGACTCGGACTTGACCCTTCAAACTGACCCTTCAAAGACTCGGTCTTGACTCGGACTCGACCCTTCAAAGACTCGTCTTGACTCGGACTCGAACCTTCAAAGACTGACCCTTCAAAGACTCGGTCTTGACTCGGACTCGACCCTTCAAGACTACTTTAAAGACGTCTGACTCGACTTGACCCTTCAAAGACTGACCCTTCAAAGACTCGGTCTTGACTCGGACTTGACCCTTCAAAGACTGACCCTTCAAAGACTCGGTCTTGACTCGGACTCGACCCTTCAAAGACTGACCCCTTCAAAGACTCGTCTTCGACTCGGACTCGACCCTTCAAAGACTCGGTCTCGACTCGGACTCACCCTTCAAAGACTGACCCTTCAAAGACTCGGTCTGACTCGGACTCGACCCTTCAAAGACTGACCCTTCAAAGACTCGGTCTTGACTCAGACTCGACCCTTCAAGGACTGACCCTTCAAAGACTCTGGTCTCGACTCGGACTCGACCCTCTCAAAGACTGACCTTCAAGACTCGGTCTTGACTCGGACTCGACCCTCAAAGACTGACCCTTCAAAGACTCGGTCTTGACTCGGACTCGACCCTTCAAGGACTGACCCTTCAAAGACTCGGTCTTGACTCGGACTCGACCCTTCAAAGACTCTGTCCTCGTTCAAAGACTCGATCCTTAAGACTCGGTCTCGACCCTCAAAGACTCGACCCTTCAAAGACTCGGTCTTCGACTCGGTACTTGACCTTCAAAGACTGACCCTTCAAAGACTCGGTCTTGACTCGATTGACCCTCAAAGACTGACCCTTCAAAGACTCGGTCTTGACTCGGACTCAACCCTTCAAAGACTGACCCTTCTAAGACTCGGTCTTGACTCGGACTCGACCCTTCAAAGACTCGGTCTTGACTCGGACTCGACCCTCAAAGACTGACCCTTCAAAGACTCGGTCTTGACTCGGACTCGACCCTTCAAAGAATGACCCTTCAAAGACTTGGTCTTGACTCGGACTCGACCCTCAAAGACTCGGTCTCGTTCAAAGACTCGATCTCCTTCAGAGACTCGGTCTTGACTCGGACTCGACCCTCAAAGACTCGGCCTCGTTCAAAGACTCGGTCTCCTTCAAAGACTCGGTCTTGACTCGGACTCGACCCTTCAAAGATTTGGTCTTGACTCAGACTCAGCATAGACGGTCTCGTCCCCATCACTACTATATATATAGAGCTGCTATTCATTAAGTCAAGTCACTTTCACACACACACTGCTGTTCAAAAATTGGGGTCTGTAAGATTTTTAATGTTTATAAAAGAAGTCTCTTCTGCTCACCAAGGCTGCATTTATTTAATAAAAAATACAAAACAAACCCAGTAATATTGTGAAATATTATAGGGTACCTATCATGGAATTTTGAAAATTACCTTTCATGTAGTGTGTAACATAGATCTAAGTGAACGAAAACATCCTGCAAAGTTTTAAATATGAAAGTTCACCGTATACAAAGTTATTGTCTCTCAAAAGTAAGAGTCGACTCTGAGTCGCTAACATGAATCGATAGACGAACGATGCTTTTTCTCTAACTTTCGTACGTCACTTGTACAAGTTATTTGAATAAGACACGCCCACTCATTGCGCGCGCCAGAAAACAGTGAAAACAACATGTCGACGAGACGCTGTTCTGAAGTGCGAATCAAGAGCGAACTTTTTTTTCACTGCCCAGGGACAAGCATGTGAAGAATCTGGCTAGAGTTTATATTTACAACTATACCACACAAGTATAGCCGAACCTTGAGCTGTGTTCGCGTTATTTTAATGAGGATTCCTTTACAAACATAAATGCTTTCAAGTGTGGATTCGCGAGTCGCCTGATACTGAAGGAACGTTCAGTACCAAGTTTATTTGGACCGGCTTCCTCCTCCGAATCACAACCTGTAAGTACTGTTAATAATTGTTGCTTTTATGGGTTTTGGAGCATGCTCAATAAGTGTGTGTGTGTGTGTGTGTGTGTGTGTGTCAGTTACACTCAACGCAGCTTAGGTCTCCAAGCTCTGTGTGTGTGTGTGTGTGTGTGTCAGTTACGCTCAGTGCTTAGGTCTCCAAGCTGTGTATGTGTGTGTGTGTGTGTGTGTGTGTGTGTGTGTCAGTTACGCTCAGCGCTTAGGTCTCCAAGCTGTGTGTGTGTGTTTTTTGAAATATGTGAAATGTTTGTCGTTGTTATTGGAGTTGTCATAAAGAATAGAGCGTATTGTAGTACTGCAGTGCTTTATCAATATGTTTAAGCTTTGGGTTAACGCGAAAAATAACTGACTGGGTCGTCTGACCAATCACAGCAGATTAGCGTCACGCAAAGGCGGGGTTTGAAAAATGAGTCGTCAAACGAATCATTTGGGAGTCGGTGAGCAAATCAGGTAAAAATAAATGCATATTATAAGACAACAAAAGTGTTTTTTGTCATTGCATGCATGTAAAACTGTTGTTGGGGACTCCCAAAACATTATTAGGAACATTTTAAATGCCATAATAGGTACCCTTTATTATAAAGTAAATCAGCAGTTTTCTATGTGAATATATATTAAAGTGTAATTTTATTCCTGTGATTTTCAGCATCATTACTCCAGTCTTCAGTGTCACATGATCCTTCAGAAATCACTATAATATGATGATTTGATGCTCAAGAAACATTTATGATTATTATCACTAGGGATGCACCGATACCGATACCAGTATCGGGCCGATACTGAGCTCATGTACTTGTACTCGTACTCGTAAAAATGCCCCGATACCAACAACCGATACCAGGCAGCATGTGTACAGTGTCAGAAATTATAATGGGGATAAAAAAAAAGGCTGTATATGAAATAAATGTATCTTATCAGTGGAATATTAAACAGAATATATTAACGCGTCGCCTATATAACTATATGTTGCGCAAGCTGATAAGAGAAAAACACGCAGAGGATTGAGCGCGCTACGACACAGACGCGCGAGCTGGTCGAGCGCATCCCTTTTTCACAGACGTCAGTGGAAAGTTTGTAGTTCAGTCGGATGTCAATGGCAAATCAAGTAAAACGAGGCATGTAGCTTATTAATAACGTTAACTGACGGAGAGAGAGAGAGAGGAGAGGAGAGAGAGAGAGAGAGAGAGAAGAGGAGAGAGAGAGAGAGAGAGAGAGGGGAGAGAGCACTTCTGTTGAATGCTGTTGGTTGCGGATCATTCACTCAGCACGTGTTATTTGGATTAAAACTAAATCGTATATGTAAGTAAAACATGAACTGTTACCTTACTTATGTTTAACGAGTGGTTGCCTACATTATTACAGGACATTTGCAGGTCAAGAATTTCCATGAACTTCAAACATCCACAGCGCGCGCCCCGAAAACCACCAGACAGCGCGCGAATACTGAATGGAAGTCTTTCACGCATTGCGCTTGTACGGACGAATTCACACAAAACTATGTAAAAACACATTGGCGAGTATCCTAGTAAAAGTCTGTTAGATATCTCAAGTGAACGTAGACAGTATAATTCAAATGGCGTCAGTGCGTTCGGCCTTAAAGGGGCGGCACTTTTTTAATGTTAATCAAACAAAGGACAAATAAATTACTCTCTGCTCTTGGCTAAATAGGCTACCTCTATCAACTTTACAAAAAGATCCATATATATTTAATTTATGCAGTAATAAATATGCAGTGCATGAAATATATATTTGTTGAACTAATTAAGTTTAAATTTAATAAACAACTAATATGATTGATATTATTTTGGTTTCTCTACCCATACATTTAAAAATTACAAATGCATGAATTGAAAATTAAAAATACAGGTATCGGTTACGGTATCGGCGAGTACCAAAAATGAAAGTATCGGTATCGGACTCGGTCTGGAAAAAGTGGTATCAGTGCATCCCTAATTATCACAGTTGAAAACAGTTTTGCTGCTTCATATTTTTGTGCAAACCGTGATTCATTTTTTTCAGGATTCTTTGAAAGTTCAAGAGAAAAGCATTTAATTAAAAAATAAATATTTTGCATGATTATAAATGTCTTTACTGTCACTTTTGATCAATTTAATGCAACCTTTCTGAAGAAAAGTATTAATTTCTTTAAAAAAAATCGTATTGACCCCAAACTTTTGAACGGTAGAGTATACAGCGCTTTTAACAATATAGATTGTTTCAAAGTGATAATAGGAGATTACAGTAACAGAGATTGTTTGGCTTTACAGCAGATCTAGAATAAAGTTATTGTCCAGATAAATGTCATCATGATGTCATCATCATCATCATCACGAGTAAAACATTTTTGGCTGAAATCAGTGACTAAAACAGACATGGCACGTTTCGACTAGAAATGCACCGATATCAACATTTTGGCCGATACCGATAATTATTACCGATATTTTGTAATGTTATGAAGCTGATATGACAGATTTGCACTGAACTGTATTTTCCTTATTTAAAGTGATTTAAATCATATTTCAAGTAATTCATAATCATCATGTTGAACAGTGCGCATCTGAAGTGTCTCAGCTGAAGGAAATAATACATTATTTATCAGCTTTAATATATCAGACACATTTTATTATCGGGCCGATAACTATAACATTAAAAATGAACATATATCGGCCAATATATTGTGAATCACCAGTTTTGATTATTCAGTGTCTATTTTATGCACACACACAAACTACAACAGTTAAACGTCTCAGCTGTGACACAAAGCTCTGGATTGACAATATTAATTTTTCTAATTTAATCGGTAATGATATGGTTTCTTAAATCTAAAATCTAGTCTGTGCTGTTGATGCGTGAACAAACATTTCTAGCAGCATTTTCATTCATTTTTAAAGTCCTCCTGTAGTCAATCTTGTCCCTTAAAACTCATGTTTGATCATCAAAATGACATTTTTAAACGTTTTTTTTTTCTTGAAAAATGCCTTAAAATATCTTGAATGTAACTCGACACCCTTCCCTCATTTAGTATGCGTGGTTCTATGAATATGCAAATGAGCCCCGCCTCCACTCACTCACTCGCTCACTCAGAGATCCACTGGTTGACGATCACACGTTGATCTGATTGGTTACTGTAGTTTGTGACGTCAGAAACACCAGCGATTTCAGTGTTTTTGAGACTGTCTTTGGTTCACTGCAGTTTTAAGCAGAAAATACTCAGCAATGCTGTCGACTTATGAATTTACACATGATTTGTGTTATTAAAGCATATTAAAAACACCACATAGACACATAATCAACATTAAAAGCTGGATTTAAACAACAGGGGGACTCTAACAAAATAATACAAGGAACATGAATTACTATTTTACCTGATCTTATACTTCTAGCTCTTCTGCTATTGTGAGTCTGTGTTTAATTCCAACATTAAAAGCTGGATTTTCACCTTTAAAAAAGGTAAATTGTGTTTCAACCATAAAATAAATAAAAGCGACTCCTGTGAAACTCACGTTATTGTCTTGTGCGCTGCTATCTTGTCTCTTGTGTATGTGTCCAGCTGAACTTCAAGCATCTCGGCCCTGCAGGAACACACATGTGGTTATGAACACGCAGACGCCCTCAAAACTACATTTCAGAGCACGATCATCGCACCTGATCTTCTGCAACCCAATCTCACACTTGGCCTCGAAGTACTCGATCTTCTTCCTATCGAGATCTTTCTGAGCCTTTAGCCTGAGATCCAGGACGAGAGACTGGAGGACCTTCATGCACTTCACCAGCTCCTGTCAAAGCAAACACGGGCAATGAAACTCTGTCAGTAATTACTCTCCCTCATGTTGTTCAACCCCGTAAGACTTTCGTTCATTTTCGGAACACAAATGAAGATATATGTGATTAAATCTGAGAGCTGGGTCACTCCTCCATAGGCTTCTGAGGGATTGAAACTTGCCGGCCCAGGAAAGTTATTAAAGACATTGTTAAAATAGTCCAAGTGACTAAAGTGACTCAATCTTAAGTTTATCAAGCGACGAGAATACTTTTAGAGCGCAAAAAACAAACAAAAATAACGAATTTATTCAAGTATTCATTTCCTTCTCTGTCGGGATAGTTCTCGTAGTGTAACAGCGCAGCGCTTCTGTGATGCATGTCACACCAGGCTCTCTATTGGCCGACGCTGGTCATGTGTGTGATGCGTGTGACGTACAACACAGAAGCGCTGCGCTGTTACACTGATTGATTTCAATCATATTTCAAGCAATTCAAAACCATAATGTTGAACAGTGCGCATCTGAAGTGTCTCAGCTTTCGGTTTCTTCTTTATTCTATTGACACAAGCATCATTGCTAACACAGATCTAACGGGTTTGAGCGGTTGTCTGTGAGCGATGCAGAGGTTGACACATGAGAGAAGAGTGTTGTTTCTCAGACTCACAGACAGGAAGGCGTGAGTGTGTCTCTGCAGGGACGTGGCGTTCTCTCGGTTTCTCTCGGTCAGGCTCTTCGCTTTCTTCTGTTCCCCGTCCAGAAGTTCAGGAAGTTTAGAGAGCTTCACACTCCTGAGACCCTCGCTCTCATTCTCTGAAAGAAGAAGAAATACATTATACTCAGCGTATAATATCTCATCTAGGGATGCACAGATATCAACATTTTGCCCAGTACCGATAACCCTTTATATTTGAAAGCCGATAATCTAAATCCAAGTTATGTAATGTTTGAGAGCCTGATTACAAAAACAAAAGTCTCTCCAGTAAAATCCATGTCTCAAACACACAGTTATGATGTTCTCATGATAATGTTATGAAGCTGATATGACAGATTAATTAACTGTATTTTCCTTTTTTGAAGTGATTTCAATCATTTTTCAAGTAATTCATAATCATCATGATGAACAGTCGCATCTGAAGAGTCTCAGCTGAAGGAAATAATACATTATTTATCAGATTTAATATATCAGACACATTCTTTATTGGGCTGATAACATTAAAAATAAACATTTCGGCCGATACCGATATAGTGGCCTATATATTATGCATCCCTAATATTTATGTATCATTTGAAAATCTAATTTTCTTTTGTGGTATTTTTTAGAAAATATATTTTCAGTATTGAATTAGACTTAAAATTATTAGTTCATTTAATTTAGTAAATTTGGTACTTTAGAAAATTTTAATCTCGACTATCTTTGATTGTGCATGACAAAATAAATTATATTAAATATTGATAATCAAATTTTAATAATTTTTTTTTACAGTTTTATAGAAGTTCTAGTTCATACATTTGTTTATAAATAATCATACATTTGATTATAAATTAATTATAAATTATTATAAATTAATCTAAAAGACAACCAAATGGTTGTCTTTCATTGTGGCACATCTTCATCTTCAGTAATGAATATTTGTTGTAGAAATATGTATTTTTGACCCTATATAGCACTGATCCATTCTCAAATGGGGCATTTTTCCAAACATTTTCCCATATTTAATCATTAAAGGGTACCTATCATGGAATTTTGAAAATTACCTTTCATGTAGTGTGTAACATAGATCTAAGTGAACGAAAACATCCTGCAAAGTTTTAAATATGAAAGTTCACCGTATACAAAGTTATTATCTCTCAAAAGTAAGAGTCGACTCTGAGTCGTTGATATGAATCGATAGACGAACGATGCACTTTCGTACGTCACTTGTCCAAGTTATTTGAATAAGATACGCCCACTCATTGCATTAGGAGACACCAGGGAAAACATCATGTCGACGAGACGCTGCTGTGTTTGAAGTGCGACGCAAAAGCAAACTTTTTTCATCTGCCCAGTGAGGAGCATTTGAAGACAGTGGCTACAGTTCATAACTATACCACAGAAGTATTATAGCCCGAACTTGTTCTGTGTTCGCGTCATTTTGAAGATGATTGCTTCACAAACCTAAATGCTATAAAGTATGAATTTGCGAGCCGGCTGATACTGAAGGAGGGAGGTTCAGTACCGAGTTTATTTGGATCAGCTTCCTTCTCCGAATCACAATCTGTAAGTAGGCTGTTGCTTTTATGTTTGTATCATGTTCTATAATTATTTTGTGTGTTGTGTACGCACAGGCACAGCGCAGCTTCTAGCAGCTAACTTAGGTCTTCAATGTCAATTGTATTGAAATATGTGAAGTGTTTGTCGTTGTTAATGGAGTTGTCACAGGGCTCTCGAGTGTCACGCATCACGCATTGAGCGTGACAGTCACTCATTTCGGTCTTTTGTCACGCTCTCCGGCCACACATTGTATTTCTCACGCTGAAAAACTATTTGTAATATATTTAATATGCCGCAGTGCCCAAAACTCACTCACTGTGGAACCGGCAGGATTCAAGCGCGTCTCCTCCAGTGTTGCCAGGTCCGTATGCCTGCACTGTTTCCGCGGGTTGTTTGTGTAGTGCACGCTGGTTGACGCGATTGTTTTATCCACTGGAACATGATTGTTATTGAGGAAACACCCGGGAACGCTATTTGAATATTTTTGGCCGTGATTGGGTTAGTTTGATGAGCAATTGGGCTGGTTTTGTTGTGCAGACCTGGCAACCCTGGTCTCCTCGGGTGTTGTTCGTCTGGTGTTGTTAGCCAATCAGAAAATAGCACTGTTGTATCTGGGTAAGATCTAGCGCAACAACCAATGACACCCCGTCGGCTGGGTGTCTAACATATCACCACAGATTAGCGTCACGCAAAGGCGGGGTTTGGAAAAATGACTCGCTAAACGATTCATATGGGAGTCGGTGAGCAAATCAGGTAAAAATAAATGCATATAAGACAACAAAAGTGTTTTTTGTCATTGCATGCTTGTAAAACTGTTGTTGGGGACTCCCAGAACAATATTAGGAACATTTTAAATGCCATAATAGGTACCCTTTAAAGCGTGACAGATTCTTTCTAGTCCATGAATGTTTTTATACGGTCAGATTTTCTGTTGTTCTTTAACACATTCATTTTTATTAGACAACCCTGTTGTGTGTGAGTGTGTGTGTGTGTGTGTGTGTGTGTGTGTGTGTGTGTGTTGTGTGTGTTCACTGTTGTCTGTTGTTCTTTAACACATTAATTTTTATTAGACAAGGTTCTTAGCTGAAGGAAATAATACATTATTTACCGGCTTTATTGGGCCGATAACTTTAAAAAAGAACAGATATCTGCTGATACGATATATCGTGCATCCCTAATCTCATCATAAAAAAAAAAGAAATATGGTTCATGATTGAACGATAAGGAGAGTTTACCCCACTGGGGCTGATAGTAGGTCAGGATAGTGACGGCCTTCCTCTTGAGATGTTGCAGGAGTTCTGATGGTAACCTCTGCTTCATTTCCACAATATCCTGAAGATAGAAATATGATATTTAAATATAATACTTTAACAGGTACACAATGTGACTTTTTGGGCCACAAAACTGCATGGATTTTGCGCAAACACGTTATTTTGGCTCTGCGGATGAATATGGCTTTCATACTGCACAAAAAAAGTTTAATTTAATAATATTTTGTGTGTTATGCTAAAGGAATTATTGCTAGGCTTTGAATATCACAAAGCCTGAAAGTTACACACTTTCCAGCACACAAAAAAAAAATTTGCTAATTGAAATAAAACACATTATAAATTATTCTAAAATAATACATATATAAATAATACATTAAAAACTTATTTATGCCAAAGCAACATTTCAAATTGTCATTTAGTTTAATTTGAAGCACTAAAATTACTAACTAGAATTTAAAAAACTAAAATGTTAATGTTAGACTTAAAATTATTAGTTAATTTAATTTAGTAAATTTCGTACTTTAGTATTTTAAAATCTAATTTTAATCTCTATCTTTGGTTAATCTCAACATTTACTAATACCTTTTTTAAAATCAAATGTTGTGTTTATTAACATTAGTTAATCCACTGTGAACTAACATCAAAATATTATTAACTAACATTAACAACATTTAATAAATGCTAGAATATATGTTAGTTCATGTTAGTTAATACATTAAATACTGTTAACACATGAAAACACTGTTACCAATAACAATAAATTAAACCTAAGTAGTGATTAATAAAACTAAAAAAATGGCAAAAAAATCACTAAGTACAAGTATAAAAATAAAAGCTACTTAAAATTGTAAATATCAAAACTGCATGGATTTTGCGCAAACATTATTTTGTTCATGTTTCGGCTCTGCGGATGAATATGGCTTTAATACTGCACAAAAAACATTCACTAGATATTAGTAAAGTACGCCATTAATAGTAATGACATCATCATCTCCACTTAAACATAAGTTCCTTTTTGTCTCACAAGAAATATTTTTAACAGCAAAACCCGAGATTACAACAACAGCGTTTACTGGCTTTACAT
>CM070820.1:52132157-52134657 GCA_036326025.1 Chrosomus eos | reverse complement strand
CACGCAACAGCGCACGCAGACAGACGCAGCAGACGCACCGCACGCAGCCACACGCTACGCAGACGCACACGCACGCAGACGCACACGCACGCAGCAGCAACGCACACATGCACACAACGCAGACTACACGCACGCAGACGCACGCAGCAGACGCACACGCACGCAGATGCACACAGCACGCAGACGCACGCACGCAGACGCAGACACACACACGCAGACGCACACGCACGCAGACGCACACGCAGACGCACGCAGATGCACATGCACGCAGACGCACACGCACGCAGACGCACCACACACACACACACACACACACACACACACACACACACACACACACACACACACACACACACACACACACACACACACACACACACCTCCCACATGAGGTTGTTGTTCTTCCTCAGGTCCACGTGCTCGGGGACACCAGGCTCCCAGTGAACGGCCCCATCTCAGCGCCGGCTCGGATCCAGGCTTTGGAGAAAATCCCGAGGCCTTCTCCCGGGACAGAACTCTGGGCGATGACGACCTCGCTGGGCAGAACCAGACTCGACAGCTTCTGAACCTCTGCAGGACATACACATCGCCAATATCAATCAGCTTTTTCTGTTTCCAGTATCATGTCATGACATTTTTTAATAACATATTTTTTTTATAATTAATTATATATCATTTTATAATTATAATATTGCTTATTATTGGATGGTTTATAATCTGTATAATGCACAACCACCAGCATATGGCACTTAATGCACTTCACTCAGTGTTGCAAAATTGATTAATTGATTAAAATTGTCCATAAATAAATATGGATTGCTTTTCTTTGCATTCTATTTGTTGTTAAATATTCTAGCATGTTAATATTGCTTGTTATATAGATTATTGTGTATTTATATTGTATATAAATTAACATTAAAATGGTCCATAAATTGACATTCGTTTTTGTTGTCGTTTTTGTATACAGCACAATATATATATATATATATATATATATATATATATATATATATATATATATATATATATATATATATATATATATAGTGTGTGTGTGTGTGTGTGTGTGTGTGTGTGTGTGTGTGTGTGTGTGTGTGTGTGAGAGAGAGAGAGAAAACAGACAAAAAACACTTGCCACTCTTTATAAACTTGCAAACATTTAAATGACGCCTTTTATAATTGATTTGCAAATAAATATAAATAAAAATGTAATTCATTTGCAAATGAATTAACGTTAAATTTACCAATGCTTTTCCTCGCGATTGCACTTTAATGTTGCTTTTTATGCTAGCGTTCATTTAATATTCAAGATAGCCTAATCTTTTTTTTTTTTAAACAATTTCAAAAAAGAAAAGCAAAAAGAATCAGCTTCAATAAAAACAATGGTATTATTTGGGCTATTCGTTCAGCTGTCAAACATTTTAAAGTTTAAAAAAACACACACAAAAAAAAACAGCTCATCTTTGTAATGACACTTCGAAACGAATGATTGAAACGAACCCCCTTTATTATTATTTTGGTCACGAAATATGACCTCTATTTAACCGGATTAAACGCGTTAAATGTTGGGGAGGGAAACTGTAAAAAGCGCATTGAAAGTCTCCTCAAAAGCGCCAAAGAAAGACACTCGCATTTAATGTCAAAATCAAAGAATCGCTTATTTGTCGCGCATGAAACGCGAACAGAAGCGGCTGAGGAGAAGGTGAAGAACCGCACTGACACTCATTATTCTCCACTGACTCATTCCACATTCATTATCCTTTCAACCACGTTTGTAGCAATAACTGTGAGTGAATGAAGCGATGGCTTGTTTAAAAACACGCAGGAATTTCGCGAACAAAAAGATGGAAAGGCGATTAGCTGCTTGACATGCCGTGAATGAGGACAGAAAGAGCCGTTCACGGTGTGTTAATGAGAGAAGAAGCGAGGAAAAGAGATCCCTGAAAGCGGGATAAAGCTCCAAGAATGGGAATCTTTTCTTTGGCTTTCTCAGGTCAAGCACAAAGTTAACCAAATGAATTTAAAGCCGCTTCTTTCAGTCGTCGTCGGTTACACGGCGATCGAGCCGCGGGCGGGTCTGAACCCCCCCCCCCCCCCCCACAGCTTTTCACCGCGTTAAACGGCTTCAATGGAGCGAAATAAAAGAGACAAAATGCTGGAGAACAGCATCCTTGAGGGAGCTTGGGAAGAAATTCCCAGAGTTTTTAAATTCTCACTGACAGCTCGCGCGGATCTTGACACTTTTCCTCTCAGCGTTTAAAACGAATCGTCAAGTTCGAGCAGTTTTCGTACTTTTTCTTAGTCGCGATCGAAATTAAACAAATTCAATTGTTTTTAAGAACTACTTGAAGGGTAAATAAAACTATCAACCACATAAGAATATTTTCACCAAATAGGCTACTCAATAATGAAATTAAACATGCTGAGACAAAAAACATTATTATTTAAAAAACGATTTTTTTAATCGATTGATTAAAAGCCGATTATTTTTAAATAATTT
>CM070820.1:52027157-52127157 GCA_036326025.1 Chrosomus eos | reverse complement strand
CAATTAACTGATTCATTATGGTAAGCCTGTTACAGTTGTTATCGAAACTTGTAACAGATGTAAACTTTTAACTTGCAAACTATGCTTTCAAAGGTGTCTCTATGAACATTTAGTACCTTCAGTATCTCGTATCTCCTGTTGCTCTGTTCCTTTTGAAGCATTATTTTGACTTCGAGCTCAACAGACCGATCCAGTTGAGATATTTCATGTGTTCTAGCTCAAGCACACCTGGTGCGACTAATGAAGCCCTTGATTAGTGAGACGACACCGTTTTGCAGATTCTATTCAGGGGTTGAATAATTTTGAGACTGCAGAAGTCATTAAAAGTTGCATTTTCAGTGGAAAAGTCTGTTCATTTTGCTAATAAACCTGTTGATTACAACTGTACAAGTGAAGTGTTTGCCGGAGAAAAGAGAACAAGCTCGTAATAAAACAAGAATCAACATTAGCTTGGGCTTTGAGAGATGAAAACTTGAGAATTACGATCTAGTGAATGTTTTATGAGCAGAACCATATTAATCTGCATAATCACGAGGAGCCGAAGCACAACCAAAACAATATTCATTCGCAAAACGGAATTTTGTAACGTTAACGGCTATAGTAACTTAAAATAATGTTAACAATTGAAACATTGTAATTTTACGTAATGATTACATTTGATTTGCCTGATAAAAGTTATATATACTGATACACACTCACTTTTTCACTTCTCATAACCTTTTGAAGCATTATTTTGACTTCGAGCTCAACAGACCGATCGAGTTCAGATATTTCATGTGTTCTAGCTCAAGCACACCTGGTGCGACTAATGAAGCCCTTGATTAGTGAGACGACACCGTTTTGCAGATTCTATTCAGGGGTTGAATAATTTTGAGACCGTAGAAGCCATTAAAAGTTGCATTTTCAGTGGAATTTGGTGAAACCACTTGAAACATTTGTGTTGAGCTATTTCATAACTTGTTTTATTAGTTCATTGCAAACAGCTGAAACGGTTAATTTTGCCAATAAACCTGATTTCAAATGTTGATTACAAGTGAAAAAACAGAGTGTGTGCCGGAGAAAAGAGAACAAGCTCGTAATAAAACAAGAATCAACATTAGCTTGACTTTAAGAGATGAAAACTTGTGAATGTTTTATAAGCAGAACCATATTAATCTGCATAATCACAAGGAGCCGAAACACAACCAAAACAATATTCGCAAAACGGAATTTTTTTAACCGTTAACGGCTATAGTAACTTAAAATAATGTTAACAATTGAGACCTTATTGTAATTTTACGCAATTATTTGACAAACGCATGAAGTTTAAATGATCACCACATTCGATTTGCCTGCTAAAAAGTCGTATAAAGAAAACGCGCAAGTTTCCGAGCGAAGAAAAGCACGTAAAAAGACGTCGTCTTTCAATCATTTTTAATACATGGTTACCTGTACACATGAGGAAGAAAAGAAACACTAAAATTAAACATTTCGAAATTATAATATCCCTTTTCATTAAGCAATGAAGTTAATACTAGATCAATTTGTAACTAGTCAATCATACATATATTAGATCACACACAGAGTAGAAAGGAAAAACAGAATTAAAAAGGTTACTGGATCGGGACTGTACAGGAGTCCACAGTGTGTACTGGGATGGATGAGGGGTTTCGGAGAGACCGCCGGTACCAAATAAGACAAACAACTTTGATCTTCCAATACTTCCAATATAAAAAACTACAATTAATTAATACACAGGTAGGCTCTCAGAGGCTTAGCAGTCTTGAACGCTTTAAAGTCCAAGTTTACACAACAAGTTCACATAAAACGTCTCATCTGTCCGCAAGATGCAACATCAAATTTCAAATTACACATTCACAATCTTTGACAAATTTCAGTATGAAAACAGAACAGAAAAACAGGGACAGTTTTCCTGTAAAACACAGGACAAAAAAAGTCTTTGATTTAATTATATATATTTTTAAATAAAGTATTTAGTCAAGTATCTGAGCATACATACATAGTTTTACAAGAGAGCAAAGGCAAAAAACAACCACCCTTTCCCCGTCAAATCACTGTAATAAAAAAGTATTATCCGTTACATTTGCATACGTCTAAAAAAAACCTCTATAAGATCTACAAGTTAAACGTCTGTCAGGAAAAAAAAAAAAAACTGAAATAAGATATTGCACCTTTTTCAACCAGAGTACAATAAAAATGACAATGAAAACAGAATACAAAGTACATGAGGAATTACATCATCAGGAACCGCCGTTTTGCGTGTAACAAAAGCATATATTTCTGTAACAAAAACATCACAGTTTTTTATTATCGCACTGAATTAAAATGCTTTATGTAAAAGGAAAAAAAAAAAAGAAAAAACATTTTGTACACATTCTTAAAACATTGCATGACAAAACTAAACGATAACGTATTCAAGACTGCTAAGCCCACGATCATCAATTTATTGCAACAGAACTAGAAAAATAAGAGATTATATATTGCGCGATCAATGAAATGCCGCAACTCCGGGGTTCGTTTTGGCGATATACATCTGAATATATATATACCGTCGAATTAAAAAGGAAGAATAGAAAACAAACCAACTCTGAAACGGTCCAAAAAGGATCCCGGAAATTGCCCATTCGAATAAATGGTGTGTGTACACAAGGATTTAGTAACAATTTGATGTCCTGATTTAGAAATAGTTCTCTTTTTAAATCATATAAGTCATTCTACAGCTAGTGTTTCTCACTAAGAAAAAAAGTAAAAGTCTTCAAGGCGTTGCAAATCTAGAAACCTCTGTTACAAAAGGTCTGTTTCCTCCTCGCAGTGATTCAAAAATCTTCAACTAAAGGGTCCGCAGTCGTCCGCTTTAATGATCCTGCGGGATTAGAGGAAAAACACACACCGTCAGTGTCACACACACACACAACAGATCTGTGTTTGAAATGAGGGTCTTCTGCTCAGAAAAGCTGCATTTATTAACTTAAGGCGAGACACGGCCGGCAAAAACATCAGGGGTTTTTTTCACTGGTCAATTTGGAGATTCTGGGCTATTTTACGTAAAATCATCATATTATAGTGATTTCTGAAGGATCATGTGACACCGAAGACTGGAGTAATGATGCTGAAAATTCAGATTTGAATAAATTACACTTTATTATACATTCACATAGAAAAGAGTTATTGTACATTATAATAATAATACACAATTTTACTGTATTTTTGATCAAATAAATGCAGCTTCTGAGCAGAAGAGACTCTTTTAAATGTTCAAATAATTCCAAAATTGTGACTGGTAGTGTACAAGCTGATACATATATGATAAATCTCTAGCGTGGTATATTTAAGTGTGTGTGTGTGTGTTTACCGGGAGGCCGGGAGCCTGTGTTTGTCCCTGGTTGTAATACGCCCCCTGCTGTCTGTAATACTCCACCCAGGCGGCGCTGTAATCTGGAGGAGAACTCTGCTGAGAACCAGGACCGGCTCCCTGAGCTACACACACACACACACACACACACACACACACACACACACACACACACACACACACACACACACAGGATGAGAACACTGACATCCAGCTACACTCCATCAACAGTATTTGGTTGATTCTCAATCTTCTGCCCCACATATTCAGAAACTGGGCAAAAGACTGAAAGTGAAACTGTTTTTATTCCTGCTGTTCCTCAGAGAGTGACGAGCTTAAACAGAGTAACTCACGTCTCCTTCAGTCACAGCGCTTTCACACTCTAGAGCTTCAGTTCATTACTTATTAACTTACACCACACAAACGCTCTAATACAAAACAGAAAACTTGTGTGTTCTGGCTGTTCATTCACACACAACAGTGTCTGGAGCTCAAGAACCCCTTCAGGTGTGTGTGTGTGTGTGTGTGTGTGTGTGTGTATCTCAGAATAAACCTCTTCAGGTTTGAGTGTGTGTGTGTGTGTGTGTGTGTGTGTGTGTATCTCAGAATAAACCTCTTCAGGTGTGTGTGTGTGTGTGTGTGTGTGTGTGTGTGTATCTCAGAATAAACCTCTTCAGGTGTGTGTGTGTGTGTGTGTGTGTGTGTATCTCAGAATAAACCTCTTCAGGTTTGAGTGTGTGTGTGTGTGTGTGTGTGTGTGTGTGTGTGTGTGTGTATCTCAGAATAAACCTCTTCAGGTTTGAGTGTGTGTGTGTGTGTGTGTGTGTGTGTGTGTGTGTGTGTGTGTGTGTGTGTATCTCAGAATAAACCTCTTCAGGTGTGTGTGTGTGTGTGTATCTCAGAATAAACCTCTTCAGGTTTGAGTGTGTGTGTGTGTGTGTGTGTGTGTGTGTGTGTGTGTGTGTGTGTGTGTGTGTGTATCTCAGAATAAACCTCTTCAGGTTTGAGTGTGTGTGTGTGTGTGTGTGTGTGTATCTCAGAATAAACCCCTTAAGGTGTGTGTGTGTGTGTGTGTGTGTATCTCAGAATAAACCCCTTCAGGTGTGTGTGTGTATCTCAGAATAAACCCCTTCAGGTGTGTGTGTGTGTGTTATCTCAGAATAAACCCCTTCAGGTGTGTGTGTGTGTGTGTATCTCAGAATAAACCCCTTCAGGTGTGTGTGTGTGTGTGCATCTCAGAATAAACCTCTTCAGGTGTGTGTGTGTGTGTGTTATCTCAGAATAAACCCCTTCAGGTGTGTGTGTGTGTGTGTTATCTCAGAATAAACCCCTTCAGGTGTGTGTGTGTGTGTTATCTCAGAATAAACCCCTTCAGGTGTGTGTGTATCTCAGAATAAACCCCTTCAGGTGTGTGTGTGTGTGTTATCTCAGAATAAACCCCTTCAGGTGTGTGTGTGTGTGTGTGTGTGTGCTATCTCAGAATAAACCCCTTCAGGTGTGTGTGTGTGTGTGCTATCTCAGAATAAACCTCTTCAGGTGTGTGTGTGTGTGTGTTATCTCAGAATAAACCCCTTCAGGTGTGTGTGTGTGTGTTATCTCAGAATAAACCCCTTCAGGTGTGTGTGTGTGTGTTATCTCAGAATAAACCCTTCAGGTGTGTGTGTATCTCAGAATAAACCCCTTCAGGTGTGTGTGTGTGTGTTATCTCAGAATAAAACCCCTTCAGGTGTGTGTGTGTGTGTGTGTGTGTGTGCTATCTCAGAATAAACCCCTTCAGGTGTGTGTGTGTGTGTGTGTGTGTGCTATCTCAGAATAAACCCCTTCAGGTGTGTGTGTGTGTGTGTGTGTGTGTGTGTGTGTGTGTGTGTTATCTCAGAATAAACCCCTTCAGGTGTGTGTGTGTGTGTGTTATCTCAGAATAAACCCCTTCAGGTGTGTGTGTGTGTGTGTGTGTGTGTGCTATCTCAGAATAAACCCCTTCAGGTGTGTGTGTGTGTGTGTGTGTGTGTGTGTATCTCAGAATAAACCTCTTCAGGTTTGAGTGTGTGTGTGTGTGTGTGTGTGTGTGTGTGTGTGTGTGTATCTCAGAATAAACCTCTTCAGGTTTGAGTGTGTGTGTGTGTGTGTGTGTGTGTGTGTGTGTGTGTGTGTGTGTGTGTGTGTGTGTATCTCAGAATAAACCTCTTCAGGTTTGAGTGTGTGTGTGTGTGTGGTGTGTGTGTGTGTGTGTGTGTGTGTGTGTGTGTGTATCTCAGAATAAACCTCTTCAGGTTTGAGTGTGTGTGTGTGTGTGTGTGTGTGTGTGTGTGTATCTCAGAATAAACCCCTTAAGGTGTGTGTGTGTGTGTGTGTGTGTATCTCAGAATAAACCCCTTCAGGTGTGTGTGTGTATCTCAGAATAAACCCCTTCAGGTGTGTGTGTGTGTGTGTTATCTCAGAATAAACCCCTTCAGGTGTGTGTGTGTGTGTGTATCTCAGAATAAACCCCTTCAGGTGTGTGTGTGTGTGCATCTCAGAATAAACCTCTTCAGGTGTGTGTGTGTGTGTGTTATCTCAGAATAAACCTCTTCAGGTGTGTGTGTGTGTGTGTTATCTCAGAATAAACCCCTTCAGGTGTGTGTGTGTGTGTTATCTCAGAATAAACCCCTTCAGGTGTGTGTGTGTGTGTTATCTCAGAATAAACCCCTTCAGGTGTGTGTGTATCTCAGAATAAACCCCTTCAGGTGTGTGTGTGTGTGTTATCTCAGAATAAACCCCTTCAGGTGTGTGTGTGTGTGTGTGTGTGCTATCTCAGAATAAACCCCTTCAGGTGTGTGTGTGTGTGTGTGTGTGCTATCTCAGAATAAACCCCTTCAGGTGTGTGTGTGTGTGTGTGTGTTATCTCAGAATAAACCCCTTCAGGTGTGTGTGTGTGTGTTATCTCAGAATAAACCCCTTCAGGTGTGTGTGTGTGCTATCTCAGAATAAACCCCTTCAGGTGTGTGTGTGTGTGTGTGTTATCTCAGAATAAACCCCTTCAGGTGTGTGTGTGTGTCTGAATAAACCCTTCAGGTGGTGTGTGTGTGTGTGTATCTCAGAATAAACCCCTTCAGGTGTGTGTGTGTGTGTGTGTGTGTGTATCATCTCAGAATAAACCCTTCAGTGTGTGTGTGTGTGTGTGTGTTGTGTGTGTGTATATCTCAGAATAAACCCTTCAGGTGTGTGTGTGTGTGTTGTGTGTGTGTATCATCTCAGAATAAACCCCTTCAGGTGTGGTGTGTGTGTGTTTATCTCAGAATAAACCCCTTCAGGTGTGTGTGTGTGTGTGTGTGTTGTGTGTGGTATCATCTCAGAATAAACCCCTTCAGTGTGTGTGTGTGTGTGTGTGTTATCTCAGAATAAACCCCTTCAGGTGTGTGTGTGTGGTGTGGGGTGTGTGTGTGTGTGTATCTCTCAGAATAAACCCCTTCAGGTGTGTGTGTGTGTGTGTTATCTCAGAATAAACCCTTCAGGTGTGTGTGTGTGTGTGTTTATCTCAGAATAAACCCCTTCAGGTGTGTGTGTTTGTGTGTGTGTGTGTATCTCAGAATAAACCCTTCAGGTGTGTGTGTGTGTGTGTTATCTCAGAATAAACCCTTCAGGTTGTGTGTGTGTGTGTTATCTCAGAATAAACCCTTCAGTGGTGTGTGTGTTATCTCAGAATAAACCCCTTCAGGTGTGTGTGTGTGTGTGTGTTATCTCAGAATAAACCCCTTCAGGTGTTGTGTGTGTGTGTTATCTCAGAATAAACCCCTTCAGGTGTGTGTGTGTGGTGTGTTTATCTCAGAATAAACCCTCAGGTGTGTGTTGTGTGTTATCTCAGAATAAACCCCTTCAGGTGTGTGTGTGTGTGTTATCTCAGAATAAACCCTTCAGGTGTGTGTGTGTGTGTTATCTCAGAATAAACCTTCAGGTGTGTGTGTGTGTGTGTGTTATCTCAGAATAAACCCTTCAGGGTGTGTGTGTTGTGTGTGTGTGTTATCTCTCAGAATAAACCCTTCAGGTGTGTTGTGTGTTATCAGATAACCCTTAGGTGTGTTGTGTTCTAGATAACCCTGGTGTGTTGTGTGTCTGTATCTCAGAATAAACCCTTCAGTTGTGTGTGTGTGGTGGTGACTATCTCAGAATAAACACCCCAGTCGGTGATCAGGTCTATCCACATCACCCCCTGAATGGGGTTATTCAAAACACACCCCCTAGGTTATGTTGGGTTTATTCTGAATAACACCCCCAGTTGTGTAGTGCGATCCGACATCAAACCCCTGCTCGCTGACTGCACACAACACACGACATCAGAAAACCCTTCATGGTGTTTAGGGTGATGATGTGTCGGTTTTGTGTCTGCATACTCACTCATCTCTCTTGTCGATCCGCTCTGTGCTTGGTTGCTGTTAACATCAAGACTATCAAACACACCTTAGTGTGTGTTGAAGGAAGATGATTCGTGTGAGCGCTCATAGAATAAACCGCTCAGTGTTTAGCGTTTGAAAGGTGAATCATCTAGAATAAACCCTATCAGGTGTGAGTTTGATGTTCTATAACATGCAAACATAACCACTTTTAAATGAAAGCTGTGTGGTTGTTTTACGAAAATAAGAGTCATCATGTGTTGTTTAAACATAAATTAAATCATTATTTTTTGATTTTAAGTTGTATTGATGTAATATTACAATAAATAATTTTTTAATACACATTTTTGTATTTTACGAGAACATAAAAGTAAAATCGTGTGTGTTTTAAAATTTAAATTCATTTTGTTTTAATAATTTAAACTTAATGTATTTGTTTTAATTATTTAAATCAAATAATTTTTTTAATTATTCATAAAATACATATATTACAATATATAAATACATATATATTTTGTTTTAACAATTTCTATCAGTAAAAATAAAAAAAATCTGACAAATGCAGTAAAATTACTATTGCAGTTTTACAGTTGTAATTTAAATTAAAATAATTTTATATATTTTTAAATAATTTATTTTACAGAGAAATTAAAAAAGTAAAATCAGTATTTTTTAAAATATGGATTTTTTTTTTAAATAATTTAATTATTCATAAAATACATTTAAATAAATTCCATATTTTTTTTATTTAACAATTTGTTTTAGTAAAAAAATTAACTGATAAATTAATTTATTTTACAGTTGTACTGTAAAATAAAATAATATTTTATATACATTTGTAACTATTTTTTACAATTGCAATATTTCTCTGTAAAATATATATATTTTTAAAAATAAAATTTAAGATAAATAAAAATAATTAATATAGTAATTAATTAATAATTTATAGTAATTAATTAATAATTTATAAAGTTAGTTAATTAAAATGTAATTAAATTATAAATATAATTAACAATATAAATAAATTCAATACTTCTCTGTAAAATATAATAATTTAAAATTAATTATATTTATAATTTAATTACATTTTATTTAGCTATCCATATTGTTTTATTTAACAATTTCTATTAATAAAAATAAAGCCATAATGATATATAAATCACTTTTTTCCCGCCAAATTGCACAGCTCTAGCACTGCAAACGTGGAATTTTTTTTAAAAATCACATTTTGTATCAATTTCTCTGAAAAATACAGTATATAGATTAGATTTCCCCCCAAATTGTGCAACCCTAGTTAGAGTGAAAACTAAACCAATGACAATTGAAGAATTACGACCCAATCAAATCACTGTAAAATTGAATACAGAAAAGCCCATAACAAGCCCAACGTACCATGTTAATATGAATGAATTTTCCCTATTGATTTTTCACAGGCGTTTCCCCGTGATTTGAACTACATTGCATTGTGCTTTAGGGTTAGTGGAAACGTGCTCAAATTAACAGGATGTTTTTATTATAATTTTTTATATTAAGAGCATTTTTACAGTTATACACTGTATAAATGCATCTTTTTTTTGCGCAACTACACACGTTCATCTGCTGTCTTTTATCAAGAGTTATGACAAAACAACAACAGTATTTCAGTCAAAAGTGTCAGAAAATAATGTGACGGAGCCGTAAAATTGTTAGTCAGGCAAATAAAACCTGTCAAGCGAGTCCCTGTGACGCGCTCACACAGAAGAGACAGTGAAAGGGTTCAGAGGTACTTGCCTAGCTTTTTATAATACTGCTCCCACGCTTTGGAATAGTCCATCTGGCCGGTCTGAGATCCATTATGACCTGAAATCACCAGAATTTAATTAATCTGACGCTCCTCAGAACAGACGTAATTTCGTTAGTATTAATATTTGTCTTTATTTTCGTCAACGACACTTTTTTTTTTTACGGGCGAAAACGAGAACTAAATAAAATCCAGTTTTGAATGACTAAAACTAGGGCTGCACGATCAGGACAAAAATCATAAATGTCGATTATTCCCTTGAAATTGTGATTATTAATTATGATTATCACATTGAATTATGTTTTGAATGGCTTTATGCCATCATTTGAAGTGACTGCATGCCATATTGTAATATATCATTCATTGAAAACATTGTGTTACTTTAGAAGTGGTTTTATTTCATTTTAAGATTTTTCTGTCTCCATTGCATGTTCAAACTGTAAAATCATTCATATTAACAGGGTAATTATAGAGGTTTTCTCCGGGAGTATATAATGGGATTGGAAATTGTAGAGAAATTCTAAATTAATGCATCACAATTTAACAAAACCCATTAGATTTTCATCGACTAAATCTACTGTAGATTTCGTTGACTAAAACGAAAACAATTTAGATGCCTAAAATATTAGTAAATGAATGTTTGCCGTCAGAAACAGCGCTTCAGGAGGAACTGGAGATGTGGGACTCACTGGGATCCTGTTGGCTCTGGGGTTGCCATGTCTGATATGTGGTTCCCCATCCTCCAGTCATGAACGTCTGCGGACCACTGGACAACACAACAACACCAGCAGGTTAAACACACACACACACACACGGAAGTGATGTGGAGAGTCATGTGAACGCTGAGTCTGATGAAGAACTGGACTAGTTTATGCTTCTTTAAATCTCAGTTTGGAGGAACTCACAACAAGCAAACAAGATCCTGGAGGGAAATGATATTGTGTTGTTCTGTTAGACTGAAAATAAGCGAAACTGAAGAAGCTCTTGCTCTGAATGAACTCACTGACTGAGAGAGGAAAGAGGAAGGAGGAAAAAGGAAAGGTGGAAACAAAAGGAAGGGAAGGAAGGAAAGAAAGGGGAAAAAGGGAAAGGAAAAGGAATAAAAGGAAAGGTGGAAACAAAAGGAAAGGATGGGAAGGAAAGAAAGGGCAAGGAAAGGAAAAGAAAGGTGAAGGAAAGAAAAGAAAAGGGAAGGAAAGGGGAAAAAAGGAAAGGAGGAAACAAAAGGAAAGGAAGGAAAGAAAATAAGGGAAGGAAATGACAAGGGATAGAAAATAGGGATAGGAAGGGAAGAAAAAGGAAAGAAAAGAAGAAGGAAAAGAAAAAAGAAAGGGAAGAAAAGAAAAGGGAAGAAAAAGGAAAGGGGAGAAAGAAGGGAAGGAAAGATGGGAAGAAAAGGAGTAAAGAAAGAAAAGAAGAGAAGAAGGGAAGAGTAAAGAAAAGAAAGAAGGGAAGGAAAGATAGGGGAAGAAAAGGAGTAAAGAAAAGAAAAGAAGAAAAGGAAGGAGTAAAGAAAAGAAGAAAAGAAGGGAAGGAGTAAAGAAAAGAGAAAAGACGGAACGAGTAAGAAAAGACGGGAAGAGTAAAGAAAAGAAAAGAAGGGAAGGAAAGATAGGGGAAGAAAAGGAGTAATAAAAGAAAAAGAAAAGAAGGGAAGGAGTAAAGAAAAGAAAGGAAGGAAAGATGGGGAAGAAAAGGAGTAAATAAAGAAAAAAAGAAAAGGGAAGGAGTAAAGAAAGAAAGGAAGGAAAGATAGGAAGAAAAGGAGTAAAGAAAAGAAAGAAGAAAAGAAAGAAAGGCACTCACTTCTGATGAGTCGCTGTGGTCCTTGAGTGAAAGGACTGAGTCCAAAACTGCTGTTCCCTCCATTCCAGACGCCTGAGAACACACACACACACACACACACACACCATCGCAACACACAACACACAAACAAACTACATCTAACACACACATCACACACACACACCATCAACACACAACACACAATCAACAACACACACTCAATCTAACACACACTCATCACTACACACACAACACACCATCAGCAACAGTAACACAACTATCATCTAACAACACACAACCACACCTGACATACAATCCACTACCAACAAGATAGCACACAAACAAGACAAACATCATCAACAAAGAATCAGACACAAAAACACAATCCACAACCACAACCACACACGATAGATCGCACACACTAACACACTCATACACACAACACACACACACAACAACACAAACACAACACACTCATCAATCTAACACACACTCATCATCTATAACACACAGCATCTATCCACACACACAAACACACATCAGCAACACTTACACACACTCATCATCAACACACCCCACACACCACACAACACACACACCACCACACCATCACACACACTAACACACACTCATCATCTAACACACACTCATCATCACACACACACAAACACCATCACACACTACACACACACTCATCATCTAACACACCTCAACAAACACAATCACACACACTAACACACTCATCATCTAACACACACTACACCCACACTAATCAACACACAACAACTCATCTAACACATCCATCACACACACACACACACTACACACACTCACAACAACATCTAACACACACATCACACCATCACAACACACAATCATCTACACCTCACACAACCACAACACACACACACACACATAACACCACACCACTACTCAAACTACACACACACACACAACACCCATCAGCACACACTAACACACCACATCATCATCTAACAACACACCATCACACACACAACACACATCATCATCAACACATCCACAACAACCACACTATCATCATCACTAACAACACACACACACACCATCACACAACACACACCACATCACCCCCAAACACCACACACCTTACACAACACACTCATCATCTACACACACTAACACACACACCATCAGACATCTAACACCACTCACACACACACACACACACACTCACACACACACTAACACACACTCATCATCTAACACACACTCATCATCTAACACACACAACACCCATCAGCACACACTAACACACACTCATCATCTAACACACCATCATCACACACACACACCACAGCACACACTAACACCACATCATCACCACTCACACACACACCATCACACACAACACAACCAACACACCCACCATCAGCACACACTAACACACACTCATCATCTAACACACACTCATCACACACACACACACACACCATCAGCACACACTAACACACACTCATCATCTAACACACACTCATCCAACACAACCACACACACCATCAGCACACACTAACACACACTCATCATCTAACACACACTCATCACAACACACACACACCACATCACACACACTAAACACACACTCATCATCTACACACACACACACCATCAGCACACACTAACACACACTCATCATCTAACACACACTCATCACACACACCACACACCACACTCAACAACACACTCATCATCTAACACACTCTCATCCACACACACACACCATCACACACAACTACACACACTCATCATCTAACAACACCCCTCACACACACACACACACCATCATCAACACACACTAACACACACTCACTCACTACACACACACACACATCACAACACACACACACCATCACACACACTAACACACACCATCATCTAACACACCATCATCACACCACACACACACACACACCATCAGCACACACTAACACACACTCATCATCTAACACACACTCATCACACACTAACACCATCAGCACACACTAACACACATCACTGAACACACACCCCATCAGCACACACTAACACACACTCATCATCTAAACACACACATCACATCACACACACACACACACAACACACACCATCAGCACACACTAACACACACTCATCATCTAACACACACTTATCACACACACACCCCATCAGCACACACTAACACACATCACTGAACACACACCCCCATCAGCACACACTAACACACACTCATCATCTAACACACACACTCATCACACACTAACACACACACACACTCATCACACACTAACACACTCATCACACACTCACACACTGAACACACACACACCTGATCATCACACACTCACACATCACTGAACACACACACACCTGATCATCACACACTCACACATCACTGAACACACACACACCTGATCATCACACACTCACACTCATCATCATCACACACACTAAGACACACTCATCATCATCACACACACACACCTCATCACGCACACTGAACGCGCACTCTTCACGCGCACTCATCTGATCATCACACACACACACTCATCTGATCACACACACACACTCATCTGATCATCACACACACACTCATCTGATCATCACACACACACTCATCTGATCATCCACACACACACTCATCTGATCATCACACACACACTCATCTGATCATCACACACACACTCATCTGATCATCACACACACACTCTGAACACAGGAATATTAGGCTACTGTCACTTTAAGAGCCGCACAGACCCAATACACTGATAAGATGAATCGAAATTTTAATTTTATAACAGTATCTGATTCCCAACCGTACAGCAGAGACTCCTTTAAAACACACGACCCCAAACTTTTAAATGGCAATGTGAATTTTACACCCAAAGCATCAGCCAATAGGAAGCGTGTATTACCGGCTCACTCACCCCGATCTTCTCGTCGATCAGCTGCCGGGCCATCTCCATCTGCTGAGGAGACCCGCGGATGGAGAAGATCCGCACGTTGGGGTCGGTGTTGGGCGGAGGGTTTCTCTGCAGCTCCACATGCGCACCGGACTGCTGGTTAATGTTCTTGATGGTCTCTCCACCTGAGCAGAACACACACACACACACACACACACGTTTCTGACTCAATGATCACACGCATTCAATGTATCTTTAGCATTTTTAAATTATCAGCATTGGTCAGTTATTTTCTGTGACTTATTTTGATAGATGCTGTCAAAATAAAAGCCCCAAATGCTGTGACTTTGACAGCACTGAGAAGACAAAATTAAATAAATGTGTGTAAGTCCCCCTGAGGAGAAAACCCAGCTTTTGAGTAAATTGCATTATTAAGAAAGACAAATCATTAGTCATTTTGTTATGAGCTTTTGTCATTTTATTAAACTAAAATAAAGATGAATACCAAAAAATAAAAGCCAATTCAAAATATTAATAACAATGAAATAACACTGGTCTGTGTGAATAAGATGCGGATATTTTCTTCATGCAATTTATTAATTTATTACTAATTTTTATAAGTATAAAATTAATTTCAGCCATTGAGCAACATGTCATATTCTAAATCTATGGAAACCCGTTTACGCCACAGTTGAGAAAAAAAAATTATGACTTCTCATAATAATGAAAAACTTCCTCGTAATAATGACTTCTCATAATAATGAGAAACTTTCTCATTAAGAGAATTTCTCATTAAGAGAAAGTTTCTTATTATGAGATACTAAGTCAGTATCTCATTATATTGAGAAAGTTTCTCATAATTATGACTTATTATGAGAAACTCTCAATATAATGAGATACTAAGTCATTATTATGAGAAAGTTTCTCAATATGATACTGACTTAGTATCTCATAATAAAAAACTTTCTCTTAATAATGACTTAACATCTCAAAATAATGAGAAAGTTTCTCGTAATAATGAGAGAAAAAAAAAAGATTAATGAGAAAGTTTCTCATTATTATGAGATGTTAAGTCATTATTACGAGGAAGTTTTTCATTATTATGAGATACTAAGTCATAATTATGAGTAACTTTCTCATGACTTAAAGAATCTTTTTCTTCCCTCAACCGTGGTGGAAACGGCTTCCATGCTAACTCTTATATAGACAACAAAACAAAAAAAGCATAAAGAAAAAGCAAAGCATGTTTAAGTCCTCCTCAGCTGGAGGGAAAGCGAGGGGTCTCGGGATTGTGTCCGGACACAGAAAGCCTGGTAAAGGGAAACACAGTGATGTCTGAACATTTGTTCACGAGTGGGAGACGCATCTATGCGGCGTGACCCCGGCTGACCCAGGCTGAGAACGCCCATAAAAACACTCCTCCTCTCTTTGCCTGCGATTGACTGGGACGGGCCATTAAGCTTTTGTCAAACAAATTTAACTTCTGCATTAATGAAGCTATTATGATCTCCGCAGTCGGAGAAAGAGCCGAGCGCGGAGTTCATGGACTGGTTAAAACCACTGGTGGTCTTACAAACACACACACACACACACTGAAAAGAGTCGAACTAAGCTGATCAACAATGAGGTGTGTGTCAGAGCTGGGTATGAGAAACGCAAATCACCTAGTTATGTATTAACTGGCAGCAAATTAGATTTTTCATAATTTTGCATTGAGGTTTGTTGACGTTCATGATAAAATGCATCGTCTGAAGGAGATTTGATGGCAAATGTGGGCCTATAAATTACATTTACACATTAAAATGACCTGCACATATATATATATATATATATATATATATATATATATATATAAATAAATAAATAACCAAACCCAAAGGGATTGCATTAATAATCCATTAGTGATTCTGACAAATCTCTATCATGCAAGTTAAAAAAACAGATTCATAACTGAATTGCAATTTCAAGAAAAGAAAATTCATGATGAACCGTTTAAATACCTGAAATATTACTACATCAAAACATAGTCAAGAATCAAGCATTAAATATTACCCACAATCCACTGTGTAACAGTGTTATTTTAGTATCATTGCGATACTGTTACAGTTTGTTGAGATTTTCAATTAGATTTTTGTCATTTTTATTCGTTTTTGAACACAATTTCATAATAAAATAGACCAATATTTAATTTAATTAATAGAACAAAACTACCTTTATTTAAATGTATTAATAGAACAAAATCGACAGATATTTAAAAGTATTAATAGAACAAAACTGAGCGATATTTAATTTAATTAATAGAACAAAACAATCTTTAATTAAATGTGTTAGAACAAAACTGATCGATATTTAAATTAGGGCTGGAAGATTTTGGCTAAAATCATAACGTGATTAATCGAACAAGTCACCTCGATTACGATTATTGAACGATTATTTAAAAAAAATTCTCATGTCACTGGCAAGGCTTTTACTGTAAAAATGTTTACGGTTATTTTTTCTAATGAAAGAGTAAATAATCCTATCTTTGTGATTCTAAAATAAGGAAACACACAGATAGCTATTAATGCTTATTTATTAAATATTTCAAACATTTGAATTAAACAAAGCATACAATGCTTGAAATAAAAACGTCTTATAAAAAACTTAATTTAAGTTTTAATGTAAAAATAAAGTTTCCTAAATATTCCTAAAAACGTAGAAAATAAATAACTTTTAAAAAGTTATTTTTGTAAACAAAATTATTGTAAATATTGCCATCTTAAAAGTAAAATATAACTTGTATAAAACTAAAAAACAAATCATTTTCATATCGTATAGCATTTGTAAATGCTTGTGTATGCTTTGTGGAGACACTTGCTGGGCGTTTGTCTGTCGCTCTCTCTCTCTTTTCAGTCCCTCCAGGATTTCGCGGGCCTTTTTTGTGATTGTTGCGGCCTAAAATGCCTGATGTTGCGGCCGCTTTTCTAAAAAGTTGCGATGAAAGTTGCGATGTTCTTCTGCATTTGGTTTTAGGTTAAAACAGCAAATGTAGATAGATTTTTACTTAAAGTGCTCATATTATGCTTTTTGGCTTTTTCCCATTTCCTTTATTGTGTTATATATCTTTTTTTGTGCATGTTATAGGTTTACTAAGTGAAAAAGCCCAAAGTCCACCCCGAAGGGACTTATTATGTCCCACAGAAAACACTGTTCACCATCTGCTCTATTGTAGTCCAGAATTTACTTCAGAGACAAACACTTTGTAACACACGTTAATGAGAACAAACCCACTAACTAACCTTTAGTAACCTTATAAAGGCAAAACAAACGCTTTAAAGACAGCAAAATCTAACAAACTAAGCTTTTTTTTTAAACAAGATCTGCACCTGCAAAAATGTAAATGTGCAGAACCTCACAAACATTAAGCAGCATTTATGTTGAAAGATGCCAATACTAATAAAGTGCAAAATACAGTTTTCTTACACTCTCAGAAAAAAAGGTAAAAAAGCTTTCACTGTGGCGGTACCTTTTCAAAAGGTACACCTTTGTACCTAAAGAGTAGATATTAGTCCCTCAAAGGTACATATTGGTACCAAAATGTAGCTACATATTAGGCCCTACCTAAATGATACATAAGGGTAGTGTCCCAGTGACAGCTTTTTTACCTTTTTTTTCTGAGAGTGTAGGAATAGCCACAAAAGTTAAATGGTGGAAAAATCTAAAGTTTAATATTTTAATATAATATAATATAATACAATATAATATAATATAATATAGCCGAATATCCAAAAAAGACGTTCTCGTTTCCTTATTTTTTTATATTTTTTTTGTCAGACAATAGAACGAGTATTTTTTACAGTTTTTCTCAATTGCTAAAACACTAAACACTATTGTCTGAACCAAATGCTCAGTTGCCTGAACCCACTGATTGAATCAATCACTCTTCTGGCAAAACCATAAGCACTTTTCACCTGTTTAGACACAACTTGCCAACACATTTTCATTGTGATGCACCCGTGCTGCATAATGGTGAGCACTGGTGACAAAAGTCAAACACAATTAAAGCACATGTGTCACCACTTGAACACAACAACTCAAAATTGATCACACTTGTGGCTAATGATGTGAGGGAACATATACAGTAAGCCAGTTCAGAGAGCACTGGTTTGTGAAGCCCTACAATGGATAGAAATCTGAGAGGAAGAGTTTGTGTGAGAGGAGGTCGAGGTGGTCAGCGAAGACAAAGAACAGTAATATCTGATGAAATCAGAGCTACTGTGATTGACCATGTTCTTGTCCATGGTATGAGCATGAGGGAGGCTGGACAAAGGGTACAACCAAACATCAGATTCACTGTGTCCACTATAATCCGAAGATTTAGAGAAGAGAACAGGTAAATACCTTTTTTTGACATTATAGTACAGTATGTAAATATTGACAGCAATTACTGTATGACATACTATATACTGTACCACAGTATACTGCAAGTAAATATGTTTCAGTACATCACTGTACCAATGTACTGTAGTATTGTAATGGAGGGTTGGTCTAACTGTTTCAAAAAACGCAATAAAGAAAAAGAAAGCATGTTTACTCGCTCCTCACTCTGAATGGACGGGACCAGCGAGGGGTTGGGCTTGTGCTTCGGACACAGAAAGCTAGGGTAGTACTCATCAGGGTACAAACTCCCGTGATGTCCAGCACAATTCGTTCACGAGTGCCGCGCCCCGCCAGAGCCCCTCTATGGGCGTGACACCCCCGGTAGCTCACACATCGCGCACGTCGCACTACGCCATCACATAAATCTCCTCTCTTTGTGCGATTGACAGGGCACCGCCGCCTGCCCATTAAGTTTTGTCAAACCAAATTTAACATCTTGCATTAAATCCGTAATATTGATCTCGCAGAGGAGAAGGAAAGGAGGACAAGAGCGCGCGCGGAGTTCCTGGACTGGAATTTAAAACCCCTGGTGGACTTACCAAACACACCCAACACACACAGAAAAGAGTCGAACTAAGCTGATCAACAATGAGGTGGTGTCAGAGCTGGGTATGAGAAACGCAAATCACCTAGTTATGTATTAACTGGCAGCAAATTAGATTTTTCATAATTTTGCATTGAGGTTTGTTGACGTTCATGATAAAATGCATCGTCTGAAGGAGATTTGATGGCAAATGTGGGCCTATAAATTACATTTACACATTAAAATGACCTGCACATATATATATATAATATATATATATATATATATATATATATAAATAAATAAATAACCAAACCCAAAGGGATTGCATTAATAATCCATTAGTGATTCTGACAAATCTCTATCATGCAAGTTAAAAAAACAGATTCATAACTGAATTGCAATTTCAAGAAAAGAAAATTCATGATGAACCGTTTAAATACCTGAAATATTACTACATCAAAACATAGTCAAGAATCAAGCATTAAATATTACCCACAATCCACTGTGTAACAGTGTTATTTTAGTATCATTGCGATACTGTTACAGTTTGTTGAGATTTTCAATTAGATTTTTGTCATTTTTATTCGTTTTTGAACACAATTTCATAATAAAATAGACCAATATTTAATTTAATTAATAGAACAAAACTACCTTTATTTAAATGTATTAATAGAACAAAATCGACAGATATTTAAAAGTATTAATAGAACAAAACTGAGCGATATTTAATTTAATTAATAGAACAAAACAATCTTTAATTAAATGTGTTAGAACAAAACTGATCGATATTTAAATTAGGGCTGGAAGATTTTGGCTAAAATCATAATCGTGATTAATCGAACAAGTCACCTCGATTACGATTATTGAACGATTATTTAAAAAAAATTCTCATGTCACTGGCAAGGCTTTTACTGTAAAAATGTTTACGGTTATTTTTTCTAATGAAAGAGTAAATAATCCTATCTTTGTGATTCTAAAATAAGGAAACACACAGATAGCTATTAATGCTTATTTATTAAATATTTCAAACATTTGAATTAAACAAAGCATACAATGCTTGAAATAAAAACGTCTTATAAAAAACTTAATTTAAGTTTTAATGTAAAAATAAAGTTTCCTAAATATTCCTAAAAACGTAGAAAATAAATAACTTTTAAAAGTTATTTTTGTAAACAAAATTATTGTAAATATTGCCATCTTAAAAGTAAAATATAACTTGTATAAAACTAAAAAACAAATCATTTTCATATCGTATAGCATTTGTAAATGCTTGTGTATGCTTTGTGGAGACACTTGCTGGGCGTTTGTCTGTCGCTCTCTCTCTCTTTTCAGTCCCTCCAGGATTTCGCGGGCCTTTTTTGTGATTGTTGCGGCCTAAAATGCCTGATGTTGCGGCCGCTTTTCTAAAAAGTTGCGATGAAAGTTGCGATGTTCTTCTGCATTTGGTTTTAGGTTAAAACAGCAAATGTAGATAGATTTTTACTTAAAGTGCTCATATTATGCTTTTTGGCTTTTCCCATTTCCTTTATTGTGTTATATATCTTTTTTTGTGCATGTTATAGGTTTACTAAGTGAAAAAGCCCAAAGTCCACCCCGAAGGGACTTATTATGTCCCACAGAAAACACTGTTCACCATCTGCTCTATTGTAGTCCAGAATTTACTTCAGAGACAAACACTTTGTAACACACGTTAATGAGAACAAACCCACTAACTAACCTTTAGTAACCTTATAAAGGCAAAACAAACGCTTTAAAGACAGCAAAATCTAACAAACTAAGCTTTTTTTTTAAACAAGATCTGCACCTGCAAAAATGTAAATGTGCAGAACCTCACAAACATTAAGCAGCATTTATGTTGAAAGATGCCAATACTAATAAAGTGCAAAATACAGTTTTCTTACACTCTCAGAAAAAAAGGTAAAAAAGCTTTCACTGTGGCGGTACCTTTTCAAAAGGTACACCTTTGTACCTAAAGAGTAGATATTAGTCCCTCAAAGGTACATATTGGTACCAAAATGTAGCTACATATTAGGCCCTACCTAAATGATACATAAGGGTAGTGTCCCAGTGACAGCTTTTTTACCTTTTTTTTCTGAGAGTGTAGGAATAGCCACAAAAGTTAAATGGTGGAAAAATCTAAAGTTTAATATTTTAATATAATATAATATAATACAATATAATATAATATAATATAGCCGAATATCCAAAAAAGACGTTCTCGTTTCCTTATTTTTTTATATTTTTTTTGTCAGACAATAGAACGAGTATTTTTTACAGTTTTTCTCAATTGCTAAAACACTAAACACTATTGTCTGAACCAAATGCTCAGTTGCCTGAACCCACTGATTGAATCAATCACTCTTCTGGCAAAACCATAAGCACTTTTCACCTGTTTAGACACAACTTGCCAACACATTTTCATTGTGATGCACCCGTGCTGCATAATGGTGAGCACTGGTGACAAAAGTCAAACACAATTAAAGCACATGTGTCACCACTTGAACACAACAACTCAAAATTGATCACACTTGTGGCTAATGATGTGAGGGAACATATACAGTAAGCCAGTTCAGAGAGCACTGGTTTGTGAAGCCCTACAATGGATAGAAATCTGAGAGGAAGAGTTTGTGTGAGAGGAGGTCGAGGTGGTCAGCGAAGACAAAGAACAGTAATATCTGATGAAATCAGAGCTACTGTGATTGACCATGTTCTTGTCCATGGTATGAGCATGAGGGAGGCTGGACAAAGGGTACAACCAAACATCAGATTCACTGTGTCCACTATAATCCGAAGATTTAGAGAAGAGAACAGGTAAATACCTTTTTTTGACATTATAGTACAGTATGTAAATATTGACAGCAATTACTGTATGACATACTATATACTGTACCACAGTATACTGCAAGTAAATATGTTTCAGTACATCACTGTACCAATGTACTGTAGTATTGTAATGGAGGGTTGGTCTAACTGTTTGTAGTCCTAGTATTCCATGTCTATTTTTGTACTTTATTTTTACATGGGCTTACTGTATACACAAGTGGCAAACGTATAAGATTTCTGTTTGTTTTTAAAAGTGCTACGTGTAAATGCACAAGATTTCTGTTTTGTCTTTTTATAAAAGTGCTAAATGCACAGTTTTTTGTGTGTGTGTGTTTTGCAACATGCATTTAGCCTACAGTGAACAATAAAGATTTATTTCTCCAGCTTCAAGTCCTGAGCATTGTGTTTTCTATTTTTCTACGTAGTGTTTAGTGACTGTTCAGTAGTGTTTTTAATTTTGATTGACTCGGGGCACGATTTGACAACATAGTTCAGTTTTGAGGACGGATTGAACTGTTTTGAGGTGAAAGTTTGGTTTTGCAAGAAGAGTCTGAGGTTTTGTGAATGTAGCTTGAAAATTGGGTTTTGTGTTCACAGTTTAGAGAAAAGGAGAGCAGCTTTCAAGAAATGTGTCTTAGCAATCGAGAAAAACTGTATGTGTAAAATTAACTGAATTGAGAGTTCGTTAACTGGGTGAACTATGCACTGTGATAGTGAGTATTACAAGTGATAAACACAAGAAAAGAAAGTAAAATAAAATGGTAAATTCTTTAAATATAAAACAAAAGAGAAGCAGATAAGTGATAAGTCCGTCACCGTGGAAACAACACTGCTCATTCACGTCTGTCAGCGGCCGTGCTGCTGCTCCTCTCAGCCGTTCACTGAACAGGGACGCAGAGAGAGATGTGACGGCAGGGAGAAAGCAAACCTCGCGCTCCCAGGATATTGTGCTGGCAACATTTGGTTACTGAGGTTTGTCCAAAAAGTCGCTAGATTTGTCTCTAGTCGCTTTTTTTTTGTCACTAAAGGCGCTAAGTTGGCAACACTGGCCTTTTCTGATATTTTTGTAGGTAGCCTAAATGTGAGACGTTGGCAGCCCACATCTGCTGCGTCTTCTGAACAAAACAAGCGAGTTTGCTGACGTATGACGCTGCTTTGCAGGAGACCGCGGCGCGATGATTGGTCAAAGTTGCAGAAAGTTGCGGTGATTGGTCAAAATTGCAAGGCGCACTGAATTCACGTGGATTTGTTGAAGTTGCGTTAATAGTTGCGATCGCGACATCGCGAAATCCTGGAGGGACTGTCTTTTAGAGCAATGCACACGTAAGCAGCGTCTACAGTTTGCTTATGAACTGCGATTTCTTTCTCTCTCGAGAAACCACGCTTGAGCATTTTATTCTCTGATTCGATCATAAACACGCTGGCGAACGATCCCGGCTTCAGCATCATCATTACGACGACACGGCACTGATTACGGCTCTTGTTCACACAGCGCGCGTTTCGGGACTGAACACGGCAATGTTACTAGGTCCCCAACCTGGCATCAATCCCGGCTCGTGTTTGCGTTCACACAGAAGGAAATTTCCCGAGAATTTCCCGGGATCAACGCGCTGTGTGAAAGGAGCTCATGTTGCTTCAATGTCGCAGACTGGACGGTGCGGAGTCACGTGACTACACACGCGGTAATATGTTTTAAAGGGAAAGTACATTAACACGCAGTGGGCGGAAATATTAATAGGATTCAAAAACCGAAATAACCGACATGGTAAAATTACGTCGGTTATAGGCTCTGAATTTCGGTTTCGATTATTTTTCGATTAATCATCCAGCCCTAATTTAAATGTATTAATAGAAAACTGACTGATATTTAAATTTCATAATAGAACAAAAACGACCAATATTTAATTTAATAGAACAAAACAACCTTTATTAAATTTATTAATAGAAGAAAATTGACTGATATTAAAATTAAATGGAACAAAAATGATCAACATTTAAATCTCATGATAGAACAAATTTATTAGTAAAAAATATATTTTTTTTATTAAGTTTTAGTTTGAGATATTTTAATACTTTAACAAACTATAAAAAAAATTATAATTACTGTTTTGTTAAATAGCTGAAATATATATATATTTTAAATAATTTATTTGTTAACGAAAATTATTTGTTAACGAAAATGTTTAGTCAATGATGATAACTCGCATGTACTCAAACTCCAAGAGAAAGTGTGAAGTCTAAACGGCAGTGAACAGAACGTCACTCATCGGCTGAATGCCCAGACCACCCTGATGATGTCTTACACCATTGTAGTCCAAAAAAGAGCTTAGGGACCCTATAGAGTGAGCACTTCTAAGGGTCATTGTATACAAAGTGATGTTTCTGAGAAACGAGCATCTGACAGGACGAGTTTTGTTTGAGGCAAGTAAACTAATCTCCACCAACTCAAAAATTCATTCCACTTTGTTTTCCAAATCATGCGTGTTATTTATTCAGTACTTTCATTACACTGCACATAAAAAACAACTTTACAAGCAATGCTTCCTAAGTTTTGTTGCTTGTCGCTTTAAATGCTCGACAGCTTTAAAAGCTGAGTGGATTCTGATTGGCTGTTGATGTTTTTGTTCAAAAACTGATTCTAACGATATGGTTCTTCGTTATCATTATAGTTCGTTATCATTATAGCGGGATTCTCTATTATAGATTTTAGGGATGCACCAAATATTCGGCCACCGAAAGACTTTTATCACTGAAACAATACGGCCGAAATGTTGTGATGACGCAAACAGAAACCGTGACCTGCACGTGCTTGTCTGAAGCAACATGTCTGCTGTGTGGACGTATTTCAGTATATCTGAGAAAGACACATGGACAGCGATTTGCAAGACATGTAATGCCGAAATTTCAAGTGGGAGAGCATCTGCAAAGGTGATCATTTATCACCTGAAATCCAAACATTCCGATCGCTACGCTGAATATGAGGGGAACGCGGCACAGAAAAGGAAAATGCCTCCGATGCGCGCGTGCAACGATATTGACTTAACTTCCAGCTATATACAGCGTGCTAACCTCGGAAATCCAGCTGTATTCTAACAATAACTTAGCTCTCCTTATTAGCTAGGCTCCTTGCATGCTGGCTAATAATTTTTAAGCTGGGTCTCCAACATTGACAGCGCTGTGTTGGACAGTGTGTGTGAGAGAGAGAGAGAGAGAGAGAGAGAGAGAGAGAGAGAGAGAGAGAGAGAGAGAGAGAGAGAGAGAGAGAGAGAGAGAGAGAGAGAGAGAGAGAGAGAGAGAGAGAGAGAGAGAGAGAGAGAAGAGAGATCACATTTCGCATGCGATATTCGCCGACGTTTAATGTCTCGTGACTAAAAGGGCGCCAATGTGAGTGTGCACACCGTTTTCTTGGTTTCGCGTCAAAAACTATCCGACCAATGAGATTGGTGCTTTTGCTCACATGTCTGGAGCTTCTGAAGTTACAATAAAACACAACTTGGGGGCGCTCAAACACAAAACGGTCTTGCCGAGCACAAATGCGTAACGGCGAAGAAGACATACAGCGTCTACACTGCCGGGAAGAAATAAGACGAGGAAGCTGCAAGGCAAGATGAATGTAGAGCTGCTGGTCTTGTTGGTGTCTATATAAAGAGACAGCAACGAGAATAAATAACTTTATGACAAACGCGACAAACTTGCTCTCTTCTTCTGAGTGACAAGCGAGTGTCAGAAGCGTAAAGTTGCGCAGCGCCACTGTGTACCGGGGTATTTGTGTCTTACATTAAGCGCCATCTAATGTCAGGGAATGAATTTGCATGTTCACTCGGCTCATCGTCAGCGAAAATCACTTGGGTGTGAACACAAAAAACGCGTTGAAAAAGACTGACGAATAACGCGCGCCGATATTCATCCCGGTGTGTACGGCCCTTTAGACGCTTAGAAGTTCAGACGTCAGCATTAGCAGTATGCTCACTCTAACCACACAATGGATCGTGCACTTTGAGAGAACATTTAATTTTAAAACCTTTCTGCAGGCCAGTACATTATTATTTAATGTACACACGAAAGTTAAACATTTTAGTTTGAATTTTATTTTATACTGTGCATTGTTGCAATGTGCTAAATAAATATTTGCATAATTTGTAATCAATTTATTCTTTGAAACTTTAATATTAATTTATGCAATTGCAATGCCTTGATTTTAGTAAAGTTAGTACACAGTCATAGCCATAAATGCAATGGCACTAATAATTGGCATAATTTCTTTCGGTGTTTCAGTTTTCGGCCTTGGTTTCCTCTTTTTCGGTTTTGGCCAAGAATTTCCATTTCGGTGCATCCCTAATAGATTTAGTTATAGTTATCATCCTTGAAGTGGCTTTGTGGCACCCGAACATTTATGAACTTGATACGATCAGTTGTTTGTGACATTTAAAGTTATTAACATAACAAAACCGACCAATATTTAAATGCATTAATATAACAATCTTAATATAATAAGATTAATATAATCTTAATAAAAAAACGACCCGATATTTATATTTCTTATATTATACTTCAAAAGGACCAAAACAACCGATATTTAAATCTCTTAAAACAAAAGAGCAATATTTAAATTTATTAATACAACAAAAGAGACCAATATTTAAAATTTATTAATAGTACAAAACAACCAATATTTAAAACTCTTAACAAAACCAACTGATATTTAAATTCAGCACAAACGCAGGTAATTCACACATGCATCTCATCTCTCACTGCAAACATCAATAACAGCTTTAATTGACCATCGTATAAATAGAGTTGGGTATCGTTTGAATTTGAACGATTCCGATTCCTTGTTTCAATTCCGGTTCCTAACGATTCTCGATTCCGATTCTTTTAAGAGGCAGGGTCAAAAAAAGTTTAGGATATTTTAAATGAGCTAGCTAACCAACGGTCTTTCTGAAGGAAATAGTCTGACATTCTCCATCAATTCTATAAACTTTCTACTTTTTATAAACTTTACTTTAAAGTTTTACTTTTACTTTACTTTTAATTTCTCACAGGGCTGTTTTCAACTACAATATAAATATCAAATCTATGAACTTGATTATAAATATTATAAATGATAAATATATTTTTACATGGGTACACTTTCCTCAAGAGAGCTTTATTTACATGAGTGTATGATGATGCAGGTACTTAAAGGATTAGTTCACTTTTTAAAAAACTTTTGCTGATAATTTACTCAGTCGAAAAGAAATGAAGGTTTTAAATGAAAACATTCCAGGATTTTTCTCCATATAATGGACTTCAATGGGACCCAAACGGTTCAAGGTCCAAATGACAGTTTCAGTGCAGCTTCAAAGGGCTTTAAACGACACCAGACGATGAATAAGGGTCTTATCTAGCCAAACCATCGCTCATTTCAAACATAAATAAAAAAGTTTAAGTTGTATCAGCACAAATGCTCGTCTTGCTCTGTTCTGTGATGCACGTTCATGTGACGTCACGTAATACGCAATTACGTTGAAAAGGTCACAAACGAACGTCGCGAACGCACATCCTGGATGCACGTTTTTCATCAAAAACCTTCATTTCTTTTCGACTGAAGAAAGAAAGACATGGACATCTTGGATGACATGGGGGTGAGTAAATTATCGGCAAAAGTTCTTTTAAAAGTGAACTAATCCTTTAAACATGTTAGTGTGCTCCCACTGATGGGCTTACCTGGTGCAGAATAGCAAATAAACAATTAGAAACAACTTGTAAAACCTTCGTCATCTGGCGAGGAGAGAGCAACCAGCGAAATAACCTGTGCTGTGAACGCCGTCGAGAGCACTTCTGGAACATATCCATGCCTTGGTTTGATGCTGCGTTCACACCAGACGCGAATAGAGCGTCTGCCACGAGTGATTTAAATGTTAAGTCAATGCAAACTAATCGCGTAAATTTCGCTTCAAACTAAAAAATAAAGGCGTTAGTCTAGCGTTAGAAGCTCATTTGAAACATTGCCCCGGCTCATTTAAGAAAGTGACAGCTCCGAAGAGACGCCGCTTTAGTTTGAGTTAACGTTAGTGCTAATTCCTACCAGCTAGCATAGATGACACGGTAGGTTGGCTTTGACTACCTTTCTCACCCGAAGAGGCTTGGGGGTGTCGTGTTTTCAGGTGATACATCATAGATGATATGCTACTACTGTATTTCAGCACTGTATCACACAAGTTGCAACTTACATCTGTCATTCTTTTTGGTGAAATGGTCTCCCACACTACTTTTCTTTGCACGCTTCATCCTGTCGTCTGCCCTGGCTCTAACCTCCATTGTTTTAGCCTGTAGCCTTTACTTTTCGCAAACCTTGTGAGCGCGCGAACCCAAACGCTGTGACCTCGCGCCAAATGTTTTTATTGGTTTATTAATTTTTCCTAACTCGCCTGTTTGTACTTGAGTGTGAGGGATTTGTTCACTTCACACAAAAATATCTTTGAATATGGCTAACTGTAGTAGCGTTTAGTACACTGTCTATAATAGCCTAATTTAGAGATCACTTTATTTTTTTAAACGACCATAGACAACTTTGTTCGGTTGACGTTGATACGGTCAACCATCGGTCAAACGTTCATTGGTAAACATCCCTAGAATGGATTCAAGTGTTCAAGCGTATAACTAGACGCGGTAGGCGTGAATTTGACGTGCTATTCGGTCGGTGGACTGTGAATCGAAACTAGGAATCGAAATTTTTACTTTTGAACGATTCCGAGAAAATCGTAAAGCTAGTCCCGGTTCCAAACAATACTCATTTTCCTGCTTTATACTCGATACCGAAGCCTACGTATAAGCGAGATAACCCATGGCTAGCTGTGCATTAAACTATTTGAACACACTCCGCTTCGCAGGAGGTTTTTTGCCTCAACGTTAAATTATTTTTATGCACAGCTAGCCATGGATCATCCCTAACATATTGTTAAAAGCGCTGTATCCAGGGTTCCCATACCTCGGCTAACTTCAAATTCAAGGATCTTTCAAGGACTTTCCAGATCCAATACCCTCAAATTCAAGGACTTATTGTGAGGACACACTTATTGTGTCCAACAGCAAACGTTGAGGTTCCATCGTAGTAGTTTTGTGCGTCCGTGAACATCATAGCAAAGTACCTCACGCGGGATACACTAAATGTGCGTAACTAACGTAAATCAAACATGTATGTTAGCTTAGCACATGGTCTAGTTCTCACCTTTCCCGATCACAAGTCCGCACTTATCCGCAGGTATTGTGTAGGTGACCTCCTGCAATCCTCCAGGAGTTCCCATGTTCCAATCACCACGACCTCTGCCACGACCTCTGGGTCCAACCGGACCTCCAAACCCATCACGCTCCTGAAGGACAAACAGCAGATGCTAAATACAACACCAGCCACACAAAACAAAAGCCATTGTCTGCTTTATACTGCTTTGAAATGTCATTTTTTCTGCTTTATACCGCTTTGAAACTGTCATTTTCCTGCTTTATACTGCTTTGAAACAGTCATTTTCCTGCTTTATACCGCTTTAAAACAGTAATTTTCCTGCTTTATACCGCTTTGAAACACTGCTTTATACCGCTTTGAAACAGTCATTTTCCTGCTTTATACTGCTTTGAAACAGTCATTTCCCTGCTTCAAACTGCTTTGAAACGTCATTTTCCTGCTTTATACCGCTTTGAAACAGTCATTCTCCTGCTTTATACCGCTTTGAAACGTCATTTTCCTGCTTTATACTGCTTTGAAACAGTCATTTTCCTGCTTTATACCGCTTTGAAACAGTCATTTTCCTGCTTTATACCGCTTTGAAACAGTCATTTTCCTGCTTTATACCGCTTTGAAACATCATTTTCCTGCTTTATACCGCTTTGAAACGTCATTTTCCTGCTTTATACCGCTTTGAAACGTCATTTTCCTGCTTTATACCGCTTTGAAACAGTCATTTTCCTGCTTTATACCGCTTTGAAACAGTCATTTTCCTGCTTTATACCGCTTTGAAACAGTCATTTTCCTGCTTTATACCGCTTTGAAACGTCATTTTCCTGCTTTATATACCGCTTTGAAACGTCATTTTCCTGCTTTATACCGCTTTGAAACAGTCATTTTCCTGCTTTATACCGCTTTGAAACAGTCATTTTCCTGCTTTATAACCGCTTTGAAACAGTCATTTTCCTGCTTTATACCGCTTTGAAAGTCATTTTCCTGCTTTATATACCGCTTTGAAACAGTCATTTTCCTGCTTTATACCGCTTTGAAACAGTCATTTTCCTGCTTTATACTGCTTTGAAACGTCATTTTTCCTGCTTTATACCGCTTTGAAACAGTCATTTTCCTGCTTTATACGCTTTGTAAACAGTCATTTCCTGCTTTATACGCTTTGAAACAGTCATTTTCCTGCTTTATACCGCTTTGAAAGTCATTTTCCTGCTTTATACGCTTTGAAACGTCATTTTCCTGCTTTATACCGCTTTGAAACAGTCATTTTCCTGCTTTATACCGCTTTGAAACAGTCATTTTCCTGCTTTATACCGCTTTGAAACAGTCATTTTCCTGCTTTAATACCGCTTTGAAACAGTCATTTTCCTGCTTTATACCGCTTTGAAACAGTCATTTTCCTGCTTTATACCGCTTTGAAACAGTCATTTTCCTGCTTTATACCGCTTTGAAACAGTCATTTTCCTGCTTTATACCGCTTTGAAAGTCATTTTCCTGCTTTATACCGCTTTGAAACGTCATTTTCCTGCTTTATACCGCTTTGAAACAGTCATTTTCCTGCTTTATACGCTTTGAAACAGTCATTTTCCTGCTTTATACGCTTTGAAACAGTCATTTTCCTGCTTATACGCTTTGAAACAGTCATTTTCCTGCTTTATACCGCTTTGAAACGTCATTTTCCTGCTTTATACCGCTTTGAAACATCATTTTCCGCTTTAATATACCGCTTGTTGAAACAGTCATTTTCCTGCTTTATACGCTTTGAAACGTCATTTTCCTGCTTTATACGCTTTGAAACAGTCATTTTCCTGCTTTATACCGCTTTGAAACAGTCATTTTCCTGCTTTATACCGCTTTGAAACAGTCATTTTCCTGCTTTATACCGCTTTGAAACAGTCATTTTCCTGCTTTATACCGCTTTGAAACAGTCATTTTCCTGCTTATAGCTTTGAAACAGTCATTTTCCTGCTTTATACCGCTTTGAAACAGTCATTTTCCTGCTTTATACGCTTTGAAACAGTCATTTTCCTGCTTTATACCGCTTTGAAACAGTCATTTTCCTGCTTTATACTGCTTTGAAACAGTCATTTTCCTGCTTTAACCGCTTTAAACATATTTCCTGCTTTTACTTTGAAAAGTCATTTCCTGCTTTATACCGCTTTGAAACAGTCATTTTCCTGCTTTATACCGCTTTGAAACAGTCATTTTGTTCCGCTTTGACTATTTTCCTGCTTTCCGCTTTGAAACAGTCATTTTCCTGCTTATACGCTTTGAAACAGTCATTTTCCTGCTTTATATACCGCTTTGAACAGTCATTTTCCTGCTATATACGCTTTGAAACAGTCATTTTCCTGCTTTATACCGCTTTGAAACAGTCATTTTCCTGCTTTATACCGCTTTGAAACGTCATTTCCTGCTTATTAGCTTTGAACAGTCATTTTCCTCTTTATTACTCGCTTTGAAACTCATTTTCCTGCTTATATACCGCTTTGAAACAGTCATTTTCCTGCTTTATACCGCTTTGAAACTCATTTTCCTGCTTTAACCGCTGTGAAACAGTCATTTCCTGCTTTATACCAAACGACGTATACCGCTTGAAACAGTCATTTTCCTGCTTTATCCCTTAACACCTACCGCTTTGAAACAGTCATACTCTTTACGCTTGACTACCTGCTTTTTGTTTGAAACATCATTTTCTGCTTTATACGCTTTGAAACACGTTAAACTAAACGCATTTTCTCCGTAAACATCATTTTCCTGCTTTATACCGCTTTGAAACAGTCATTTTCCTGCTTTATACGCTTTGAAACGTCATTTTCCTGCTTTATACGCTTTGAAACAGTCATTTCCTGCTTATATACCGCTTTGAAAACCTAGTTGCTTGCATATCCTGCTTTTCCGCTTTAAACATATTTTCCTTCGCTTTGAAACAGTCATTTCTCTTGCTTGATATATTCTGTTTAACCGCTTTGAAGTCATTTTCGTTGCATTTTCCTGCTTTATACGCTTACATATTTCCGCTTATAACGCTTTGAAAGTCTTTCCCTTTAACCGCTTGAACGTCATTTCCTTGCTATTCGCTTTGAAACGTATTTTCCTGCTTATATACCTTGCTTTGAAACGTCATTTCCTGCTTTAATACCGCTTTGAAACGTCATTTCCTGCTTTATACCGCTTTAAACAGTCATTTTCCTGCTTTATACCGCTTTGAAACAGTCATTTCCTGCTTTAACGCGCTTTGAAATCATTTTCCTGCTTTATACCGCTTTGAAACAGTCATTTTCCTTTATAACGCTTTAAAAAGTCAATTTCCTGCTTATACCGCTTTGAAACAGTCATTTCCTGCTTTATACGCTTTGAAACAGTCTTTTGTTTTATACGCTTTGAACTCATTTATTTTCCGCTTTGAAATCACCTGCTTATAGCTAGTAAATCCATTTTCCATGTGCTTTGAATCAGTAACCGCTTTAACCGTGAACCCATGTCGCCGTTATACCTTTGAAACATAATATCTGCATTTATCCGCTTGAAATATTTCTGTTTAACGCGTAACACTCACACAGCTTATACCGCTGAACAGTCATATCCTGCTTGCCTTCCACGGGTCTTAAATTTGCGTGACCAAGTGTGTCACATGATTCACAACATCCGAAACGGATACAGATAAAACACACACTACAACACACACACACACACACTACACACACACTACACACAGGCATACAGAAACTAAAACTGAAGCTGTTAAAACTTGTTAACTGAAATCAATATAAAATATAAATAGTTGAAAATCCAAAAAAAAAAAACGAAAATTCCAAAATATTAATAAAACTGCTATTCATAATATAGGATGTGAGAAAGTAATGGTTAGAGAATGGGGAAAAAAAGCTGTAAAACTGCATATTGATCCACAAACTCAGTTGCATTAGCTTGTTCCCTTTTAAATGATCTTGCAGATTTCAGATTCACTGCATTGATTTATTCTTTTTAAATCTACTTTGGATCTTTGGACTAGGGCTGGGAATCGCTGGGTACTTCACGATACGATAAGAGATGCGATACATTGTTCACGATACCGATAATATCACGATATGGCGATACTGCGATAATCGATATATTATCAGTAATAACTCACAATATATCATGGTTAAAGAAATACAAATTTTTTTTGTAATTAGGAAAATGAATCTCCATTATTTTTTGGGGATGAAACACAATAACAAAAACAACTTGTGTCTTATCAGTTGCAACAAAACAGTCACAGACACTATTTTAGTGTAACATTGCTGCAATCAGTAGTAATAAAAATGTTTACGTCGAGCCAGCACAAACCACGGCTTTCTCACAGAGCTGCGGGTGATGCCGCGTGAGGTGTCTGTGCATGTGGTCGTGTTTCCCGTCTAGTGGACTTTTGCAAAGCCGTTCCGGGAGTCTCCCGCATATTGATAGCGTCTCCCTGATGTCCGCAAATTAGTTCTAATCTCTAATCTAGAGCGCGCATGCGAGACAGAACATACTGCGCGCATAACATACATAGCGCGCGCACGACAGATAGGGAGAGAGCGAGAGACCTTGCGTGTGTGCCTCATGAAAGCTAGTCAAATCCAGTAAACTCGGATAATGAATAGAGCGTTTTATAACGCTTTTAAGATCGATACTTGGCAAGAGCGCATCGAGAATCGATCGCGGGAGTAAATATCATGAGATATCGCCATATCGATATTTTGGCGCACCCCTACTTTGGACTTCTCTATTATAATAGATTTAGTTATCGTTCTTGAAGTGAACGGGCCTTTAGGCTTGAAATTCAACACTGTGGTAACCGAACATTGCAGCGCTAGATATGATCAATTGTTTGTGACATTAAAATCCCTTAATAGAACAAAACCGACTGATATTTAAATGTATTAATAGAACAAATTGACCGATTTTTAAATTAGTATAACGAAACTGTTACGACCCCAGTGTGGGTCATATTGTGTGGGTTCGGTTGTCTTTGTCACTTGTTTCGTAGGTTGGAGTGAGTGACGTCATGATGACTGATGTTTACACCTGTGCTAGAGCTGATGCCGCCAAACTAAAGCAGCTCCTTTCGGTCGTGACGGGGCGCGCTCTCCCCTCGTGCCATTTTGGTTGTTGTCCTAGTTATTGTCTTGTTCCCGTTTTGGTCTATTCTCTTACTTTATTACTTTTACTTTAATAAATGTTATTCCTTTTTGCATACAACTTAACGTGTCATCTCCTTTGTCGCGGCTTGCGAGCCGGTGTCTGCCGAAAAGTGATGGTCGCCGAAAATTGATGGCCGTCCGCGGGATACTATAATTAGGGCCTAGGCCTATCTTATAATACTGCATTATAATGCTTATTGATTGAAAGGTTATTTCTGCCCTGAAATTAGTTGATTATATTCATGAGGGTTAAATTTGACCGGTTATAACTCACCTAGTACTTTTTACTGGTTGTATTGGCCCTTTACAGGTATTTTAAGAGGTAAAAAGTACTAGGTGAGATTCCTACCACGTGAGGTTTGTGAATCACACTATTAATTGTAACATATTTTTAGAGGAAGGATGTCTAATCTCATAGAAGATTTTATTATTTCTCCCTCGGAAGCATACTTGAGTCGTTTACAAAAGATCAGTTGTTAAACTTTGCGGAGCATTATGAAATCGAACTTGAAGATAAGAGATTAAATAAAGTACAATTAGAGAAACAATCAAAACAAAACTGATAGAACAGGCTATATTGATTGAAATGTCTGATACAGCTACTGCTAGTCAAAGTAACTCACCTGTTGGCTTGTTTACTTTGAACAACAAGAGTGGTTATTGCTGTAACAGCTTGAACAGGAGCGTGTAAAATTAGAAATGGAGCGTGAGAGAAATAGAACTAAACAAACAGATATAGAGCTGCAGAAATACCGCTTGGATATGATAAGAGAAGGCAGAATAGATGATGGTTCAGAAGATGCTTTCAGGGTGCTTCTAAAATGTTTGACACGGCGGGAAACTTGCGTTTGATGCCTAAGTTTAGTGAACGAGATCCGGATACATTTTTTACCTTGTTTGAACGGATTGCGGAAGCGAGAGGTTGGCCCAGTAAGGAACGTACACTACTTTTACAGTGCGATCGATATTTTAATTAAGCAAAACAAACCGATATTTTAATTAACAGAACAAAATTGATCGACATTTAAATCTCATATTAGATCTCGCGCTGTTCTACTCTTTGTAAATCTGCTTAGGATCTTGTGTTTTGAAACATGTTACACAAATCCATTTCAAAGTAAAACACTCCTCAAGATGAAAGATATTTATCGGTATAAAGTCTGGTCCATATATCATGTATGGTAATGATGCTGTTTCAGGCTCTACTAGAACAGGTTTTCCTGCTTGAATGTTGATTATTTTCCTCATATTCTCCATAGTTGCGGCTCCTCTCTTCCCAGTCTGTCAGTAACGCTCTGTTTACTTCCTGTCTCTATGAAGCCCCTCCTTCTGAAAAGCACACTGTGCTCTGATTGGTCGACTGGTCAGTGTGTTGTGATTGGTCGAGCGCTTCGAGTGTCTTTGGGAAATGTCCCGCCCCTTCCCATAACCACCAGTTTAACACACCAACTCAACCCAGGCCCCGCCCCTTTATTCTGCGTATTAATTATTATAATGAGGAATATTGAGACATGTTCGTTCCCGGGAGAAACTCAAGATAAAATGGAGGCGTTTCAGGAGTTCAGAAACACTGATATAAATAACTAAGAGCTTTTTTAATGCTCAAACAGCAACACCACACACTAAAGAAAGATGAACATTTAAAAAACCACAATAGGTCCTCTTGAAATAAAATGTGTGTGAACTCTGACCTGGCTTGAACTGGATCCTGACCCCCGCATCGTTCTGAATCTTCTTGATCATCTCCCCGTTTCTGCCAATCACGATTCCAACGGCAAACCTGGGCACTGCCACCTGAGAGTGCAAAACCTAATAATGAATTATTTCTGGATTATTCTCAAGAATGAAATGTCTTAGCTGCAAAAAATGCTTTCCTTATTTAGTACTTTTGTCTCGTTTCCAGTTCAAATATAAAATAATTCTTAAATCAATGACAAGAAATTCAATCTTTTTTTTTGATAAAAATAAATAATTTAGTTTTTGCTTAAAACAAGCAAAATTATTTATTTAATCAGGGATAGTACATTTTAATAGTAGATAATATATAAAACGTGCAAGATTTAGCCAACACTGGATAATTTATCGGTTGTCTCTCCTGTTCAAACTCTTTCATGAACGAATCTTTTTTTCGAGTCATTTCGTTCATTTAACAAACAAAATGAACGAAATTACTCGAAAAAAAGATTTGTTCATTTTGATGAACGAGTTCGAATAGGAGAGTCACGACCGCGCATCACACAACAGAGCAAGGCATAAAACTTACTTTATTTATTTATTTTTGAAATGAGTGATGGTTTGGCTAGATAAGACCCTTATTCATCGTCTGGTGTCATTTAAAGCCCTTTGAAGCTGCACTGAAACTGTCATTTGGACCTTGAACCGTTTGGATACCAGTAAAGAACATTATATGGAGAAAAATCCTAGAATGTTTTCATCAAAAACCTTCATTTCTTTTCGACTGAAGACAGACAGACATGGACATCTTGGATGACATGGGGGCGAGTAAATTATCAGCAAAAGTTTTTTTAAAAGTGAACTAATCCTTTAAGGAAAAACTCACTTGAATGTATTTTTTTAAATCAGGAAACAAGACTTATCTAGTAAATGCTTCTTGATTTAAGAATTTTTAGATGTATGGATTGGAAACAAGACAAAATACTTGAAGAAAAGTATTTTTTGCAGAGTTAGAGCTCAGGATTTGAGCACATCTTACATCGATGCTGCTTCCCAGCCTGGATCCGAAGTCACTGCGGCCGCTCCTGAAATCTCCCTGATCCTTTTCCCTGATGATCTCCACGACCAGCTCCCGCGCTTGCTGTAACACACACACACACACACACACACACACACACACACACACACACACACACACACGTACACACACACACGTCAGACCAGAGCCGCTCAACATGCCTGTGAAACTGTGACTGTAGAAACCCCATATACTCTTTCAGTCTTCGTTTAGGGTTCAAATAAGTTAAAAAAGATAATACCCATGTTTGATACCCATAACTCTCTCTATTTGAAACCGATAACCGATATTTTGGCCGATACCTTTTGGCCGATACCCATATCTCTCGATAACCGATATTTTGGCCGATACCCATAACTCTCTCTATTTGAAACCGATAACCGATATTTTGGCCGATACCCATAACTCTCGATAACCGATATTTTGGCCGATACCCATAACTCTCGATAACCAATATTTTGGCCGATACCCATAACTCTCTCTATTTGAAACCGATAACCGATATTTTAGCCGATACCATATCTCTCGATAACCGATATTTTAGCTGATACCCATAACTCTCGATAACCGATATTTTGGCCGATACCCATAACTCTCGATAACCAATATTTTGGCCGATACCCATAACTCTCTCTATTTGAAACCGATAACCGATATTTTAGCTGATACCCATATCTCTCGATAACCGATATTTTAGCCGATACCCATATCTCTCGATAACCGATATTTTAGCCGATACCCATATCTCTCGATAACCGATATTTTGGCCGATACCCATAACTCTCTCCATTTGAAACCAATAACCGATATTTTGGCCGATACCCATAACTCTCTCCATTTGAAACCAATAACCGATATTTTGGCCGATACCCATAACTCTCTCCATTTGAAACCAATAACCGATATTTTGGCCGATACCCATAACTCTCTCCATTTGAAACCAATAACCGATATTTTGGCCGATACCCATAACTCTCCCCATTTGAAACCGATATTTTGGCCGATACCCATAACTCTCCCCATTTGAAACCGATATTTTGGCGATACCCATAACTCTCCCCATTTGAAACCGATATTTTGGCGATACCCATAACTCTTTCTATTTGAAACTGATATTTTGGCGATACCCATAACTCTTTCTATTTGAAACTGATATTTTGGCGATACCCATAACTCTTTCTATTGAAACCGATATTTTGGCGATACCCATAACTCTTTCTGTTTGAAACCGATATTTTGGCGATACCCATAACTCTTTCTATTTGAAACCGATATTTTGGCGATACCCATAACTCTTTCTATTTGAAACTGATATTTTGGCGATACCCATAACTCTTTCTATTTGAAACTGATATTTTGGCGATACCCATAACTCTTTCTATTTGAAACCGATATTTTGGCGATACCCATAACTCTTCTATTTGAAACCGATATTTTGGCGATACCCATAACTCTTTCTGTTTGAAACTGATATTTTGGCGATACCCATAACTCTTTCTATTTGAAACCGATATTTTGGCGATACCCATAACTCTTTCTATTTGAAACCGATATTTTGGCGATACCCATAACTCTTTCTATTTGAAACCGATATTTTGGCGATACCCATAACTCTTTCTGTTTGAAACCGATATTTTGTCAGATAAGATAACTCTTTCTGTTTGAAACCGATATTTTGTCCGATAAGATAACTCTTTCTATTTGAAACCGATAACTGATATTTTATCCGATACCCATAACTCTTTCTATTTGAAACTGATATTTTGTCCGATAAGATAACTCTCTATTTGAAACCGATAACGGATATTTTATCCGATACCCATAACTCTTTTTGAAAACCGATATTTTGGCCGACAAATCTGATGCTTTTTAAAGAGCCTGATTACAAAAACAAAAGTTTAACCATGAAAATCCATGTCCCAAACACTTCAACATAAATCACACATATACCTAGTTTGAACCAGGGTAAATTTTACAAATTATTTTCCTTTTTTAAAGTGATTCCAATCATATTTCTAGCAAATCATATCGTTAATCATAACGAACAGTGCACATCCAAAGTGTCTAAACCCAAGGAAATAATCCATTATTTATCAGATTTAAGATATCGGAAAGATAATGATAACATTAAAAATGAACATATATCGGCCGATACCGATATCGTGCATCTCTACAAAAAAATAAGGATGAATACATTTAAACATACATGTACAAATAACAATATATGTGTCCAAAAATATAAATATAGTAACATATTCCAGGAAAACTTAATTTTGAACTGTTTCAGTTCTGTAAAATATATTTTTTAGGGGTGTAACGAGATCTCGTGCCACGAGATCTCGCGAGACTAAAACATGACGAGATTTCTCGTCGAGTAAAAAGCTGTCTCGCCATCGCGATATCGCCATGACTGAGCGTGAGGGTGAGATTATCATAGAATATTCCACTGCTACACTCACATTCTCCTAAACTGTCGTTTTGTGGTTTTTATTTAAAAAATCATTATAAAATAATGTAAAAGTCTGCTCTGCTCCAGCTCGAGTTGCCGTTGCAATCAGTGCAGCACGAATTCACTGATCGCGTGAGGCACTTGTAGAATGCACGCTCAGCACCGCTGCTATACACAGTATGCGCGATCACGATAGTGAAAGTAAAACACAAGCTCTCTGATGTGGATTGCGCACAAATTAGGCCGCATACATACAATAGTCCGTCTCCCGATACCCATCTCTGGACTGTTTATTTGCGGCTATGGTGTCAGTTTGCACTTCGAATATTGAGAGAGTACTGTAATGTCTTAAAGACAACAGACAAGAGGCTCCGTTTCTGAACTAATAATCGGAACGCAAGAACAACTGTGGAGACAAACAAACAGCCTCGGTTTCTCTACCGGCCTTTCCCGAACTCACCGCATTAACCCTATAACTGCCGGTGCAAAATAAAACAGCAATTTCAAAACAATTATAAAGAGTCTGTGTGCTAACTTTGATTATGGTTGCACTTGCACTTATTGTTTGCACTTAATAAGACTTCTAGAGTTCAGTTAGGAGGTCACACACAGCCTCAATCAGAAGTTCTGAAAGCTCTTAAATGTACAGTAAGGTCTGAAGAGACTAATGTGGAATCATACAGGAGAAAAGCCAGTCAATAAAAACCTTTAACAGTGCTTGTATATTGTTTTCTTTCAATGCATTTGATAATTCATACTCATAATGCATGTCATTTCAGGTCTACTTTATAAGATTATTAGTTAAACATTGCAAAATGCACCTGCATACTATTTTTCCAGTCATGAATTTTTTCATTGAGGATTTCTGAAAAATTGTGCAAAAATCTCGTCTCGTCTCGTTCTCGTGAACCCAATCTCGTGTCTCGTCTCGTTTCTAAAATAAGCGTCTCGTTACACCCCTAATATTTTTAAATGTGTAGTTTTGATTCAAGCTTTTCTTTTTTTTCTTTAAGTACTTAAAAATATTCTCCCTTAATTTTAAATCAGTGACATTGAAAAACGAATGCGAAATCATCAGAATACCAATTTTGTGCATTATTTTTGTTTTCAGATTGTAATGTTACGTTAGAACGTAATGTGATTTTAACTAGGGCTGGACCAGAATATTCGAATATTCGTTCGGTGGGTTGGTATTTGGTTTGAAAATGTGACATTCGAATATTCGTTTTTTTTTTTTTTTTTTGCAAATCTGGCATCCCCCCTCGATACGGTTCTCATTCGCGCTTGTAGCCTATATGTTTTACACTATAAAATCTGGTGAAATACAATACTTTACATATAAATCCATTATAGCTAGGCTACTTAATAAATATATTTGCTTCTTCTTGGACTACTAAAAGTGTTCCTGCAACGGGAGTATTCTCTGGCTAGACCGCAGAACAGTTTGCATGGACAGAAGTGAATGCCTGAGCTTGTATTTTGGGTTACGCTACATTGCTTTGACATTGTGGAAAATAGAATAATAGAAACAAAATATATTAAAATGTATGTAGTATTAAAATGTATAAATGTATGTATTATATCACTAGTGCAGTGTCCATTCTCGGAGCATATAAGATAGCATATCAGAGTCCATTCTCTGCTCGCGTGAGGCGCTCCGCTTCTTCATTTAAATCTAATTTGTTAGTGAAACTATTAGACTAGCCTACCTTATTAGAAATATTGCTTAAGTTACAGACCTGTGAGTGTTTTATATCACTAGTGCAGAGCAGTGTCCGTTCTTCTCGGAGCATAAGCTCTGCTCGCGTGAGGCACGCGCTTCCCGCTCACGCTGTTCTGTAGTTTATTAAAAGTTTATTAATTCTGAACGTGTCGCGTCTCGCCTGTCTATCTATATTGCACCAAATACACTGCACTCCCTTGTGAAGTCATTTGGATGAACGGTTCTCGAAATAATAATCATGCGCTGATGATGATCGCATGATCATCATCAGCGCATGATTATTATTTCGAGAATTTGAAGCGCATTTTACATGCGCTTCAAGAGGCACACACGCACACTTGCACACACACGCACATTTGCACACACGACACACGCAAGGTCTCTCCCTCTCTTTGTCGTGCGTGCGCTACACGGTTTGGAGCTCGCGAGCAGCTTCCGGGAGATTTTAACTGATTTGCGGGCATCAGGGAGCCGCTATCAATATGCGGGTCTGAGACATAATAGAGATTCCGAAGCTTCGAATATTCGATGTTCATTCCTACCGAAGCTTCGAAGCTCAAAAAATGGTATTCGGACCAGCCCTAATTTTAACCAGCTTTTTGCACACAATATATTGCATAGCCTACATTACATTCACTATATTGGTTTCCATATCCTTCAATATCAATATTGTTTGTAGGATATCGTTGGGCAGGATGTGAAAACTTAAATACAGATTTTCTTTATCCAAATAGAAACATAGGAAGTACAGAGATATATTTTCTATATCCAAAAATTTAAGAAATTAGATTTTTTTAACCAATAAATACAAAGATATGATTTGTTTTTGCCAAATAGGCCAGCCCTAGACGAACCTGAACTTTATAAGGGTCTCCAGTGATTCTCAAGGGTTTGTCTGATCCAGTGGGCATTGGGTCGTCCTGAATCATGATCATCTTCACTCCTGTCCTCTCCTGTGGGCGCACAAAATACATTCATTTAATTGCTTAATTTGATATAAATGTATAATACAAAACTCATGGGGAAAATGTTCCCGTACATGTTGAACTTCAGGAGCATTAACCATTAAAATGGAATCTAAATATAATCATAAATATATTAGACATGCTTTCTGATTACTAGCATTTAATTTAACCATTAAATCAAACCATTAAATCAGAGTTGAGAAATTCAGCAACAAAAAAAGTAAAACTTTTTTTTTTTAAAAAGTAGTATTTTAACGAAATTGTTAAAAAAAAAAAAAATAAAAAAAAAAAAGTTAAAATGCCCTACCAATAGTTTTTATTATTATTATAAGCCTCTAATATATTAAATATTAAATCTGGAAGGGGGAAAAAATTATTTATTTAAATAAAATAAATAATATATTATAATCTAACTAAAATAAAAATATAAAGCATAAGCATTTTTCTCCCCAAAAATATGTGGTGTGATCTTACATATTTTAAATAAAAAAAATATAAAAATGTTTTAAATGTTTTGACACCGCACGTCAACCAGATCGGGCCAAAATGGTGTAATCTGACCCATGCTTTTTGATTACTAACATATAATATAACCATTAAATCAGAGATGAGAAAAAAAAAAAAAAAAAAAAAAACGAAATTTAGGGAAAAAATGTAATTTAATATGCCCTACCAATAGTTTTAGCAATTTTGTAAACATTATTTTAACCCTCTGATACATTAATTATTAAATCCGGAAGGTAAAGACAAAAAGATAAAATTTATTTAAAAGTATATTTAATTAAAATAAATAATATATTATAATCTAACTAAAATATAAACCATAAGCATTTTTCTCCCCAAAAATATGTTGTGTGATCTTACATAGCTCGTTTTAAAAAAAAAAGGACAAAAATTATGTTTTAAATGTTTTGACACCAAAACGGTGTAATCTGACCCATGCCATAATGTCCACCCAACCTGAAGCTGTTTGATGGTGTCTCCTCCTTTCCCGATGACCAGGCCGACTTTACTGGCCGGGATCAAGATCTCCTGGACGGCGCTGTTCCCGTCCATCTGACTGTGAAAGCCCGGCCCGTTCCGACACCGGTCCACGATCTGACCCAGCAACCTCTTCGCCTGCCTGACCAATCAGAGATCGAGAGATTTATTATTATCAGTGGTGTAACGATACACTCATGTCACGATTCAATCACCATACTGAACTCACGATACCATATTATTGATATACTAAAGACTTATGATAAAAGGTTAATAAACAAACTGTTGATTAAAATGCTAAATTTGGTGTTACATTGTGTGTGTAAACAAATAGTCTTGAGTTGGTGCTGAAACCCAATACAGGACAATAGAGACACCAGAATAACAATATTCATGATTCTGACGCTACAAATACTGAATTATTGTAGATGAATATGCTTGTGCTGTCACTGACTAGATATATTTAAAATAATGTACATCTACGTCAGGTGACTTTAAATGCGCAAAAACTGTTTCCATTGCAGTTTTGCGAAATATTTATTTTTCGAATTTACTAAAAAAAAAAAAAACTCATGCGAGCGTGAGAATTTTTTTGCGATAAATGGGAGTTTTTGCGAAATTGACGTGTTTCCATTGGGCATATTCTTAATTCGCAATTTAAAATTTGCACAATTTGAAGGGTAACGGAAACCCGGCTTCTGTAAAGCTGCTTTGAAACGGTATTGTATAGTAAAAAGCGTTATATAAATGAAGGTGACTCTGTAAATGACTCTTACTCGATACTCTCTGGGGTCCCAGTCAGGGTGCAAGGCCTGTCCATCATCCCTCCACTGTCTGTGGGAGACACAAAACACACAATCATAAACTAAAAACTGCTTTTGCTCAGATTTTCAATCTCTCGTGTCCATCAAATGTTTATTTTACATTACACTTTCTGCTCTGCATGACTAGAGTTGCACTAGTGCTTTAAAGCTTCAGAGATTTAGTCTTTGGATCGCAGTTATTATCGTCAAATAAAACTATACAAATATTTGTTAATTGTAATAAAGCTGAATAATAGTTGAAAAACTTGTTGCCTTGGCAATAAACTTAAATTAGTTAAATTTGAAGCACTAAAATAATTGGAAATTATTTTTCTACTGGAAATTAAAAATCTAAAACTGAAATAAAAATAAATTAAAGATAAATAGCGATATTTAGGTTTAAAAAACTAATGAAATGACAAAAGCACATAATCAAAATAACAAATATTAAACTAAAAACAAACAAACATGAAAACCAAAAATATAAAAATAAAATATAATATTAGTTGAAAAACAAAACTAAAATTAGAAGTTTCATTAGCAATAAAAATCAAATGTTTATTTTACATTACAATTTCTGCTTTAAAGCTTCAGAGATTCTTTAAGCCCCTTTCACACAGAGATTCCGGAAAATACACGGATAATGTGACCCGGCATTTGTCCCGGGATTGTTTATTTCGGTTCATTCACACTGCCAGGGATTTGCCGGGATCTGTGAGTGCGTTCACACACAACCCGTTAATGTCCCGGAAAGCCGCGTGACGTCAGGATGAGACGTGTAACGTACGCGTCAGAAACATGTGCACGCGCGCACCTTTCCTTAGATCTGGCGAACGATCGCAGCTTCAGCGCGGATGTGAGGAGCTCCTGTCTCTGCTTCTTTCCAGGTTGCAGACATTTTTTCGTTCTTTCTTTGCTGATGACGAACACAAACTTTCTTCTAAGAGCAACAGAGTCGCGCGATGGCACATGCGTCATCACTACGACACACCCCTTACGGCATTGGTCCTGGCTTTTGTTCACACAGCGTGCGTTCCGGGTCTGAACACGGCAATGTTACTAGGTCCTCAACCCGGGATCGATCCCGGCATTAATCCCGGGTCGTGTTTGCGTTCACACAGAAGGCACTCTGGCAATTTGCCGGGTTCAAAGTGCTGTGTGAAAGGGGCTTTAGTCTCTGGGTCGTGGTTATTATCGTCATGGATTGGAAATGTTGCCTTGGCAATAAACTGAAATAAGTTTAAGTTGAAGCACTAAAATAATTAACTGGAAACAAGCAATCTAAAACTGAAATAAAATAAATAGCAATATAAAAAAATTACAAAAATATATATAATATTAATAGTTAAATAAATAAACTAATTATAAAAATATAACTAAAAATGAAATAAGATTAAATATTACAATAACGAAAATGGCAAATGCACATTTAAAAAATAAATAAATTATATATATATATATATATATATATATATATATATATATATATATATATATATATATATATATATATATATATATATATATATATATATAGACACAAAAAACTGAATATGAAGAGTGTAATCAGATGAAAGCGTACCGGCAGCGATCTGGATCTTGCAGTTTGACTCCAGCTGAATTCTTGTGATCTGTTCTCCTCCCCGTCCGATTACTGACAAGATAAAGACAAACAGCTCAACTTCTGATAGGACTAAACCTGTACCCATACTATAACTGACAGAAGACGACGGACACACGTTCTCAATGGTCAAAGCACATGCATATATATATAGATATAGATATAGATATATAGAGAGAGAGAGAGAGAGAGAGAGAGAGAGAGAGAGAGAGAGAGAGAGAGAGAGAGAGAGAGAGAGAGAGAGAGAGAGAGAGAGAGAGCATCTACAGAAGACAGAAGCAAATGACAAACAGAACAACTGAAATTAATTATTTTTTTAAAAATGTCACAAATGTTATTTTCTTTGATGATTCATCCACAAACAATTAAATAAAAAGGCAAAAATTCTTCAGAGAAGCTGCATTTGATTTTTGCAAACCCATTATAAAGCCCAAATATGAAATATCTATCAGAAAAACATTAGAGTTTCATTCATATCTTCAGTACTTACTGAATCCAACCATCTTATCAGGCACTTTGTAGTCTTCTGTTATTATAGCCCTAAACAAACAACATACGCATTATAAATATCACCCTGAGATTATTGTAGAAGAGAACACAATGGTCTTAATAAATAAAAGCGCTCACCTTGTACCATGTACCATTGCACCGAGCTGGGTCGCCACTGAGATGAAGAAAAAAGAAGAAGTGCATTAGTATTAATTACTGATAAATACACAGAATATCGTCTCTCAGCCAGAAGTGACTCCAAACCCAAAGACATTTTCATCAAGAAAAACACATTTATCACCTACACTATAGCATAAGTCCTTCTATTAGCTCAGTTTCCAGCCAAAGTTGTGAATTTAACTGGAATATCGCATAAAATATTTGCGAATAAATCAGCGTTTATGTCCCGCGCGTTCAAGAAAACATGAGTTGCGTCTCAGAGCGACAGATGAAAATCGTGTGTGTGTGTGTATATATATATATATATATATGGGCTTTAAGTAAAGTGATAACCAAGTTGAGTAACAGCCAAGAGCATTTAAATAATGAAAATCCACTATTCTAGTTTTTAACCATCATGCATCATTGAATAACAGCAAGCGCTCGCTCGGGCGACTCATTGTTTTCAGTGTTTGTTGTGTTTTTAAAGCCTCGAGACCAGTTCAGGCCTCCAGCGCTCGACACTAACCCACAGAAACAGGTTTCACTTCCTGAAAGACTCACACTCGCTGTTTGTGCCTCTTTCGCAAGCAGTTCCAGAACAGCAGAACCGATCAATGCCTCGTGCGGATAAACACTGTCAAAGGGCACAGCTTCATAAAGTCCTGCATTGATTTCTGAGTTATTCTACATTTGTCCCATTACAGTCAGCTGATCAACACGGCCTCGGGTGAAGCTGCGTGTGCACTCAGATCTCAGATCAGCTACAAAACCGCTATTACTGTCAGATATACCAAGGCTTTTTACCTCCTTCGTCCAGAGAGCGCTTCTGCCCGCCGTAGCCGTAGAGCGAGGCGTCCACGACTGGAGACGAGTTGTTGAGATGAGGAATCTGCTCTCCACTCATCTTAGCCATCTACAACACAGAGGAAAACATCAGCTCAAACACACACACACACACACTCTGATACTGTAATACCAACAGGAGTAAAGCAATGTAATATAAGTGGGATTCAAAAATAAATAAGTGCAAAAAAAAGCTATATATATATATTTTTTTTTTTGCATTGGATTACAATTGATGATATATATGAGATTGTTAAAGGAACACTCCACCGTTTTTTGAAATAGGGCTTATTCACATTATTTCCTACATTTAGATATGTGTGCAAATGCATTTTTGTCTCAGTGCATGCATTGTTTTATTTTGACAGGGTCGGCGCTAGCTTAGCTTAGCACAATGAATGGAATCCTTTGTTGCCAGCTAGCATGTCCTGAGTAAAAGTGATAATTAAAAAAAAAAAAAAAAAAAAAAACACGAAGCAGGCGAAGCACTGCTACTTGGGTGCAGAGATATCACGCAACACATGAAATCCCAAGTAGCAGTGCTTCGCCTGTGCTTCCCCCTAATATAGTCCCAAGTCAATATCTTCCTAGGAATTCGCCTAGTGTTTATCTGCATCGCTATTTGTACTCGTTGTGAATATGCAGGCCACAAGTAGTAATTACGTGTTTTTTGTTTGTTTGTTTTTTTTTTACATTTTTTTATCACTTTTACTCAGGACATGCTAGCTGGCAACAAAGGATTCCATTCATTGTGCTAAGCTAAGCTAGCGCCGACCCTGTCAAACTAAAACAATGCATGCATGCTTTTAACAAAGTGTAGGGGTGCAACAATATATCGTGTCACAATATATCGCAATGCAAAAATGCAACTATGTATCGTGGATAGTGACAATATGTATCGTGGATAGTTTACCCAAAATAAAAATTACTGTGTGAAAAAATTCAAGTTCTCAGAGTTTTAGTGTCAGTCAGTAGTACTACATTAAACTACTATAATGTTGAATATAATGCATATGCAATGGGGGAATATTTATGAGTCCTACTAATGCCAAATATCTCATGTGGCCTACATTATTTTGAATATATCTAGTCGGTGACAGCACAAGAATATTCTTCTAAAATGATTATATTTTCAGTTTCAGAATCATGTATATTTTTATTCTGGTGTCTCTATTGTCCTGCATTGAGTTTCAGCACAGAGTCCAAGCCTGTTCATTTACACACAAAACCAAATAAAACCAAATTTAGCATTTTAAATCAACAGTATATTTTTTGTTAACCTTTTATCCTGTGTCTTAGAGTATCGCAGTAATATCGTATGGTGATATGTATCGAATCGTGACACGAGGGAATCGTTACACCCCTAATAAAGTGACTGTAAAATATTGAAGTACTCATGCTTGTCATGTCATGTTTGCATTTATCAATCATATATATTGCAACAAAAATTGTAATTCAATGCAAAAAAAAAAAAAACAAACAAAAAAAATTATATATATATATACTATAGCTTTTTTTGCATTTATTTTTGAATACCTCTTATATTTCATTGCTTTACTCCTGTTGTTAATACAGTGACTGTAAAATATTGGAGTAAAGCAATGAAATAAGAGGTATTCAAAAATAAATGCAAAAAAAAAAGCTATATTTTATCTTTTTTTTTGCATTGGATTACAATTTTTGTTGCAAATATATGATTTATAAATGCAAACATGAATATTTAAAAGAGTTCTTTCTTCATTATTTTAGCCACTGTATTAACAGGAGTAAAGCAATGACTTGTATATATGCTATTCAAAAATAAACAAATAAATAAATGCAAAAAAGCTATTATATATGTTATAATATTATATAATTTTTTTGCAATTTTTGTTTAAATATATGTGATTGATAAATGCAAACATGACAAAGCATGTCATTTTATCATTGCTTCAAAACAAACATTATTTACTTAAAATTACGATTACCAACAGCAGTATAGCACTGAAATATACACACAATAAAAAAAAAGCTATAATTATATATATTTTGCATTGCAATTTGTTAAAATACATATATAAATGATACAAACAATGATTTAAAAGCATGTAATAATTTTATCATTACTGCTTCAGCATAAATATTATTTACAGTATTTATTTTAAACCACTGTATTACCAACAGGAATAAACCAATAAATTATAAATGCAATGCCTTTTTTTTTGCAGTTGCCATGAACACTTCATAATGTTATGAATCAATTTATAGAGATGTGTGTATTCAAGCACAATCTAACACACTGTTTGTACTAAAAGGTAAAATAAATTCATTCAACAAATCAGATTGCATGAACTCGAAACCCTTTGAATGAAATGTGCGTTATAATCTTTCATAAAGCGTTTCTGCACGTCATGACGAACGCTTTACATTACATTCACTGGAGAAAAGCACGTTTTGAAACGCAAGTTTTTGTTTGCTCTTCCAACTAGACACTTTCAGACACAGACGGCTGAAAATTAGATAAATTCCAGTGTTTCGCTGCATTGAAGAGTTACCCTGAAATAACCAGAAAAGTAAGTACAAAAACCAGAGAAATTTGGGAGTTAATCCCGGATAATACGCCATTGCATTTGCATGATGCATGCAAGAAAAGCAGTGTTAAACTCAAAGCAAGAGGCCATTTTGAGGAAAGACTTGAGTGGGGTAAAGAGAGAGAGAGAGAGAGAGCGGTCTCCACCTCTTCCCTCCAGCTAGGGAATGCTGGGAAGGAATGCCAGCTATGCGAGCGCCTGGATAAACGAGCGACCCAAGGGAAAGTCTCCAGAGAAATGCAGAAGGTAAACAGCAGTTGATGTGAAACACTGGCCACTTGTTGCCCACTCCACGCCGTCTCCCGTTTACAGCAAGCGTTTACACACAGCTCAATGTTGCCCATTAATTACCCATGATGCAACACCTCACAGGGCAGACACGTGCATGTCAAAGTCAACAATGCATGCGATTGCGCGTGGAGAAACGAGACTTTACTTTTGGATTATGATAATCAACACGAGCTGGTTTGATTGTTTGAATTAGCCGTGATGATGATGATGAGACACGGGTTTAACTCGACAGCTGTCAGCGCATGGGTGGACCTGATTATGCAACATGTTCACAAGCACGTCATCACAAGTCAAACACACAGCAACACTGGTTTGTAGCGCTGGATCATACGGAGGGCAAACTACAGTTAAAGTGCGCTGTGACACGCTGATAAATCAGGCCATAAAAGAGGAGAAGGCCAATAAAATACAAATGCAATGCACACAAAAAAACTGATTTTTATATTTGCATTGTATTGGTTGTTGTTGAAATATAAGGTGTCTTCAGGTTTTCTGAAGGTCAATTAAAGATCTTAAGAAAATTAAGAAATGCATTGAAAGGTACACAATATATGCTCTCTAAATGTAGACGTCTAGGAGAAACGGTTATATTAGAACTTCAGAGTTTGAAAAAGTTTTTTGCATTGCAAATATAGATGCATTTACATAAGATGCAAAAAGTTTTGTTTTCTGTAAAAAAAAAGGCTTATAAGCTCACTTGATTTTATTCAAGCCTTTATTTTCTATATATATGCATCTCAAGTAAATGTATATTGATTTAAAGATGTTTAGTATTATAAAAGGAGAGAAAATACTGAGGAAGATATTCACTTTTGCAATGCATGCAACATTTAATGTCATGACTTTATGAATTTATGCTCTGATTTAAGATATTTTTAAACCCTAATTTGTGTAAGGGCGAATTTGGACTTTAAGACTCGCAGAAACCCTGTGTATATATATATGTATGTGTATATGTAATGAGATATGTATTATATATATATAATATTTACCTTTACATGATTCAGAATTATTCATACTGTATATTGATGCAAACTCTGTGTGTGTGTGTGTGTGTGTGTGTGTGTGTGTATGCATGCCATGTATGTGTTTGTGAGTGTATATATATAAAAATATATATTTACCTTTACATGATTCAGAATTATTCATATTGTATATTGACGTAAAAACAATTTAAACAAAAGCATGCAATTTTATCATTCCTGCTTCATAAGTAACTAATATTTGTTGCCGTATTAACTTAATGCGTTCACAATCACATCATCTCAACTCAAACCCAATCGAGCGCTCGTCTCTATCGCAGGAGCATGCAGACTGCAGATGAAGTGATGGTGGCGCTGATAAACGAGTGTGGAGTGTGTAAACCAGCAGAAACGGTGTGTTTTCCACACGGCTGTGAGTCTGGACGTGAGCCGAGGTCTATTTATTCCCCAGTGAGTTGATAAAAGCTAAAGCACAGACGCCCGCTCTGAACACACTCGAGGAAAACTCACGGCCGGCCACAGGTGTCCGCTGTGTGTACAGGTCATGTGACACGGACACGCGCCTCCAAACGCAGGCCAAACACTTGTGGTTCAACTATCTAATGATTAAAGCTATGAAAACATCACAGAACAATCATGAGAAAAGAAACAGCTAAAACATTATACTATAGATAAGGCATAAGAGGCTGGAACAGGGTTGTAATAGTTGACTAAAACGAAAACCATTCAAAAAAATTGTTCCTTGAAATCAAATAAACGTTAACTGAAATAAAATATTAAAAAAAAAAAGCTAATTGCCAACATTTTTCATTTAGTTTAAGTTGATGTATTAAAATAAACTAAAACTGGAAAAAAATAGAAGTATAAAAAAATTACAATTAAAAAAAAAAAAAGTTTTTTATAAAACTTGGGGTTAGGTAAGAATATGAAAATAAATAAAAACCATAATACTAAAATAACCCTGTAACTGCTGTAAAGTCAGTCATGCGCAGCCTCGAGTGTCTAATTGCTTTAAGAAACAACAGCAACAATAATATAAAGAAAGACGTAAATGTTAATGCATTAATTGCCGATGTGTGAACTAGAGGTCGACCGATAGTGGATTTTACCGATAACGATATTTAGGTTTGACCATACATGCCGATAACCGATAATTCAACCGATATTTTTTTAAATGGATGCTGGATTAAAAACAAACATAATACTCACAATAAAACAGTGCTGAACTGAAATGTGCTAAATTAAATAAATATATAAATATTAATATATAAAAACTTTATACAGAAAATAATTTAAACTAGGGATGCACCGATACCGATACCAGTATCGGTATCGGGCCCGATACTGAGCTCATGTACTTGTACTCGTACTCGTAAAAATGCCCCGATACCAACAACCGATACCAGGCAGCATGTGTACAGTGTCAGAAATTATAATGGGGATAAAAAAAGAAGGCTGTATATGAAATAAATGTATCTTAACAGTGGAATATTAAGCAGAATATATTAACGCGTCGTCTATATAACTGTGGTGCGCAAGCTGATAAGAGAAAAACACGCAGAGGATTGAGCGCGCTATGACACAGACGCGCGAGCTGGTCGAGCGCATCCCTTTTTCTCAGACGTCAGTGGAAAGTTTGTAGTTCAGTCGGATGTCAATGGCAAATCAACTAAAACGAGGCATGTAGCTTATTAATAACGTTAACTGACGAGAGAGAGAGAGAGAGAGAGAGAGAGAGAGAGAGAGAGAGAGAGCGCGCACTTCTGATGAATGCTGTTGATTGCGGATCATTCACTCAGCACGTGTTATTTGGATTAAAACTAAATCGTATATGTAAGTAAAACATGAACTGTTACCTTACTTATGTTTAACGAGTGGTTACCTACATTATTACAGGAAATTTGCAGGTCAAGAATTTCCATGAACTTCAAACATCCACAGCGCGCGCCCCGAAAACCACCAGACAGCGCGCAAATACTGAATGGAAGTCTTTCACGCATTGCGCTTGTACGGAGGAATTCACACAAAACTATGTAAAAACACATTGGCGAGTATCCTAGTAAAAGTCTGTTATATATCTCAAGTGAACGTAGACAGTATAATTCAAATGGCGTCCGTGCGTTCGGCCTTAAAGGGGCGGCACTTAATAAATCTGCTGCTGTGTTTTAATGTTAATCAAACAAAGGACAAATAAATTACTCTCTGCTCTTGGCTAAATAGGCTACCTCTATCAACTTTACAAAAAGATTCATGTATATTTAATTTATGCAGTAATAAATATGCAGTGCATGAAATATATATTTGTTGAACTAATTAAGTTGAAATTTAATAAACAACTAATATGATTGATATTATTTTGGTTTCTCTACCAATACATTTAAAAATTACAAATGCATGAATTGAAAATTAATTGAAAATTAAAAATACAGGTATCAGTTACGGTATCGGTATCGGCGAGTATCAAAAATGAAAGTATCGGTATCGGACTCGGTCTGGAAAAAGTGGTATCGGTGCATCCCTAATTTAAACATTAAAATATTACAGATTTCGGAGCTATAACCTAGAGTACATTTCATAGGTAACACATTGCAAGTCCCATTTGCAAACAAGGATGTATTAGCTAGCTTTCATGAACTATGCACTATGCAATATACGTTTTTACTGCATGTATTAATATGAGCAATACAATTGTAACTTTATCAATCATGTTAGTTCATAGTACATTAAGGTAATAACAAATAAAATACGAATTAAAACTCATTTCAAATGCATTAGTAAATGTTGAAATAAACTAACAATGAATAATTCTTCTACAACTTGTATTAATCTTAGTTAATGCTAAAAATGGAATCTTATTGTAAAGTGTTACCATTTAATATAATTAAATAAGATAATTAAATATAATATATTTAAAATAAGAGTCGTGCTTAAAGATAGCCATTAAAATGTAATAAAGACCTGTATAACGTATACGTAATTTAGCTTATAGTCTCTCACTTTATTTGCTTCTATTTTAGAACACTTGATAATTATCTAATCAAAATAACAAGATGTATTGTAGTGATTAAAACGATCTTAAATCGAACACGTTTATGATTTGTTTATGTTTCTGTCGGCTGCATGAACATATCAATGTTGAGAAAGCAATCACGTGACGTCACTAGTTTTAAATATGCAACTTCGTCGGCTAATGAATGCATAAAAGTGACCAGCCGGATATAAAATAATGCAAATAGATGATAACAATTGCGCCATAAAACATTTGGGTCAGGTCTGCGTGTGTTTTTGTCACATTGTTTAAACCGCTTGACTGAGGTAACGTTAGAGTCCTCACAGCCTCGACGGCAAACTACTGTTCTTTCTCCGCTGATGCAGCATCTAGTCAATATAAGAATTACTTTATAATGATATGGCAATATATACTTTAGTGTTATGTATTCATACCGTTTCGCTGACTGTGTTTTAAATGCGCGTCTGAAGTGTCAGCGGCGCTCTCTCTGCTGCGTGTTCTCTCCGTGGTCTGTGCTGCACGCGCCTCACGTGTGAATGTAAACAACTCAGCCAGTGATAGTTTATTATTTGTCCTCTAGAGGCCGCTCTCGCTCTGTATAATGCCAGCAGTCTCTTCAGTGCTCTAGTGCTGTGTAATGACCGCGCGCACTTCTCAGCCGCTCCAGCAACGGATGCAACCCGGAAAAACTATCGGTGTGGATTTTTGCCGATAACGATAGTTTCACCAATCAACTATCGGTGCCGATTAATCGGCAAAACCGATGAATCGGTCGACCTCTAGTGTGAACAGCTTGTAACGAAACTTAAAAACGGGAGCTAGCTTGCCTCTGAAAGCCTGTCGACTGATTTTTATGTGAATTATGACTGAGGCAACTAACAAATGCAGTTTAAAGACCCACTGAAACAGGGAGAAGGCGGGGCATATTGACTGGCTCCTCCCCCTTTTCAAATAGCCAATAGCGTTAAGTTTCTCACAGACTGCAAGTTGGACGTTTAAAGCTTGTTGTTGTGACTTATTGGCAGAGAGAGTTCATTAGTTTACGATCTGTCTAATACGTTATTAGATAGAACTGTTACACACAGAAAGTAGACAGTAATGAAAGTTATTAGCGTATGCCGTGCGTTTATGTCCGGTGTTGCTGAGCAGAAATACATGATCATGTTTCTCTTGGTTCCTCAAAGTCACGTTTGATTTTCTCAGTGTAAAGATTAAGAGCTTCATCTTCACTAGAGTTTCCATTCACTCGTCAATGGAATTATCTGAAGTTCGGGTAAATAAACTCGTGTGAACAAAGCTGGTGAAAGTGTGTGTTTCCATCCAACGGCTTTAAAGCGAATATAAACCTGTGCGTAATGACGTCACATGCTGTTTAGTGATTAAATTGGTATATCGAATTGATTTCAGACATTTTAAGGCGTTTCCATTCATTTTTGCACAACATTCAAGACAACATTTGCGAACAAAGTTTTACTAGACAAAATGGATCGCGCCGTAATAACGTTTCCATCCGCGTTTATCGCATAAGCCGTATATCCATCAAGATAAAATCCCATGAGACCGAACGCATTTCATTTGAGTCGATATTCATGAGATTCAATCGTATTTTACCGTTTCCATAAGACATTTTTCATTCCATATCACTTAATGCGGATAAAAACGTGTGGATGGAAACACAGCTAGAGTTTTACATGTTAGTTTGTGAAGTAACTATGTTATAATCTGTGTGTTTACACAGCTTTTTAAAAATGGCGGGTTCTGGTGTTTCTCGTGCGTTCGGCTAATCAGCGAACACTAACGTCACTGTAGCTCCTATAGCGCTGGTTAAGTATAGAGCGACTCTGGAGGAGTAAATGAGTTCCTGGAACTAAAATCATTCCCAGTTCCAGCGGAGCGAACACGCCGACATCCGGGAACTCCCAGCAATACTTCTGTTCAGTCCTTCCAGAAATATGTGTTTTATTGTGGGCAAAAATCCTTGATTATGCGGCACGTTTTCTTAAAAAAATGCGATGGAATATGCGGATATTTATGCGATGAAATTGCGGGAACTTGTAAAAACTGCGGTTTGATGAAAGAGAGAAAGTGATTCCCCTGTTCCCTGTTCTCACTAGGCTACTGCCTTACTGTAAAGAGTCATTTCTTATTACTTCCTATGATAAGCAAGCACACTACATCACAGAAAGTGCTGGAATATTTCAGTTCATCTTGTTTTACCGTATATACCCGAATATAAGACGAGGTTTTTGTCCTAAAAATAGGCTGAAAAATGAGGGGTCGTCTTATATTCGCGATATAGACAAAATCACGGGGGGAAAGGGAGAAATCAGGGAGAAACAGTAGAGGGCGCCAGCACAAGCTCCCTATCCACTATATCGGGTGTCGGCCATTTTGTAGTGGTGTCCGAATTCTGAGTGAACGACATCATTCCCTACATTCATTCCCTACTTTTACCCACAATCCTCTCTGAATTTGAGTGTACATTCGATGTACACTTGCTGAAGCACTATTTCCCACAATCCAATGCGGAGAGAACTGAGAGAGCAAATTTAAACCAGAGATTACATTACAGCTTTCTTATTCCTGCTTTAACATTTATTTCCTGCTAGTTTTATTTTTCTATTAATCATTACTTGAATAGAACATATTAAAACATTGAGACAATAGTATATAGATGAATTGTAAAATTAAATTATATTTATATCATTTTTTTATTAAAATATATTATTTAGGCATTAACACAATTTAATGTTTTACTAATGTGTTTTGATAATTTGTGGCATTGTTGTTAACTCGTTAAACTGTAAAGGGAGAGATGATCATTTGGTGGATGATTTAAAAATATCCGTTATGGTCGTTAGGAAGCGTATTCATTCGAATGTAATAACGGTCGCCTGAGGGCGCTCAAGGACCACGTCATCTGTGAGCGTGAGAGTTACAATTTCAGTCGATGAAACTACAAAGCTGGCACTAAGGTATATATATAATTACAAAATAAAGTCATTATGATTGTTATAGTTGTTAATATTATTTTATAAAGTAAGTAACGTAAGATAAAATGAGTTTTATCAGTACGTGTGACGAAGCCTTTTCTGCGACAGAACTCTCCGACGCGCAGTGTAAACGTCAGTGTCCGAATTCACTCACTTCATTTCGTTCACTCCTTGCAGATATAGTGCACTCAACTGCCATTCACTACATAGGGATTAGTGAAGGAGTGAATGAGTGAGCGATTTCAGACACAGCTACGGTCTCTCGCTCTCTCTCTCTCTCTGCCGTGCGCGCGCTACACGGTTTGGAGCACATACACATACAGTAGGCTAAGTTCTGTCTCACATGTTCGGCTCTAGTTGAGATTCCAGGAGATTTTAACTAATTTGCGGGCATCAGGGAGCCACTATCAATATGCGGGATTTTTATAGGTTATTAATAGAACTGATGCGCACAGTGAACTGAATTGAAAACAAAAACAGCGGCGGACAGGGGGCTTAAAATCCGGACTGTCCGGCCAAAATCTGGACGTATGGCCACCCTAACCACAATTACATACAATAGGCCTACATAATTATTGCTTTTGTAAAAAGGTTATTCATTTTTGTCACTCATTCATTAATTTCTCTCTCCAACTCATTAACAGAGTGCGCTTTATTTTGTGACAAATTAATCCAAATATTTAATGAATGGTGTTACAATGTTTTTTCAATGAATTATCACTAGAATTTTCAAATAAAATTATTTTCTGTTGAAAACCAGATTTTTTTCATTTTTCCACAAAAGTCTCTTTCCCCCCAAAAAAAGTCTGGAAAATGGGGGGTCGTCTTATATTCGGGTATATACAGTATTTCAGATCTTAATAAACACATCAAACTTACAAAACATTGATGAGTCAAACAAGTTCTGGAGCTTTACTAAAGGAATACGCTACAACTTCTGTAAAAATCAATAAATATTAAAAAAATCCTGTTTTACAGCTTTTCGATGATGTTCACGTCGCGTAATTACGTCCCTTCATAACGTTTCCATGGCAACCGGGAAACAGCGGCTCTTGTGTGAAGCAAACGCAACATTTCTGAACTTTCTGCTGAGATATATGTGACTTTTTGCAACGAAAATGCGGGATTATGAAATCATGCAAGACCAGCATATTTTCCGCGGAAATCTGCAATTTATGCGGTGAAAGTGCGGCGTATTTGAAAAAATGCCCCCGCATAAATATGCAGACTTTGGCTGATTATGCGTTGAATTATGCGATCGGGTTTTTCTCTTAACCAACGTACAGCTGGAAAACGTACTAAAACTCAAGTGTTTGAGCAACCGAACACATTGTTCGGCACATACATACATTTAATTTTGAATTTAACAATATTATAACATTATTTTCCTGTTATCTCTGTAAAGCTGCTTTGAAACAATTTGTATTGTAAAAAGCGCTATATAAATAAAGGTGACTTGACTATTGCTCTGTGACGAGTCAACGAGTGTTTATATCATAGGGGGCGGAGCTTAAATTCCAGAGAGGATTTGATTGGATAGAAGATGTGATGTCATAAAAATCCCTGATCCATTTTTTTAGCAGAAGTGAGAAACTAGGCCTAAGTGTTAAACGTTTATATCTCAAAATGTGAATTTTGTCATTGTTTTGGAAACTTACACATCACCTTAAGCCTAACATTCATACTAAAAGCCAAAAAAAAAAAAAAAAAAAAAGTACATTTTGATTTCAGGAAGCCTTTAAACGCAAACCTTAAAAGATATTAAAGTTAACAGTCTCTACTGAACCTGACAGGCTTTAACAGAGTATTGATCCGCCAGGCGCCGCCTCACACACACACACACACACCGGCCCTCCGGAGACTGTGCAATGAAGTCATGCAGCGCTCACACACTCTCCTGAACTGCATGAACAGCTCACACTGCCTTACAAACACTCGCAACTCGCTTCAGTTCAACCTGCATGTTACAAATGAGCAGCAATAGTGGAATATTCATGCCGGTTTTCTGCTCACGGCTGGTTTTTCGTGTTATGCAAACGTGGCGCGGGCAGAAGCATGCATGAGTGAGTCGTCTCAGAGTCTCATATTCACAGCTCACGCGTGCGTCTCTCAGAAATACTGACGCGCGTCACGACAGCTGCTGCTAAACCGCTCACCGTACAGCCGTCCGCAAATACACTCCCGTGACAATCATTAACACTGGAGGAGGAGATACTAAAACTACTGTGAGAAGTCTTCAACTTTCAGGACCAAACTGAGCTGATATACTACATGCAATGCTATGTTTAATGGTAAAATTAAGATTATGATTATTTACAGTGCTAAAATGAGCAATTATATTACATGCAATACGTAATGGTAAAATTAATGAAGATTATGATTATTAAAAGTGCTAATATGAGCAGATATACTACATGCAATGCTATATGTAACGGTAAAATGCAGATTATGATTATTAAATGTGCCCATATGAGCAGATATACCACATGCAATTCTAAATATAATGGTAAAATTACAATTATTAAAAGTGCTAATATTAACCGATATACTACATGCAATGCTATTATGTAATGGTAAAATAAAGATTATGATTCATAAATGAGCCCATGTGAGCAGATATACTACATGCAATGCTATATTTAATGGTAAAATTAAGATTATGATTATTAAAAGTGCTAATATGATCAGATATATTACATGCAATGCTATATTTAATGGTAAGATTATGATTATTAAAAGTGCTCATATGAGCAGATATACTACATGCAATGCTATATTTAATGGTAAAACGAAGATTATGATTATTAAAAGTGCTAATATGAGCAGATATACAGGTGAAACTCGAAAAATTTGAATATCGTGCAAGTTATATTTTAAATCATTAGAGCTTATAAAAACCCCAAATTCAAAATCTCCAAAAATGTGAATATTACATGAAATCAATAAAAATATGATTTTAAATGCAGAAATGTCGGCTCTCTGAAAATTATAATCATGCATATGTATATATAATTATATATACTAAATATATTAGTTTCCCCTTTTAATTTGAATTACTGAAATACATGAACTTTTGCACAATATTCTAGTTTTTCGAGTTTCAACTGAACTACATGCAATACTACTATACGCAACAGTAAAATGAAGATTATGATTATTAAAAGTGCCAATATGAGCAGATATACTAGATGCAATACTAAATATAATGGTAAAATTAAAATTATTAAAAGTGCTAATATTAACCGATATACAAAATGGAATGCTATTATGTAATGGTAAAATGAAGATTATGGTTATTAAAGTGCTCATATGTGCATATACTACATGTAAAAATAGGCTGGGAAAAATGAAGATTATGATTATTAAAAGTGCTAATATGAGCAGATATACAACATGCAATGCTATATGTAATGGTTAAATGAGGATTATGATTATTGTGAGCAGAAGCACAAGGCCACGCTGCTCTGAAGGACACAAACCCTTACAATGTGCAACACACACACACACACACACACACACACACACACACACACACACACACAGTGACAGTTGAAGTTTTTCTTCAGTCCTAAAACTGCCCGGAGCACATGATCATCGGTGTGGATTCACTACACGAGTGTGTGTGAGAGAGTGTGTGTGTGTGTGTGCGCGCGCTTAGCACAAGTGTCAACGTGCACAACAAACTCACACTGCGCACTTTCCGTGGTTTGCGCGACGCGAGGAGTGTGTTGCGCGTCTGAGCGCGTGAGTCGGAGTAAGTTTTAAAACGTGTGCATGACAACAACAGGTTGCAGCAGTTTGTTCTGGTGTTTCAGTAGTTTCTGATCGAGTAGATCGCAATAAAGTTGTTGTCAATGTTGGCAGCGTTAAGTTGTGTTTGATTCTTCCGCGTGTAAATTGTGTTTTATAGTTGTTGAGTTGTGGCCTTAATCTGTGAGTGAGTGTGTGTGGTGTGTGCTGGAGTTTAAAAGCTCAACCAGCACTAGCAGCTAACAGGCTACACACACACACACTCAAGCCAAACGCGCACTCATTAAACACACACAAACACACACAGACGCGCGCGGTCGTCTACACACACATGCTGGAGTGTGTACCTGTCGCGCACGGAGAAACGGGTCCGAGAATCCGTCAGCCTTCATCCCGGCCTGAGCCACCGAGGCCTGTCCCTGCACCAGCTCCGCCATCATCATCATCACACACACACTCACTCACACACACACAAGCGCATAAACACACACACGGCGTACACGACCGACCCCGGAACAGGAAACAGCTTGGCGGAACAACGCGAGACTTAAGAGGGAGACGAGACTCTGCGAGATTTCACACACGTGGTTCTAACAGCACTGAATGAGTTCATTTTATTGCTTTTTTTGTTATTTAACCTGGTCACTCTTGATTATTTAGTCGTTAGCAAGTATTTTATTTATTGTACATCTTCACTGCATTTTAATCAATTTATTAATCTACTAAGTTTTTATTTCTTATTCTGTGTAACATTTTGTGACTGCTATTTTTAATACTTTTCATGTAAAGCCCTTTAAATTATTGTAGCCCATGACATGTGCTTTTTAATTTAAGTTCAAGTCAAAAAATATATATATATATATATATATATATATATATATATATTATATAGTTAATCATTTATATATATATATTTTATATATATATATATATATTAATTATATGTGTGTAACATCATTTTATATATATATATAATATATAACACATTATATTTGTAACATTTTTTGTTTATATATATATATATATATAACACACACACACAACATATATTTAACATTTTTATGCTATATATACATACATACACACATAATATATATTCTAAATTGTTTTGTTATACAGTAATACACACACACACAAACATATATGTAAAACTTTGTAGAAACACATTTTATGTTCATTGTGATTTTCCCCCACTTTCAATTATTTTACTTCAATGAAGTTATGTTTATTATTTTTTTTAAGTAAAATATCAAAAGGATTAACAATGCAGATTTATTTTTTACAGCCATCTTTAATCATATTTAATTACCTGTGTGTGTGTTGTATATATATATATATAATCCTAAAACTTTTAAATATATAATGTGTATATATATATATATCATAAAACTTTTAAATATTAAATTTGTGTGTGTAAATATATGTAATAGTTGTATATATATATATATCATAAAACTTTTAAATATAACGACGTGTGTGTGTGTGTTGTGTGTATCATAAACATATTTTAACTATGTGTGTATGTGTGTGACAAAACATTTTTAAATATATAAAATATGTGTGTGTGTGTGTATTATTTGGTAGTGCTGGAATTTCAAAAATGTTGAACTTGTCCAGACATCACATGCATTTACTCACTTAACATTTTATGAGGTATAATTTTCATATCAGTGCTAATATACTAAACTAAATTACTGGGATCTACTTTAACTTTGACTAATACAAGGTAAACAAACAAAAAAAGGCATATTCATCGCATCATGAAATCTTCATGTTACTGGGTAAATTATTATGAATTGATGAACTAATAGGAGAATCAATGAAAAACTAGAGGAAAGGTTTCGTATATTCACAATTCTATAATAAACATGAGCTCTGCTTCAGCGCTGGTTATGATGAACTCTTTCTGCACATGTGGAAACGTCTGAGAACATCTGGCAGGAACTGTGGCGGCACAGCGGAGAAATTGACATCAATTTTAGACCTACTTATGCAAATAGTTTTCGTCGGCTGAATGAGTGACAGGCGTGAGTCGTGAAATCTCAGATCAGAAATAATGCATCCGGTCAATAACTGTGAAAACTTCATCAATTATTAAACGAGTTCTATTCATCGATAAAGCAGTTCTACAGAAAACAGTGATGCAAGTGTCTCCAAGCAAGCCAGAGGCGATTGTTTTTAAGCATAAACTGAAAAGTTATTTCTATTTCTTATTTTCTAACAGGCTTTTTTTTTGCGAATCACCTCCAGCTGCAAACGCTGTAAAAACTCCCCAAATCAACTTCAAAAACTTCAGTTATTGCCTTACATTATTTTATACAATCAAATTGGGTGTACAAGTTTGACTTACATTTTTTCAAGTTAGGAATTTCCTTAAGTTAAAATACTCCTTTGATGACTTTTTGTATTTTTTGTCACTTGTTTTATATGGAAGCTTGTTTATACGACTTGTTTTTAAAGGTAATTACGACTTTTTATCTCTTAGTTCTGACTTTTTATTTCAGAATTGTGTTATAAAGTCAGATATAAAGATTCAATATTTTATTATTTGCCACATACACAGTTATACAGAATGTACAACATGTAGTGAAATGTAAAATAGGAATTGCGGGGGAAAAAAAGTCACAATTGCGAGTTATAGTCATAATTATGTGATAGTCACAATTGCGTAATATATATAGTCAGAATTACGTGATATAAAGTTGATATAAAGAGATATAAAGGGAAATTAAACCCAGAAATCTTGGTAATCACCAAATCACTTTTTACACACACGACTATTAAAAGGTAAAAATTTTTTATTTAAAACAAGAGCAATAGTCAAAAGTAACAACAAAGCGCTATACAAATAAATGTGAAATGAATTGAATTAATGGGCATGTGTCATTCTTTTCTGCATATATACTGTATATATATGTGTGTGTGTGTGTGTGTGTGTGTGTGGTGAGAAGAAATGAAGAAAAGAATGACAATATATATATTACAGTTGTTGATTTTTTCATTCTTTTCTGCATATATACTGTTTATGTATATATATATATATATGTGTGTGTGTGTGTACAGTAGTCAAGATTTGAAGTGGATCAAAACCTTTCATCAAAGTTATACATGAATTTTGAACAATAACCATTCTTGTCTCAGGACAACTTTGATAAACTTTTTTGATCCACTTCAAATGTCGACTACTGTATTTATATATATATATATTCAGAGAGAGAGGCATTTTTGCAATTCAATTAAATAATTTCCAGCTGCACATGAACAATAAAAGATGCAGACTGTAAATTCATGTTGACCTCTTCATGAATAAACAGGCCCATAAAGATATTGCCACACACACACGCACGCACGCACGCACACACGCACACACACACACACTTGTGCTCAGGGCTAAGAGTGCATCAGTAATGGCTCTTCTGCTAGCAGTTATGAGTATCCATGTCTGAATTTCTGCATTCATAATCATAGAGTCATAATCCACCGTCGTGAGATCTGGAGAGAGATACACACGTTCATGTTACAAACTCTATGCATTATCACGGCATGTCCTCGATTTCCTGAACAGAACTGCAAAGTTCACCAATACACGAAAACTATGATAACGGTGAAAACGCGTCTAATATTATGAGGAAATCTTGCATTATCACATTTGACACCAAACTACAATAAAACTGGAAATTGTTTATAGAAAAAATAAACTAAACTTAACGACACTAACGAAGTTTGCTACATAATCATTGATAGTAATATATAATATTATACTATAGGAGTGTTAAACTATGATTAGCACTGTAATTGTTTGTAAGCATAAATATACAAAAGTTTTGTAAAATAGTCTCTAAATTATTAGTTTTAAACAACTGTTTGCTAGTTGAATGTATTTTAAAATGTAATTTATTTCTTTGATGCAATGCTGAATTTATAGCATCATAAACTCAGCTTTTGATCACAGGAATACATTACATTGGATATGGATATTGAGATTAATTTTATGAAGTGATGTGAATGCTTTTTGTGCACCAAAAAACAAAATATCGACTTATTCAGTCATTTCTTCTCTTCTGTATAATCCTCCATCATTCTCAGACTGATACAGAAGAGAAGAAACTGAATAAAGTCGATATTTTGTTCTATGGCTATTCAACTTTACGACTTTATTCATCCATCTCTCCTCTTCCATGTCGTTCTCCTGTTGATAGTGTAACAGCAGCACTTCAGGGTTGTACTCCAGAACATAGGCTCACTATTGGCCAGCAGCATCGCACACATGACCGGCGACAGCCAATAGTGAGCCTACGTTCTGAAGAACAACAATGTGTGTGTGTGTGTGTGTGTGTGTGTGTGTGTGTGTGTGTGTGTTACGCTCAGCGCAGCTTCTAGGTCTCCAATGTCAATTTTTTTTTTAAATATGTGAAATGTTTGTCGTTGTTATTGGAGTTGTCATAAAGAATAGAGCGTATTGTAGTACTGCAGTGCTTTATCAATATGTTTATGCATTGGGTTAACGCAAACAATAACTGACTGGGTCGTCTGACCAATCACCGCAGATTAGCGTCACGTAAAGGTGGGGTTTGGACAAATGAGTCGTCAAACGAATCATTAGGGAGTCGGTGAGCAAATCAGGTAAAAATAAATGCATATTATAAGACAACAAAAGTGTTTTTTGTCATTGCATGCTTGTAAAACTGTTGTTGGGGACTCCCAAAACATTATTAGGAACATTTTAAATGCCATAATAGGTACCCTTTAAGATTGAGCCACTGTAGTCACTTGGACTATTTTAACAATGTCTTTACTAACTTTTCTGGGCAGATTTCGATTACTTAGAAGCCTATGGAGGAGTGACCCAGCTCTCAGATCTCATCAGAAATATCTTCATTTGTGTTTTGAAGATGAACGAAAGTCTTACGGGGTTGGAAACAATGTGAGGGAGAGTAATTACTGACAGCATTTACATTTTTGGGTGAACTATCCCTTTAAGTGTATTGCTGTGTGTCCAACAGGACAAACTGGATATTATTGATGTGAAACAAATATGCCAACAGTTCATTTCTGTTAAGCTCACTTAAAAATGAAATTACCCGCCTCATCAAAAGCAAACAGTTAAAAAAACCCAACAGTGTTGGAGACTTTACGGAAATGTCAATGTCAATCACTCTCATGTATTTTGGTCATGTATAAAAATTCATCCCTACTGGGAATCTATTGTAACAGAAATGGAAAAAAGTTTGGGTTACAAAATACCGAATGACCCACACAGTCTCTGTATTCAGGGCTGGTAACTAAAGATGATGCTGATATCAAGTAAGAAAGTTATAATGAGAAATTGGTTGAAAAGTGAACCTTTGAGGTTCCAATGGAGGAATATCATGGAGGAAATATGTGCGATGGAAAAAATGACCCATGACCTGCGACTGGAAGCACATAAATGTAAAATACGATGGTGGAAATGGACTTGTTATGTAACTCACTTTAATGTATGAAACAAATGGAAGACCTGTATTTGTAGCACCATACTAGTTTTTTTTTAAATGTGAAATTTACAACATGACATCATGACTTTTGCGTAAACATACACACCACTTTCAAGTCAAGTGAAAATCTATATCGTATTATCGTAAATCGTATTATCTATACACATTTTGAGCTATCCGCGTACACGCCGTTAAATGTCCGAGCGAAACGAAGCAAAATGTAGATCTACATCTGGGGAGCGATATTTTTTTCCTAGGATGGTAGGGGAAGACTCATAAATGGTATTAACCCCAGTGACGGGTAGGTTTAGGGACGGGGTTGGGGTAGGTCATATATACAGTAATGTAACGTTAAGTCAACGGCGTTCATAAACACGCTGAAAAGCGATTATGCGTGTTGATAGCACGCCAAAAATGGAAATACGAATTGGCGTGTCATACATACTCCATTTCATGAGATCAGTCTGGAAATTTAAATGCAAAAAAAAAAAAATTTGAAAATTGTAAATTCTGTCATTATTTACTCTCCCTCATGTTGTTTCAAACATGTATGCATTTCTTTCTTCTTCTGAACACAAAATAAGATATTTTGAAGAATGTCTGTAACCAGTATTGAGTATTTTTTTTCTACTATGGAAGTGAATGGGGTCCATCAACTGTTTGGTCACCGACATTCTTCAAAATATCTTCTTTTGTGTTCAGAAGAAGAAAGAAATGCATACAGGTTTAAAACAACTTGTGGGAGAGTAAATAATGACAGAATTTTAATTTTTGGGTTAACTATCCCTTTAAAATGCACTTTTATAGTTTTCAGTGTGAACGCATGCTCACACTATTAAAGGGATAGTTCACTTTGAAATTAATTTTTGGTATGTTTTAGCTTACCTCAAGGGCATCCAAGATCGTAGGCGTCTTTGTTTCCACAGTATTTTCAATTTTGATATTTTTAGGTCAAACCGTTCTTGTCTGTCAGTCATATAATGCAGGTCTATGGGGTCCACCTCAAAGAGCATACACAGAGAAGTCCAAATTAAACATGATTTAATGGCTCGTATTCTGTGTTTACAAGAGGTAAAAACGGTATAATACTGTTCATTTTCTCACAAAAAACGCTTGTTTCGTGTCTTAGGCCATCAATGTGTACTTACATTTACCAGTCATTAAATCATGTTTAATTTGGACTTCTCTGTGTATGCTCTTTATCGTGGCAACGCTCTGTTGTTCATGGCAACGCTCAGTCTATCGTGGCAACGCTCTGTTTATCGTGGCAACGCTCTGTTGTTCGTGGCAACGCTCTGTTTATCGTGGCAACGCTCTGTTGTTCGTGGCAACGCTCTGTTGTTCGTGGCAACGCTCTGTTTATCGTGGCAACGCTCTGTTTATCGTGGCAACGCTCTGTTGTTCGTGGCAACGCTCTGTTGTTCGTGGCAACGCTCTGTTGTTCGTGGCAACGCTCTGTTGTTCGTGGCAACGCTCTGTTGTTCGTGGCAACGCTCTGTTGTTCGTGGCAACGCTCTGTTGTTCGTGGCAACGCTCTGTTGTTCGTGGCAACGCTCTGTTGATCGTGGCAACGCTCTGTTGATCGTGGCAACGCTCTGTTGATCGTGGCAACGCTCTGTTGTTCGTGGCAACGCTCTGTTGTTCGTGGCAACGCTCTGTTGTTCGTGGCAACGCTCTGTTGTTCGTGGCAACGCTCTGTTGTTCGTGGCAACGCTCTGTTGATCGTGGCAACGCTCTGTTGATCGTGGCAACGCTCTGTTGATCGTGGCAACGCTCTGTTGTTCGTGGCAACGCTCTGTTGTTCGTGGCAACGCTCTGTTGATCGTGGCAACGCTCTGTTGATCGTGGCAACGCTCTGTTGATCGTGGCAACGCTCTGTTGTTCGTGGCAACGCTCTGTTGATCGTGGCAACGCTCTGTTGATCGTGGCAACGCTCAGTCTATCGTGGCAACGCTCTGTTGTTCGTGGCAACGCTCTGTTGTTCGTGGCAACGCTCTGTTGTTCGTGGCAACGCTCTGTTGTTCGTGGCAACGCTCTGTTGTTCGTGGCAACGCTCTGTTGTTCGTGGCAACGCTCTGTTGTTCGTGGCAACGCTCTGTTGTTCGTGGCAACGCTCTGTTGTTCGTGGCAACGCTCTGTTGTTCGTGGCAACGCTCTGTTGTTCGTGGCAACGCTCTGTTGATCGTGGCAACGCTCTGTTGATCGTGGCAACGCTCTGTTGATCGTATGGCAACGCTCTGTTGTTCTGGCAACGCTCTGTTGTTCGAGGCAACGCTCTGTTGTTCGTGGCAACGCTCTGTTTATCGTGGCAACGCTCTGTTGATTCGTGGCAACGCTCTGTTGTTCGTGGCAACGCTCTGTTTATCATGGCAACGCTCTGTTTATCGTGGCAACGCTCTGTTGTTCTGGCAACGCTCTGTTTACGTGGCAACGCTCTTTTTATCGTGGCAACGCTCTGTTGTTCGTGGCAACCTCTGGTTATCTGTGGCAACGCTCTTTATGTTGTTGGCAACGCTCTGTTGTTCTGGCAACGCTCTGTTTTATCGATGGCAACGCTCTTTTTTTCGTGGCAACGCTCTGTTGTCGTGGCAACGCTTGTTGTTTGGCAACGCTCTGTGGTCAATCAGCTCTGTTGCGTGCAACGCTCTGTTGTTCATGGCAACGCTCTGTTGTTCTGGCAACGCTCTGTTGTTCTGGGCAACGCTCTGTTGTTCGTGGCAACGCTCTGTTGTTCTGGCAACGCTCTGTTGTTCGTCGGCAACGCTCTGTGTTTCATGGCAACGCTCGTTGTTCATGGCAACGCGTTGTTCTGGCAACGCTCTGTTGTCTGGCAACGCTCTGTTGTTCATGGCAACGCTCTGTTGTTCTGGCAACGCTCTGTTGTCGTTGGCAACGCTCGTTGTTCTGGCAACGCTCTGTTGTGGCAACGCTCGTTGCTCTGTTGGCAACGCTCTGTTGTTCGTGGCAAGACTCTGTTTGTCTGGCAACGCTTGTTGTTATGGCAACGCTCTGTTGTTGCAAGCAGTTGTCTGGCAACGCTCTGTTGTTCTGGCAACGCTCTGTTGTTCATGGCAACGCTCTGTTGTTCTGGCAACGCTCGTTGTTGCCTTGTTGTTCTGGCAACGCTTGTTTCGCAACGCTTTTTGTTTTGCAGTCTGTTTGCAAGTGTTTCTGACTTGTGTAGCAGCTTGTTTGGACGCTGTTTATGCAACTCTGTTGTCTGGCACGCTGTTCTGGACGCCCGCATGTTGTCAGCAACCTGTTCACACGCGTTACCTTGTGTTATGCAACTTTTCTGCACTTTTTTGCACCCGTTCTGGCAACGCTTTCATGGCACGCTTTTTGCAACCTTGTTCGAACGCTGTATGCACCCACTCTTTTACGCTTTTTTAGCATGCTTTCATGCACCTGTTCATGACGCTGTTATGCAAGCTTTTGCACTGTTTCAAGTTGTCTGCACGCTCTTTCTGACTGTTGTCCCGTTTTCATGAGCTTGTTCGCAGCTTTTATGGCACGCTCTTTCTGCACCTGTGTTCTCACGCTGTTCGCACGCTTGTTTGACCTTATCACGCCTGTCATGCACGCGTTCATGGCAAGTCTTTCAGCACGCTGTTCTGCAACGGTTCGCACCTCTGTTTCAGCACTGTGTCACAAGCTCTGTGAGCGCTCTTTATGGCACGCTGTTGTTGATGTTTTGGCAAGCTTGTTGTTCTGGCAGCTGTTTCATCAGTCGTTTTATGGCAACGCTCTGTTGTTCATGGCAACGCTCTGTTGTTCATGGCAACGCTCTGTTGTTCATGGCAACGCTCTGTTGTTCATGGCAACGCTCTGTTGTTCATGGCAACGCTCTGTTGTTCTGGCAACGCTCTGTTGTTCATGGCAACGCTCTGTTGTTCATGGCAACGCTCTGTTGTTCATGGCAACGCTCTGTTGTTCATGGCAACGCTCTGTTGTTCTGGCAACGCTCTGTTGTTCATGGCAACGCTCTGTTGTTCATGGCAACGCTCTGTTGTTCATGGCAACGCTCTGTTGTTCATGGCAACGCTCTGTTGTTCTGCAACGCTCTGTTGTTCTGGCAACGCTCTGTTGTTCTGGCAACGCTCTGTTGTTCATGGCAACGCTCTGTTGTTCATGGCAACGCTCTGTTGTTCTGGCAACGTGCTGCATGTTGTTCATGGCAACGCTCTGTTGTTTGGCAAGCTCTGTGTTCAGCAACGCTCTGTTGTTCATGGCAACGCTCTGTTGTTCATGGCAACGCTCTGTTGTTCTGGCAACGCTCTGTTGTTCATGGCAACGCTCTGTTGTTCATGGCAACGCTCTTGTCTTGTTTTCTGGCAACGCTCTGTTGTTCTGGCAACGCTCTGTTGTTCATGGCAACGCTCTGTTGTTCATGGCAACGCTCTGTTGTTCATGGCAACGCTCTGTTGTTCATGGCAACGCTCTGTTGTTCATGGCAACGCTCTGTTGTTCATGGCAACGCTCTGTTGTTCATGGCAACGCTCTGTTGTTCATGGCAACGCTCTGTTGTTCATGGCAACGCTCTGTTGTTCTGGCAACGCTGTGTCATGACGCTTGTTGTTCATGGCAACGCTCTGTTGTTCATGCAACGCTCTGTTTTCACAGGCAACGCTCTTTGTTCATGGCAACGCTCTGTTTATCATGCAACGCCTTGTACATGCAAACGCTCATGTATTCATGGCAACCCTCTGTTGTTCATGGCAACGTCTGTTTTCAGCACGCTCTGTTGTAGTAGTGGTTTAAACGTGTTATACACGCTTATTGATCTACGCCTGTTTAATAAATTGTTTCATGATCAACCACATTTCCAAGCAACACTCGTTTTACACAAGCTGGATTTAACAGTTGTCACAAGCTTTTCATTGCAACCATGTTTAAATCATACACACACCACACACTAACTGGTGTCGTCCAGGTTTGGGTTCTTCTCTATAACCTCGGACACTTTGCCTGATTCTTCTGGCTTTAGACACTCAGGACTCAATTACACAGAGACCCTGCGGAGAAAATTACGGATGTTTTCTACAGTTTCTATTTTTCCGCTGGGACGCTTTGACCCCGTCCTGCTGTTCGCACACAACACACACACACACACACACACACACACACACACACACACACACACACACACACACACACGTTCCTTCCTCTCCAGCTCTTATTCTCCTCCACCTGTCCTGTTTTGTGTGTGTGTGTGTGTGTGTGCTTCATTGTATTGGCATTGGTGGCTGTGAGGTAATAACAGGTAAATGCAGTTGTTTGTGCACTTCTCCCAGCATGCTCTAAGAGCGAGTGACTTCTGTTGTCAATTTCCATTCAGCGTCGTCAGTGATTACACCGGCGTGGGAGGAACGGGACGAGCCATGAAAGCTTTCTGTGCAAACCATTCTCAAACATATGCACACATCAGAGGAGAACCTGACGCCTTTTGCCTGAAAGCTTCACACAAACATCCATTAGAATTCATATTCGTATTCTATAGACAACTCTAGGGCTCGTTTAAAGACTCTTTATGCCAAAAAAGTTCCTTATAAGAAGAAAATTCGTAATATTTTGTTGTTTAATTGGTTATTTCAATTTTATCTTCTGATAAAGTATGTGTAAATTACTGGAAACACTTCACAATAAGGTTCATTAGTTAATATTTATTTCAACATTTACTAATATGTTATTAAAATCAAAGGTTGTATTTGTTAATATTAGTTAATGCACTGTGAACTAACATGAACAGCTGTATTTTTATTAGCAATTATTAATAAATACTGTAACAAATGCACTGCTCATTGTTAATGCATTAACTAATGTTAACTAATGAACCTTATTGTTAAGTGTTACCAAATTACTCATAAAATTAGTTAAAATTATTAAATTACAAAATCCATAAAGTGTAGTAAATCATAATATATCATGCATAAATCAGTATGTGCAATTTTAACGGTTGTCGAATTTCAACATTTACTGAACATTATTGTTAACATTATTTAATTGGCCTGAGCTGATATGTGTTTTAAATACTGTAACAATTGTATTGCCTATTGAGAAATCAGATTTGATGGCTGATATTAAAGAGCAGCAGTAAACAGTTTGAAATAAAAAATGTAAATGCACAATTTTGAAACCATAATGCATAAGCTGAATGAGTTTTCTGTATGAAATGTCTTGTTAGCATGAGGTTATTGACGATTATTGACAGCGGGACGTCTTATTACACAAAACACATCGAACCAGAAAACCACTGAGAGAAAATACATATATTGATTGAGATGATCACTAGCTTTACTATTCTCATATTCTCCTGAATGTCTATACTGTTCATATTGTTGAATATTAAGCAAAAAAAGATGATTTCTGATCCAAGAGAGCTTTCTTTGGGCTATTGACACTTTTATTGATCAGAGAATGGAGATGGATTCTCGTTTGTTTATATATGTATGTATTTTTTTCATTTTTTACTTATTTATTATACTTCCATAAATAATGGGACAAGAAAGAGAGTTGAAAAATAGAACAAGTCTTTATTGTCATTGTCACAGGTACAGCGAGATTTAAAAGTCTATAAAAATATAACTTTAAGTGCTAATGCTAGTTATGGAACATAATTACAGAGCTTGCTCCGTACATAAACACAGTTATTGCATAAAATTAGTGTGAACATCTACACACATGCATACGGCCTGTCATTGCACTGATCTATTTCACATCAGCTTCCATATTACACATTATTATTATTAATATTATCTTTTCAGCATTTCAGGTGGTTATTGTATAAGGATAAAAACTTGAGCATGACATGATCCATGATTTCTGATCCAATTATTTTTCATATTTTTAAAAAAATATTTATTTATTTTTGGGATGGGATGGGGGGGGGGGGGGGGTGAAGCAGGGACAATATTATTTAAAAAAATGTTCTATATTTATTATTCATATAAATATATATATTTCTTTGTTATTTTTATATTTCTTTATTAATTTATTCATAATATTTTTCATATTAATAAATTATTTTATGGGGATGGGGTGAAGTGGCAATGGCGCGGGAAGATGTTTTAGGTTGGGGGGGGGTTACCACTTTTGAATAAGAAACAATATCAAGTCTATAAAACTAGTCAAAACTCTGCGAATCACAACAAGCGTGTCGGTGAGAACACCCGTTTAAACAGCCAACCCGATCTTGCGAATTTGAACGAATTCATACGACCTCACTCGTACGAATTAGTATGATTTTTGTTAAATCAGACATATTTTATGAGTTGCCCAATTTGTATGAATTCGTACGAATGAGGTTTATTCGGAAAGGTTTATTCATACCTAAACCTAACGTCACATGGGTTGAGACAAATTGTACGAATTCGTATGAATTAGCCACCTTTTAATCACTCGTACAAATTCGCCACCTTTTAATCACTCGTACAAATTCGTACGAATTCGCCACCTTTTAATCACTCGTACAAATTCATACGAATTTGCCACCTTTTAAATCACTCGTACAAATTCGTATGAATTCGCCACCTTTAATCACTCATACAAATTCGTACGAATTCGACACCTTTTAATCACTCGTACAAATTCGTACGAATTCGACACCTTTTAATCACTCATACAAATTCGTACGAATTCGACACCTTTTAATCACTCGTACAAATTCGTACGATTTCGCCACCTTTTAAATCACTCGTACAAATTTGCCACCTTTTAAATCACTCGTACAAATACGTACGAATTCGCCACCTTTTAATCACTCGTACAAATTCGTACGAATTCGCCACCTTTTAAATCACTCGTACAAATTCGCCACCTTTTAAATCACTCGTACAAATTCGTCACCTTTTAATCACTCGTACAAATTCGTCACCTTTTAATCACTCGTACAAATTCATTACCTTTTAATCACTCGTACAAATTCATACGAATTCGCCCTTTTAAATCACTCGTACAAATTCGCCACCTTTTAAATCACTCGTATAAATTTGCCACCTTTTAAATCACTCGTACAAATTCGCCACCTTTTAAATCACTCGTACAAATTCGTACAATTTCGCCACTTTTTAATCACTCGTATAAATTCGTACGAATTCGCCACCTTTTAATCACTCGTACAAATTCGTACGAATTCGCCACCTTTTAATCACTCGTACAAATTCATACGAATTTGCCACCTTTTAAATCACTCGTACAAATTCGTATGAATTCGCCACCTTTTAATCACTCATACAAATTCGTACGAATTCGACACCTTTTAATCACTCGTACAAATTCGTACGAATTCGACACCTTTTAATCACTCATACAAATTCGACACCTTTTAATCACTCGTACAAATTCGTACGATTTCGCCACCTTTTAAATCACTCGTCAAAATTTGCCACCTTTTAAATCACTCGTACAAATACGTACGAATTCGCCACCTTTTAATCACTCGTACAAATTCGTACGAATTCGCCACCTTTTAAATCACTCGTACAAATTCGCCACCTTTTAAATCACTCGTACAAATTCGTCACCTTTTAATCACTCGTACAAATTCGTCACCTTTTAATCACTCGTACAAATTCTTCACCTTTTAATCACTCGTACAAATTCATACGAATTCGCCCTTTTAAATCACTCGTACAAATTCGCCACCTTTTAAATCACTCGTATAAATTTGCCACCTTTTAAATCACTCGTACAAATTCGCCACCTTTTAAATCACTCGTACAAATTCGTACAATTTCGCCACTTTTTAATCACTCGTATAAATTCGTACGAATTCGCCACCTTTTAATCACTCGTACAAATTCGTACGAATTCGCCACCTTTTAAATCACTCGTACTAATTTGTACGAATTCGGCACCTTTTAAATCACTCGTACAAATTCGTACGAATTCACCACCTTTGAAATCACTCGTACAAATGCGTACGAATTCCCCACCTTTTAAATCACTCGTACTAATTCGTACGAATTCGGCACCTTTTAAATCACTCGTACAAATTCGTACGAATTCACCACCTTTGAAATCACTCGTACAAATGCGTACGAATTCCCCACCTTTTAAATCACTCGTACTAATTCGTACGAATTCGACACCTTTTAAATCACTCGTACAAATTCGTACGAATTCACCACCTTTGAAATCACTCGTACAAATGCGTACGAATTCCCCACCTTTTAAATCACTCGTACAAATTCGGCACCTTTTAAATCACTCGTACAAATTCGTACGAATTTGCCACCTTTGAAATCACTCGTACAAATGCGTACGAATTCCCCACCTTTTAAATCACTCGTACAAATTCGGCACCTTTTAATTACTCGTATAAATTCGCCACCTATTAATCACTCGTACAAATTCGTCGTGAGATAGCGTTGAAACAGCACACACACACACACAGAGAGAAAGAAAGAGAGAGAGAAACTATATAGAAAATACTCACATCATGCAATTGTGATCACCTCATTCTTGACATAAAATAGCTCTAAAAATAAGGAAAAAAAAGGGAAATATTTTCATAAATAGAATATTTGTATTTTAAATTTCTTTAATGACCTGATGTATTTATTAAAACATTGACTCATTATTCATGGGTATTATAGTATTGTTCATAAATCTCACCATCGTTATGTGATTAAACTTTCCTGTGCTCATTTTTGCCTGAAAAAACTGCAAATCATATTGTTATATATGCATGAATGCAATTATATTATGATAAACCCTCCCCCAAAAAATCAACAAATGCATGAAAATAATTGATGCCAGTATGTATAAATGCATTAGTACAATTACACTGTTGATCACCTAATATAATAATAATTATAATATAAGTAACCCTGTAAAGCCTGACATGAAATAACAGTCAGAAAAAAATTAATGTTTTAAATGAAACAGTTTATTGAACGTTTAGAGAAAATAAAGTTTGCATTTGTGTTTTATCTGATCTACAGGCGTTTATGGCTCATATTGTTGAAAATACGGAAAAACAGCTCAATTTAATTCAGTGGAAAATATGCAATTTGCTGCAGATTCTGATATTTATTTGGGCAAAAAGATGAAATTCTGATGCATGTAAATCAATGAGATCTTTATAACAGTAGCAGATACTCATAACATACATACAGTCAAACCAATTTTTGATATTTTTCTACTAGTGTGTGCAGGACACTATAGTTCATTTCTGTAAGTGAGGAGAGCAAAATAAATTAAACTGTGACATATTATACACAAATATTCTTCATACAGTAAATAAAAACAATTAAGACCAAAAATGATTGGGTCACTTTGAGCTGATCATGTTTTGCTGAAGTGTTTTTTCTTTAATAACTAATGCTCTTTTTACACACAGACTGAACAACATGAAGCATTGTGGGTAACTGGTTGAGCTAAACTGGTATTATCTAATTGTGTAGTTAAATTTAACAGCTGACAGATATTCAACATAATTCATGTGTGAGAGTCTAACAGAAGGACGGACAAAACCCGTCAAATATACACTGATTCTGGTCATATTTGACCATTTTCTAAACTAGTGAATAAACTGATAATCTGAGAAATGTTAAAGGTGTCTGAAAAATGCCCATAAAAAAAAGGTAAAAATCAATTTAATCTTATTGAAAAAGATGACTTCTGTCCACGACAATCCTAAACCTGCCATGGTACTACCAACACAATAACACACTTTGCAAAATATCATCTAATTATCGTTATCGAGAAAACCCCAGAAAATTTAAAAGGTATAATTTTTGGTCAATATCGCGCACCCCTATAGTGAATAAACTGATAATGTGAGAATTGTCTGAATATATTTTGGTCGTTGTTTTACATCTGCCATGACAGATTGTGTGTGACAGTGTTTTGATCATTCAGATCTGGCTTTATGACACATGTTTTGCTCTAAACGTCCGCCAAACGAAGCTCACGAAGGCCTGAAGTGTTCCTGAAAGCCACGTTCCCTGTGATAAAGAGCTATCGATCGCTCCGGAGCGGCTCCACAGGGTTCGTGTGAAGCTGGAAGCTCCAGTAACATGAGATCGGGGGTCTCCATCAGTCATTAACCCCCTCAGATGGGCAACATTAAGCAGCAGGCAAAATATTTCTATTTTTCCATCAATATTTTATCACGTGCAAAGCCGGAAACAAAGATAGAGCAGCTTTGAAAGTAATGGCCCCCCATCTGCTTTTATAGATCTGAGTTTTTGGCCTTTGACAGGAACAGACGTCTGAGACTCCAGAACACATGAACACAGGAGTCGAGTGTCAGACTCGCGGAAAACACGGATCAAAGCGGTTCAACATGGGGATTAAGCTGCAACGTGCCTCAAACAAGGATTTTTGCCTCTTGTTCGGTTTAATTTATTCAAATTAGCTACATTTTGGGGATTACGTGTTATTTAATAAAGGGGAAGAATGTGAAACCAACTGAAACTAAAATCATAAAATGAATGAATAAAAATATTTTGTTGCTTGAAATAAAATAAACATTAACTGAAAAAAAAGTAAACTTATTTTTTTCCCAATAGTTGCCAAGGCAACATTCTCATTTCCATTTATTTTAACTTGTACTAAAATAACTATAACAACTAAAATAAAAATAATATTATATATATATATATATATATATATATATATATATATATATATATATATATATATATATATATAAACATGACAAAAACGCAAAACAAAATTACTAAAACTAACCAAAATGAAAATTTTAAAAATAGGCCTAAAACATTCAAATAAATCTTTTTTACACCCGTCTTTAAATTAAACCTTAGTAAGTTCATTAAAAATTAAGTTGGACCAACATAAAAAATAATCAGTCATGACAAATGTAATAGAGTTAAACATACCACGATAAATGAATTTGACCAATTCAACTAAATTGTCTTGACTCATTGAAACTGAATTAATTTGAATTGGAGGAGGGTTATCATCAAAATCACTGATCCGTTGGTGGAAGTGAGAGACTGCAATTTTTAAATGCTTAATAATATTCTAAATGCAAATTTAGTTATTGTTTTGGAACACACTAGCTTATAGATAACAGTAAGGCTAACATATAAAAAACTTCACTTATAATTTCAGGGGGACTTCAAAACGAACAACTCATTCTTATAAAATTAATATAGTGTGGTTTTATAATAATATTTCTTAATTAAATATAATAAGCGTAATATAGTGCATTTATTTAGCAAAACACTCTTCTCTAGAGTTAGCTAAGTAACATGCTAGGCTATACTCAGTCACAAGCTGTTTTATTGACGCCTTTCCCAGGTTGAAACACTGATTGATCGATTACATGAGACATGATTTATTTCAGTAAGTTGTTCTGTATCTTTCAACATTCCTTCTGATGTTCGTTCGTGTTTATTTGCTGCTGTAACTAACAGTAAAGAGGAGATTTAACCGAGATTTCGGTTATACTAAGGCGCTTCAATCAACGTTAAAGAGCGCCAAAAGGGTATTTATTGTTTGAATTCGGTAATAAAACTGACAGAATTTGAAAGCTGAGACTTTGTTTTATATCAAAAGACTAAGTAACCTTCTCTGTCGGTGTTGTCAGTGTCCTCTTTGCAGTGTCCTCTTTGTTCCATGATGTCTTCTTCTTCTTCTTTAAGAGTTTTATGGCGGTTGGCAAACCAGCTAAAAAGGTGCATTTTCCATGATGTCTTTTCACGAATGCGTGAGAAAAATGGATCAGACGATTCAAAGATGGCCGCCGAGTGACATTAATTTTCTTAAAGGGACAGTAGCCGCGGTTCCATTACCCTTCAAATTGCGCAAATTGAAATTGAGAATTGAAAAATGCCCAATGGAAACACGTCAATTTCGCAGAAACTCCCATTTATCGCAAAAAAGTTTTTACGGTCGCATAAGGTGTTTTTTTCAGGCAATTCGAAATGAAATATTTCGCAAAACTGGAATGGAAACAGTTTTTGCGCATTTACAGTCACCTGACGCAGAGGACGTGGTGTGTTTGGACAATGACCGCCGAACAGCAAATGTGAGTAAAATCTTTGCAGGACTGTGATATGAGGAGTGTGTGAAGTAACACATTTTAGCAACAGTGTGAAAGTGAACAGCAGATAACAGACACAATACCACGATAAACATATCTATCGGTAAATTATGCGTCACATGAATAAACTTACGTCTTCTTTAAATACCACCGGTTTCACAAACCATGTTAGTGTGGACTTGGCCATTCTATGAATATGCAAATGAGCCCTGCCTCCACTCACTCACTCACAGAGATCCACTGGTTGACGATCACACGTTGATCTGATTGCCCAATGGATTGCCCAATGCCCAAATGGAGCAGGATGGTACTTCCTGCTCAGCTACTGTTCGGACGCTCCTGCTTACTGCTCCGTGCTTTGCTCTATCGCTTTTATATTTTTTATTGCTCTATCGTTTATAGTTTTATATTTTATTTCCTTTTATCACCTAATTTTAACTTCAGCAAATCAGCACAGTGCTCAAACACTTGATTACTAGAAAAAAAGCAGAATTCTTGTCTCCGACCAGCCTCCCACTGAAAGCTTACATTCCGGGGAAGAGAAAAACACAACTGCCTATATCCATTCATAAGGATAAGAGAAAATGCCTCCTCTGGAATCTACTTGCTGCAAAAACTGCCAGAGACTTTTACAAAGGATTGCAGTTCTTGAAACAAAGTTACTTGTGGGACCACCAAACCAGACGGAACATACAACAGAGCTTCATCATGGACGCCCTCAGCATACAGCCGGTGAGTCCCATGAATCTAGTCCTCCTCGACAGGCCATACTGAGTGTAGAGAAACAAACCGATCGACTTACAAATCGATGGCACAAACAGGGAGCGAGACCCAAAGGCACTCGAGACATCAGATTGTCCCGAGCATCACACATTGCCGCAGTAGCATCCTCTACCCCAGATACGGCTCTGACAAGGATTGCAAACACTGGTCTCCTACCACCGCCTATACATCTTGAGAACAGATTTGAAGTATTAATGAATGAGGAATCCCTGAATGTGATGAATGTGATCGAACACAGACTGAATCAGCCAGTAGCTAACCCTGCTAACGGGCGCTCAAGGTCGAGCAGACAGCGGCACTCAGCTCAGAGCGCAGCCGAGCCCAGGACTCTGATAGTGGGTGACTCCATAATCAGAAACATTAGTAGCAGGGACACAACTACATGCTGCCTTCCACAAGCAACAACTTCTGATCTAAACAGGGAACTTCAGAACATTCTGATGAAACATAAGACTGCAAATCGACTCATTGTTCATGTGGGGAAGAATGATATTCATAAAGGGCAGTCAGAACTCCTTAAAAAGGATTTCAATGAACTTTTTGAAACACTTAAAAGACTGAAAGTTCAGACATTCATCAGTGGACCACTCCCAGCAAGAGGAACAAACAGGTTTTCACGGTTGCTTGGGCTTAACACATGGCTGCAAAAAACCTGCAATATAAAAGGACTGAACTTCATTGACAACTTCAATCTTTTCTGGAGTCAGAGGCAACTGTTTCAACAGGATGGGCTCCACCCAAACAAACTTGGCTCAAGAGTGCTAAAGGACAATATCTTCTTTTCAATCCATCATCCTTCTGCAGTGTGTGCCAATCCACTCAACCTGAATGGCACACACACACCTGGACACAATATTAATGACCACAGGACTTCACTTCTGCACCTGAATGGACATGCGGCTGACACATCACACAAGGACAATGATAACACCACTCAGCCACAACAACCTCTGCTCACGGACACAATCTCAGCTGAGCCCTGCCCACAGAGCTCACCACAGACAGACTGTGACATACTAGAACTGCTAGAAGATTCAGCACCCAAGGACGACTTTCTGGAAAACAGCCAGGAAATCCAGGACAGCATATTACAGCCTCCGATAACACCAGAGCAACAGCAAACACCAGACACGTTATCCCTCTCTCCAGCATCTCCACTTCTGTGCTTCTCAGAGAAAATGGAACAACTGGTGTATGCTGGAACCAGACTATCCCACTCTTTTGCTGCAAGCCCCCAGATGTCAACCAAAAAACGGCAGGCCCCACAACCACCAAAGCCTGCGGGCCCAGCTCGCCCTCCTCCTCCTCCTGTGAGAGCTCTTCGGCCTCTGCCACAGCGCCAGGGCCAACACCCTCCTCCAGCGGCTCGCGGTGAACCAAAAACAACTGATACCAGCTCTCAGTGATGTGCCGGGTCCCCGCTATGATAACAGTAACTTTCTTAAATGTTTACAAAACAAGCGGGAACCCAGTGTGCCTGAATCTTTCTCTATTGCTGTTCAATTACATGATAGAAGGTCTAAGGCCTTCAAAAGCCGTACAGCAAACCCATCTAATCTGGTGCCTATTACACGCCAAACTAAGATCGCTGTGGGGACAAAAAGTAAGACTGTTAAGTTAGCACTTTTAAACATCCGCTCACTTAAAAATAAATCACTTCTAGTCAACGACTTAATAACCACATACAACCAGGACTTTATGTTTCTAAATGAAACTTGGCTAGAAGACAGCTGCAGTGCAACAGTCCTCAATGAAACATCCCCTCCTAACTTTACTTTTATGAGTGTTTGCTGAGCGGGTAAGAGAGGCGGGGGCTTAGCTGCTCTTTTTAAAGATGTCTATCAATATAAGCAAATATCATTTGGGAATTACCCGTGTTTCGAATATCTGGGTATTGTGTTAAAAGGTGCTCCACGAATTTTACTTATCATTATTTACAGGCCTCCAAAATACTCTCCAGCCTTTGCTGAGGACTTTACAGAACTGTTATCAACAATTTCCTCTGAGTTTGACTGTTTTGCCATTGCTGGAGATTTTAACATCCACATAGATAATGCAGAAAACAATATGGCAAAAGAAATCAAAACTGTTTTAAAAACTTTGATCTGACACAGCATGTAAATGGACCCACACATAATCGTGGACACACTCTAGATTTACTTATCAGTAAGGGTCTAAACATCTCATCGATTGTTATTAAGGATGTAGCACTGTCTGATCATTTCTGTATTTTCTTTGATATATTGATCTCCCCTGCCATTGAAGCTAGATCTGTGTCTGTCAAGAAGAGATGCTTAAATGAGAACACTAGTGTGCTATTTATGAAGGCTATATCTTTAAAACCAAGCATATCTGCTGACTCTGTTGATTTTCTCCTTGAATCTTTTCACTCAAAAATTAAAAGTGTAATTGATGATATTGCTCCTGTGAAAGTCAGGAAGAATAGTGGTAGACAAAAAGCACCTTGGAGAAACTCAACAGCAGTGCAAAACATGAAAAGACAATGCAGAAGAGCAGAGCGCATGTGGCGGAAGACAAAACTTGTAGTCCATTATAACATCTACAAAGACAGCATCCATGCTTTTAATATGGAACTAGGCAAAGCCAGACAGACTTTCTTCTCGAATTTTATAAACAGCAACTTAAACAACACACGCACTCTTTTTGCTACTGTAGAGAGACTGACAAACCCACCAAGCCAGATTCCCAGTGAAATGCTCTCAGACAGCAAGTGCAGTGAGTTTGCTTCTTTCTTCTCTGAGAAAATCAATAATATCAGAAAGGTGATCAGCTCATCCTTGAGTTGTGCTGGGGTCAAACAGATCCGACCACTACCTGAGAAAGTAGTTACTATGTCTGATTTCGAAGAAATTGATGGCAAAATTTTGGAAGAAACCGTACAGCACCTTAAAACATCAACCTGCGCTCTTGACGCACTTCCCACATCTTTCTTCAAAAGTGTGTTAAACAGTTTAGAAGCAGATCTCCTAGAAGTGGTAAATGCCTCACTTCTCTCTGGGAGTTTTCCAAACTCCCTGAAAACTGCAGTTGTCAAACCTCTCCTAAAAAAGAGCAATCTGGATAAGACCATCTTAAGCAATTATAGACCGATCTCAAATCTTCCTTTCATAGGCAAGATCATCAGAATCAGAATCAGAATCAGAATCAGAAAGAGCTTTATTGCCAAGTGTGCTTGCACACACAAGGAATTTTCTTTGGTACTGAAGCTTCCAGTGCACATATACAGATACAAATACAACAAGAAACAGTAATACAAAATCTAAAAATAAAATTATAAAAAAAATAAAAATAAAAATATATATATATCAGAATCAGAATCAGAATCAGAAAGAGCTTTATTGCCAAGTGTGCTTGCACGCACAAGGAATTTTCTTTGGTACTGAAGCTTCCAGTGCACATATACAGATACAAATACAACAAGAAACAGTAATACAAAATCTAAAAATAAAATTATAAAAAATATGAAAATACTATAATATAAAATATAAGGCCACAGTTGGGTTTAGTCAGAATAAACATTTACGGATTATGAACATATTTACAGTATTTGAATAGTATGAATAAATATAAATAAAATCACCTGAGTTTAGGAGATATTGCACTAAACAGTGGAAGTATTGCACTTGGGGGGAGTATTGCACTTACAGGCATATGCCGTGGGAGATATGTTAACTGTTCAGAAGGGAAATGGCCTGTGGGAAGAAACTGTTCCTGTGCCTAGATGTTCTTGTGGCCAGTGATCTGAGTCTCCGTCTTGACGGTAACAGTTCAAACAGGTGGTGTCCAGGGTGAGTGGAGTCTGTGATGATTTTACCTGCTCTCTTCCTCACTCTGGAAGAGTACAGGTCCTGGAGGGTTGGCAGGGGGGCACCAATGATCCTCTCTGCAGTCCGGACTGTCCGCTGTAGTCTCATGATGTCTGATTTGGTAGCTGAACCAAACCAGACAGTGATGGAAGTGCATAGGACAGACTCGATGACGGCTGAGTAGAACTGAATCAGCAGCTCCTGTGGCAGGTTGAACTTCCTCAGCTGGCGAAGGAAATACAGTCTCTGCTGGGCCTTTTTCACAATGGAGTCAATGTGATTGTCCCACTTCAGGTCCTGAGAGATGATAGTGCCCAGGAACCTGAATGACTCCACTGCTTCCACAGTGCTGTTCATGATGGTGAGTGGGGGGAGTGCTGGGCTGTTCCTCCTGAAGTCCACGGTCATCTCCACTGTTTTGAGCGTGTTCAGCTCAAGGTTGTTATAACTGCACCAGACAGCCAGCTGTTCAACCTCCAGTCTGTAAGCAGACTCGTCACCGTTTCGGATGAGACCGATGACAGTGGTGTCGTCTGCAAATTTCAGGAGCTTGACAGTGGGGTCTTTAGAAGTGCAGTCGTTAGTGTACAGGGAGAAGAGCAGTGGGGAGAGAACGCACCCTTGGGGGGCGCCAGTGCTGGTGGTGAGAGTCCTGGATGTGTGTTTCCCCAGTCTCACGAGCTGCTGCCGGTCCGTCAGGAAGCTGGAGATCCACTGACAGATCGAGGATGGAATGGAGAGCTGGGTCAGTTTGTCTGTGAGTAGATCAGGCATGATGGTATTGAAGGCCGAACTGAAGTCCACAAAGAGGATCCTTGCATAAGTCCCAGGTCTGTCGAGATGTTGCAGGATATAATGCAGTCCCATGTTGACTGCATCATCCACAGACCTGTTTGCTCTGTAAGCAAACTGAAAAGGATCCAGCAGGGGTCCAGTGATGTCCTTCAGGTGGGCCAACACCAGTCTTTCAAACGACTTCATGACCACGGACGTGACCACGTTCATGACCACGGACTTTTTCATTGAAAAAGTTGTCTTCAATCAGCTGAACAAATTCTTAAGCTTGAATGGATACTTTGACAATTTTCAATCTGGTTTCCGATCGCATCACAGCACAGAGACAGCTCTCATAAAGATAATAAATGATATTCGCTTAAATACTGATACAGGCAAATTATCAGTGCTGGTACTACTCGACCTCAGTGCTGCATTTGACACTGTCGATCACAACATACTTCTTGACAGGCTGGAAAACTGGGTGGGGCTTTCTGGGATAGTCCTAAAATGGTTCAGGTCATACTTAGAAGGGAGAGGTTATTATGTGAGTATAGGAGACCATAAGTCTGAGTGGACATCCATGACATGCGGAGTCCCTCAAGGCTCAATTCTTGCGCCACTCCTATTCAACCTGTATATGCTCCCAATGAGCCAAATAATGAGAAAGAACCGAATCTCTTACCACAGCTATGCAGACGACACACAGCTCTACTTAGCCCTATCGCCTAACGACTACAGCCCCATTGACTCCCTGTGCCAATGCATTGATGAAGTAAATGGTTGGATGTGCCAAAACTTTCTTCAGTTAAACAAAGACAAAACTGAAGTCATTGCGTTTGGAAACAAAGATGAAGTTCTCAAGGTGAATGCATACCTTCACTCTAGGGGTCTAACAACTAAAAATCAAGTCAGGAATCTTGGTGTGTCTCTAGAGTCAGACCTTAGTTTCAGTAGTCATGTCAAAGCAATTACTAAATCAGCATACTATCATCTGAAAAATATTGCAAGAATTAGATGCTTTGTTTCCGGTCAAGACTTAGAGAAACTTGTGCATGCTTTCATCACCAGCAGGGTGGATTACTGTAATGGACTCCTCACTGGCCTTCCTAAAAAGACCATAAGACAGTTGCAGCTCATACAGAACGCTGCTGCCAGGATTCTGAGCAGAACCAGAAAATATGAACATATCACACCAGTACTCAGGTCTTTACACTGGCTCCCAGTTACATTTAGGATTGATTTTAAAGTATTATTACTGGTATATAAATCACTCAATGGGCTAGGACCTCAATATATTGCAGATATGCTCACTGAATATAAACCCAACAGATCACTCAGATCATTAGGATCGCATCAGTTAGAAACACCAAGGGTTCACTCTAAGCAAGGAGAGTCTGCTTTTAGCTACTATGCCAGCCGCAGCTGGAACCAGCTTCCAGAAGAGATCAGATGTGCTCCTACAGTAGTCACATTCAAATCCAGACTCAAAACACTTCTGTTTAGCTATGCTTTTACTGAATGAGCACTGTGCCACTGTTCGCCCGACTGTTTTTACTGTACTTTATTTTATTTTTTTATTCTAAACTGTTTTAATTATTCTTATTTGTTTTGATTCTTTTGTTTTCTCCTATGTAAAGCACTTTGAATTACCATTGTGTATGAAATGTGCTATATAAATAAACTTGCCTTGCCTTGCCTTGCCTTGATTGGTTACTGTAGTTTGTGACGTCAGAAACACCAGCGATTTCAGTGTTTTTGAGACTGTCTTTGGTTCACTGCAGTTTTAAGCAGAAAATACTGTCGACTTATGAATTTACACATTATTTGTGTTATTAAAGCGTATTAAAAACACCACATAGACACATAAACAACATTAAAAGCTGGATTTACACCACAGAGCGACATTAATAGATAAATGTAAATGTGACATCAGTAAATGAGTTTGTTTTTTCAGTCTAAATTGAAGTGTTTTCCTCCTGGTTGTTGCCAGCATAGACATAATATAATACATAGACGCCCTATTGGCCGCTGGAGCGCACGTCAACGGCGCCGCCATATTGGGGATGGCAACTTTCCCATACCTCTCATACTGGAAATTGAGAAAAATGCATATTTTGTGCGCTGCTTGGGGCTGTACAAGTCAACACACAATTGAAAACAGCTTTCGAGGAATTATCTTTCACAGGCAAGACTGAACGTTTGTTTTTGGTTGTATTTGGTCATTATTTAATTAGTAATAGTAACGTTCAGAGGATAAATTAAAAAATACTACTGTTATTGTGTCACGAAATGTAGTTTTAATAGTTTTTCAGTCGACAATGTAGTTGTTTAAAGCTTAAATATATGGTTTGTTTATAAAGATAGCGCCTATTTAAAAATTTGATCTGACGGTTTCGGAGTTGTAAGATGCGATCACCGGGCGCTCAGCGCACATTAACCCAGCAGAGGACAGCCTTTTAGCTCGGCCATGTGCGTCTGAAGTGTGCCGCCGGCTCGGATGTCTCTAGTCTAGTGATTAAACATGAGATATTATTCGTCTTGTGTATATCTAACGGGCGATCTTTGGTCTCATTAATCTATAAATGGTTCCCTGGTAAATCGTTTTGGCTGAGGGCAAAGTGAAGTTTCATAACTTTATATTTAGGCTATTTTAACGTTGTATCCTGCTGTATGTTTGACTGAAGCTACTTCTGTTATAATGGCTATTACTGATCAATAAAACTGAAATTTAACTAAAAGAGTTAAATATTAAATATAAGTCACTATTTAACTTATTTTTTATTGTGTATATTCTGTAATTGATATTTCTTATTCTATTGCTATTATTATAGTATTATTAATAAACCATATGCTATTATCAATATTTTTATGATTGTATTATTGTATGATATTATATAATTATACTATTCATTACTATTTTATTTGCTGTATTTGTTTATTTTATTGACTAAACTATTTACTATTACTTCTCACAAATGTTATATTTACTGCATTGCACAGTAGTTGTACCATAACATATGAATTATCATAAAGGATCCATCAGTTATCTTTGTTATTGCTCAAATCTGGTCAATCACAGAAAATGCTTTTTAAACAATTAGAAAACTTAAATTATATCTCAGTATGGGGGTCTTCATCATTCTTATCCAAGAATAAAAAGCCAGATACATGACAAGTCTGAGCTTTGACCATTCTTTATTGAAACAAATATTTTACAAGTGTAACTATTAAGATTTTAAATAACTAGAGATGGAACTTTTTGTACACCACATACAAACCACTGAAATCTGTTGATAAATATAAAAACAGTTTTTGTTTTTATCCAGAAAAACGCAGCTCACCCTTGATTACAGTGCAGTCTTGCCCTCCGCAAAATGGCGGACCCGTTGACGTATCGCAGCAACGTTCCAAAGCAGCCAATAGGGCGTCTATGTATTATATTATGTCTATGGTTGCCAGGGTGTTGCTAAGGTGTTCTGGTGGAATTTTGGTGTGTTTCTGTTTAGTTTCCATGCAGTTGCTAAGGAGTTCTAAATGGTTGCTAGGTGTGAATCTCTGTGATCTTCGCCTTCAATGTGTGTCTGTGGGATTTTATCTTTATATTATATGAATAGTTTGATTTTATATTGTTCATTAATTTTTATTATTGTGTCAGTAGTTTTGTGTTTTTTTATTCGTTTTTTTTATTTATTTACATGTCTATTTAGTTTGAAATAGGAAAAAATAATTTTGAAAAAAAAAAACTTTTATTCAGCAAGGATGCGTTATTTAAATTTAAATTAAATGAAATACATTTATAATGTTGCAAAATATTCTATTTCAAATAAATGCTGTTCTTTTGAAGTTTATAATCATCAACTATAATCAAATAAAAATCTGAAGCAGCACACCTGTTACACTGATAATAATCATAAATGTTTTTTGATCATCAGATCATCATATTATAGTGATTTCTGAAGGATCATGTGACACTGAAGACTGGAGTAATGATGCTGAAAATTCAGGAATAAATTACACTTTTATATATTCACATAGAAAACAGCGCGATTTACATTACAATAATATTTCACTATTTTTACTGTATTTTTGATCAAATAAATGCAGCTTTGGTGAGCAGAAAAAAACATTAACAAATCCCGACCCCAAATTTTTTAATAATAATACTTATAATAATGAGTAAAAGTGTAAACGCATTCAGAAATCAGGCTTTATGTCTTAAACAGCCTTTTAAACCAGTCTAACGATCATGCCGGAGAGTAATAAATCCATAACCAGAGGAGATATGAGATTATGACCTCATATCATCCATTAGATCAAACCTCCAGAGCGTCTTAAAAAACAGATTCCTGTTATAATCCTGCAGGCTTAACAAATCTCATCTCATATCGACAGGTTTTCTCTCCTGCTTTTATGTGCATGAACAATTTCAGCTGGAAAAACAACGACTTCAAGCGCAGGTCTGCTTCCCGAGGATCTAGATGTCATTTTACCATTTAACATTTGACATAATTGTCCACAGCCCCTTAATGGCAGCAAGACGAGGGGCCTCGCCGGCTCCGGGCCCGTGTGTGTGTGTGTGTGTGTGTGTGTGTGAGAGAGAGAACCTGAAGTCTTGGGTTACAGTAATTGATGTTAATAAAGGCCCTGGAGTCATTGTTCCAGCGCAGGTGAGCGGCAGGAAGGCTTCGTGATTGACAACATGTCAGAAGATCTCAACATTTCTGAAGATGAAAAAGCTTGGTTTCAGACTCAAATACACACTCGAAAAAGAAAAAAAAGCTGGGTCAAATAGGGACAAACCCAACTGTTACATTAATCCATTTGACCCAAACATGGGTTGAAACAGAGTGGCTTGGGAAAAAAATGGAGAAACATTTACATAATATAAAAAAAACATACAGAACATATAAACATGATATACAACTGGAGATTTAATTATTTGGTTATATTTTCATATGCATATTTTTGTTCCTTACCTGGTTTGTAACTTTTTTGAAAAAAAAAAAAAACTGGTTTGAAATTTTAACTGAAATTTAAATAAAATGCAAAAATGTCTCATTTTAATTTAGAACTTTAATAACTCAAACTGAAGAAAAAAAATGCTGGGTCAAATATGGACAAACACAATATGGGTTGAAACAGAGTGGTTTGGGAAAAAAAATGGAGAAACATTAACATAATATAAACAAAATGACAGATATGGAGATTTAATTACATGGTTATATTTTCATAAGCATATTGTATTCTTGAAAGATGTCAAACTGGCACGAGTGAAAAACATGTCTAGTTTTTAAATTATGGTTATTGAAGTTAAAAGCATGAAAATATGTTTTTGTTACTTGAAATAAACGTTAACTGAAAAATAATAAAAAATGCTGGGTTAAATATGGACAAACCCAACCAATAAATTAAACATTTAAAAGGTTGGGTTTGTCCATATTCTGAAACAACCCAGCATTTTTTTAGTGTCTTGGAAAAAAAAATGAAGAAACCTTAATTAACATAATATACAGAAATGATGTACAACTGGAGATTTAAATATTTGGTTATATTTTCATATGCATATTATTGTCCCTTACCTGGTTTGTAAATGTATATTGTTCAATAAAATAAATAAATAGATGTCAAACTGGCACGAGTGAAAGGTATAAACAAAAACAAAAAAAACACTGAGTTATGGTTATTATACTTAACTAAAAACTGGAAGAAAAAGAGAAAAACTTGATAATGAAAGAATGAAAAAAACATTTGTTTTACTTGAAATAAACGTTAACAGAAATTTAAATAAAATGCAAACATTTCTCATTTTAATTTAGAACTTTAGTACTAAAATAACTCAAAACTATAAAAATTAAATAATAAAGACATTAAAAACAATTAGACTATTAAAAATGACAAAAACACCAAATTACTAAAACTTTAAAATGAAAATATAAAAATAAAAACTGATTTAATAAAAAATAACACTAGTTCACATTTCTATTGCAGTCTTTTTTTATTATAATTAATATAGGCTACTTTTAATATATATATTAAATTAATATATATTTTGAATTAGATTTTGTTTTTTTATTTTTCATTTTAGTTTAAGTTTTGTGTTATTTTATTTAAAACGTATGTCTATTATTTCAGTTTTAGCGATATACTTCATCCTCAACTAAATAAAAACGAGAAATGTTGCTACTAACTGAAATAAAATAACCAATACCATGGTAATCATAGTTTTGGCCAAATCACCATAAAACCCGTGATTGACTCTGCTTTCCTCGAGTGCGCGCGCGGAACACAGCCGCTCTTTGTGTGACAGTGAGTGACGCGAGACGGACAGCAGAAAAACCCCGTCAGGATTCGCTTTCACTCCCAGTCCCAACTCTTAATTCCCATGTCTTCCCATTGTGTCCCAGAATCCCTCGGGGCAGCGGGGTAATAAGGCATAATTAAGGGAAGGTCACGGATCATTAATTCACCTGAACGAGACGGGATGCTTTCATACCTCGGCATCTGAGACACGTGAGACACAGGAAGCTGACGAAACAACTTCCTGTCAGTGATGTCACTCCAACAACGAGAGCTCAGGCTGCGTCCCAAATCACAGACACTAATTACTTCACACGACCGCTAAAAAGTACGTTATATAGTAGCCTATTATTACATGGCTTGGTTGAATTATTTCTTGATAACAGACGCTGCTAAGTATTTTACACACCGTTGCTATGAAAAACAGACCGTTGCCATGAAAAACAGAGCGTTGCCATGGACGCAGTTCAGAGACGGAACGGACTATTTTCTTTAGCGGAAGCAGTACAATCGTCTTTAAATCAATAAACTTTTTTTTAAATCAATATTTTGAGTCAAATTATTGATTTATTTGGTAAGTAGACATGTAATAAGCGGGATAATGTAAAGCATTATGAGGTAAAGTATCATATTATGCACAGTTCAGAATCTCACCGGAAGTAGAAACTCATCCGGGTAATTTTTTTATTGAACAATATCAATTTACAAAACCAAATAGGGAACAATAAAATGCCTATTAGAAAATATACACTTTTTCAATTATATCTCCATCCTAAATGTCCATGTGTGTATATATCACATACACTAACAACAAACAAAACAACATTCATTAAACATTGTAGAGGGGGTGCAAGGAAAAATAAATAAATACAGGTTTAAATATTACCAAACTTAAAAGGAAAGAGACTCATACATGGATTTATACAATTCTCCAAGGGTTTGATTATCTTTGATAAGTGTTTTAAAGATTCTAAGTATTTTTTGCATTCATCTGAGGGTTTAGTGTTATTCCACTTACCATTGTGTATATGGTATTTACCCATTGTAATGCTCAAAGTGTGTAGGACAACTCTTTTGAAAGACCATCTGCATAAACCAAAACCTAAAACAATTTTAGTGATGGAATATCAGCGTTGATATCAATATTTATCCGGGTACTTTTTGCGTACTTTTCTTCTGTCACTTTGAAAGCAAGTCGATCGCACTGCATTCTGGGTAAAGTAGTGTGTTTTGCTGCGCATTGTTTTATTTGAGTGACAGTTCTGGTGCTTCTTCTTACCAAAACTGCGAGTCATGATGTAATTCATTAGTATGCATGATAAAATACATATTTTTATAGTAAAATTGCAATTAAACTGGGCAGTGATTGTTTTGCATTTTCACTAATGGAAAGTCATTAATTGACACAATTGTCTTTTAGAGCTGATTTACAGTAGAGTTGAACTCTGTTTGCATCATTGAATCATTATTTTCCTGTTTATTACTGTAAAGCTGCTTTGAAACAATCTGTGTATAAAGCGCTATAGAAATAAAGCTGACTTTTTGGTAACATTACTGCAATGTCTTAAATTATCCACATTTGAATTATGAACCGAAACGAGGCGATGTGTTCTCCAGGCGATGTGTGTGTGTGTTGTGTGTGTGTGTGTGTGTGTTCTCCAGGCGATGTGTGTGTGTGTGTGTGTGTGTGTGTGTGTGTGTGGTGTTGTGTTGTGTGTGTGTGTGTTCTCAGGCGATTGTGTGTGTGTGGTGTGTGTGTGTTCTCCAGGCGATGTGTGTGTGTTCTCCAGGCGATGTGTGTGTGGTGTGGTGTGTGTGTTCTCCAGCGAGTGTGTGTGTGTGTGTGTGTGGTGTGTTCTCCAGGCGATGTGTGTGTGTGTGTGTGTGTGTGTTCTCCAGCGATGTGTGTGTGTTCTCAGGCGATGTGTGTGTGTGTGTGTGTGTGTGTTCTCCAGGCGATGTGTGTGTGTGTGTGTGTTCTCCAGGCGATGTGTGTGTGTGTGTGTGTGTGTGGTGTGTGTGTGTGTTGTTCTCCAGGCGATGTGTGTGTGTGTGTGTGTGTGTTCTCCAGGCGATGTGTGTGTCTCCAGGCGATGTGTTGTGTGTGTGTGTTCTCCAGGCGATGTGTGTGTGTGTGTTCTCCAGGCGATGTGTGTGTGTGTGTTCTCCAGGCGATTGTGTGTGTGTGTTCTCCAGGCGATGTGTGTGGTGTGTTGTGTGTTCTCCAGGCGATGTGTGTGTGTGGTGGGTGTTCTCAGGCGATGTGTGTGTGTGTTCTCCAGGCGATGTGTGTGTGTGTTCTCCAGGCGTGTGTGTGTGTTCTCCAGGCGATGTGTGTGTGTGTTCTCCAGGCGATTGTGTGTTTCTCCAGATGATGTGTGTGTGTGGTGTGTGTGTGTTCTCCAGGGATGTGTGTGTGTGTTCTCCAGATGATATGTGTGTTCCCCAGATGATGATTGTCTGTGTTCTCCGGCGATGCGTGTGTGTGTGTGTGTTCTCCAGATGATGTGTGTGTGTGTTCTCCAGATGATGTATGTGTGTGTTCTCAGTGATGTGTGTTCTCAGAGGTGATGTGTGTTCTCGAGATGATGTGTGTTCTCGAGGTGATGTGTGTTCTCGAGGTGATGTGTGTTCTCGAGGTGATGTGTGTTCTCCAGATGATGTGTGTTCTCGAGGTGATGGGTGTTCTCGAGGTGATGTGTGTTCTCGAGGTGATGTGTGTTCTCGAGGTGATGTGTGTTCTCCAGATGATGTGTGTTCTCGAGGTGATGTGTGTTCTCGAGATGATGTGTGTTCTCGAGGTGAGTGGTTCTCCAGATGATGTGTGTTCTCGAGGTGATGTTGTGTTCTCCAGATGATGTGTGTCTCGAGGTGAGTGTGTTCTCGAGGTGATGTGTGTTCTCGAGGTGATGTGTGTTCTCGAGTGATGTGTGTTCTCGAGGTGATTGTGTTTCTCGAGGTGATTGTGTTCTCCAGATGATGTGTGTTCTCGAGGTGATTTGTGTTCTCAGTGATGTGTGTTCTCGAGGTGATTGTGTGTTCTCAGATGATGTGTGTTCTCGAGGTGATTGTGTTCTCCAGATGATGTGTGTTCTCGAGGTGATTGTGTTCTCGAGGTGATGTGTGTTCTCGAGTGATTGTGTTCTCGAGTGATGTGTGTTCTCGAGGTGATGTGTGTTCTCCAGATGATGTGTGTTCTCCAGTGATGTGTGTTCTCGAGGTGATTGTGTTCTCGATGGTGATGTGTGTGTTCTCAGGTGATGTGTGTTCTCGAGGTGATGTGTTTCTGATGTGTGTTCTGAGGTGTGTGTGTTCTCCAGATGATGTGTGTTCTCGAGGTGATGTGTGTTCTCGAGGTGATGTGTGTTCTCGAGTGATGTGTGTTCTCGAGTGATGTGTGTTCTCGAGGTGATGTGTGTTCTCGAGGTGATGTGTGTTCTCGAGGTGATGTGTGTTCTCAGTGATGTGTGTTCTCGATGGGTTTGTGATGTGTGTTCTCCAGATGATGTGTGTTCTCAGGTGATGTGTGTTCTCCAGGTGATGTGTGTTCTCCAGTAGTGTGTTCTCCAGATGTGTGTGTTTCTCGAGGTGATGTGTGTTCTCCAGTGATGTGTGTTCTCCAGATGTGTGTGTTCTCGAGGTGATGTGTGTTTCTCAGGTGATGTGTGTTCTCGAGTGATGTTGTTTCTCCAGTGATGTGTGTTCTCGAGGTGATGTGTGTTCTCGAGGTGATGTGTGTTCTCCAGGTGATGTGTGTTCTCGAGTGGTGTGTGTGTTCTCGAGGTGATGTGTGTTCTCCAGTGATGTGTGTTCTCGAGTGATGTGTGTTCTCGAGGTGAGGTGTGTGTTCTCCAGAGGTTAGATGATGTGTGTTCTCGAGGTGATGTGTGTTCTCGGTGATGTGTGTTCTCGATGTGTGTTCTCGAGTGATGTGTGTTCTCCAGATGATGTGTGTTCTCGAGGTGATGTGTGTTCTCGAGGTGATGTGTGTTCTCAGGTGATGTGTGTTCTCAGGATGTGTGTTTCTCGAGGTGATGTGTGTTCTCGAGGTGATTGTGTTCTCCAGATGATGTGTGTTCTCAGGTGATGTGTGTTCTCGAGGTGATTGTGTTCTCCAGATGATGTGTGTTCTCGAGGTGATGTGTGTTTCGAGTGATTGTTCTCAGTGATGTGTGTTCTCGAGGTGATGTGTGTGTTCTCGAGTGATGTGTGTTTCTCGAGGTGATGTGTGTTCTCCAGTGATGTTGTTCAGGGTGTGTTTCCAGATGATGTGTGTTCTCGAGGTGATGTGTGTTCTCGAGGTGATGTGTGTTCTCGAGTGATGTGTGTTCTCGACGGGATTGTGTTCTCCAGTGAGTGTGTTCTCGAGGTGATGTGTGTTCTCGAGTGATGTGTGTTCTCGAGGTGATGTGTGTCTCTAGTTGTGTTCTCGAGTGATGTGTGTTCTCGAGGTGATGTGTGTTCTCGAGGTGATGTGTGTTCTCAGGATGTGTGTTCTCGAGGTGATTGTGTTCTCGAGGTGATTGTGTGTTCTCGAGGTGATGTTGTTCTCGAGGTGATTGTGTGTTCTCGGTGATGTGTGTTCCGAGGTGATTGTGTTCCGAGTGATGTGTGTCTCGAGTGTGTGTTTCTCGAGGTGATTTGTTCTCGAGTGATTGTTTCTCGAGGTGATTGTTCTCCAGTGATTGTGTTTCTCGAGGTGATTGTTGTTCCAGTGTGTGTGTTCGTGTTTTTCCAGATGAGTGGTTCTCGAGGTGATGTTGTTTTCGAGGTGATTGTGTTCGTTTTCTCGAGGTGATGTGTGTTCCGAGGTTTGTTCTCAGGTATTGTGTTCTCGAGTGATGTGTGTTCTCGAGGTGATTGTGTTCTCGATGATTGTGTTCTCGAGGTGATGTGTTTCCAGGAATTGTGTTCTCGAGGTGTTTGATGTGTGTTCTCGATGATGTGTGTTCTCGAGGTGTTTGTTCTCGAGGTGATTGTGTTCTCGATGATGTGTGTTCTCAGTGAGTGTGTTCTCAGGTGTGTGTGTTCTCAGGTGTTGTGTTCTCGAGGTGATGTGTTTCTCCAGATGATGTGTGTTCTCGAGTGATGGTGTTCCGAGGTGATTTGTGTTCTCCAGATGATGTGTGTTCTCGAGGTGATGTTGTTTCTCGAGGTGATTGTGTTCTCGAGGTGATGTGTGTTCTCCAGTGATGTGTGTTCTCGAGGTGATTTGTGTTCTCGAGGTGATTGTGTTCTCGACGGATGTGATATGTGTGTTCTCGAGGGATTGTGTTCTCGATGATGTGTGTTCTCGAGGTGATTTGTGTTCTCGATGATGTGTGTTCCAGTGTGTGTTCTCGAGGTGATGTGTGTTCTCCAGTGATGTGTGTTCTCGATGATTGTGTTTCAGTGATGTGTGTTTCTCGAGTGATGTGTGTTCTCCAGATTGTGCATGTTGTGTTCTCCGAGTGATGTGTGTTCTCAGGTGATTTGTGTTCTCATGATGGTTGATGTTGTGTTCTCCAGATGATGTGTGTTCTCGAGGTGTGATGTTGTGTTCTCGAGGTGATGTGTGTTCTCCAGTGATGTGTGTTCTCGAGGTGATGTTGTGTTCTCGAGGTGATGGTTTGTGGTTCTCGAGGTGATGTGTGTTCTCGAGGTGATGTGTGTTCTCGAGGTGATGTGTGTTCTCGAGGTGATGTGTGTTCTCGAGGTGATGTGTGTTCTCGAGGTGATGTGTGTTCTGATGTGTGTTTCCGAGTGATGTGTGTTCTCGAGAGTGATGTGTGTTCTCGAGGTGATTTGTGTTCTCGAGGTGATGTGTGTTCTCAGGTGATGTTGTGTTCTCCGACGAGGTGTTGTGTGTGTTCTCGAGGTGATTGTGTTCTCAGATGATGTGTGTTCTCAGGTGATGTGTGTTCTCGAGGTGATTTTGTTCTCGAGGTGATTTGTGTTCTCCAGATGATGTGTGTTTCTCGAGGTGATGTGTGTTCTCGAGTGATTGTGTGTTCTCGAGGTGATTTGTGTTCTCGAGTGATGTGTGTTCTCGAGGTGATGTGTGTTCTCGAGGTGATGTGTGTTCTCCAGGTGATGTGTGTTCTCGAGGTGATTTGTGTTCTCCAGATGATGTGTGTTCTCGAGGTGATGTGGTGTTCTCGAGGATGATGTGTGTTCTCGAGGTGATGTGTGTTCTCGAGGTGATTTGTGTTCTCCAGATGATGTGTGTTCTTTTTTTTTTTTTTTTTTTTTTTTTTTTTTTTTTTTTTTTTTTTTTTTTTTTTTTTTTTTTTTTTTTTTTTTTTTTTTTTTTTTTTTTTTTTTTTTTTTTTTTTTTTTTTTTTTTTTTTTTTTTTTTTTTTTTTTTTTTTTTTTTTTTTTTTTTTTTTTTTTTTTTTTTTTTTTTTTTTTTTTTTTTTTTTTTTTTTTTTTTTTTTTTTTTTTTTTTTTTTTTTTTAAAAAAAAAAAAAAAAAAAAAAAAAAAAAAAAAAAAAAAAAAAAAAAAAAAAAAAAAAAAAAAAAAAAAAAAAAAAAAAAAAAAAGATGTGTGTGTTCTCGAGGTGATTTTGTGTTCTCCAGATGATGTGTGTTCTCGAGTGATGTGTGTTTCTCGAGTATTTGTGTTCTCCAGATGATGTGTGTTCTCGAGTGATGTGTGTTTCTCGAGGTGATGTGTGTGTTCTCAGGTGATTGTGTTCTCGAGGTGATGTGTGTTCTCCAGATGATGTGTGTTCTCGATGAGTGTAGTGATGTGTGTTCTCGAGGTGATGTGTGTTCTCCAGATGATGTGTGTTCTCGAGGTGATTGTGTTCTCGAGGTGATTTGTGTTCTCCGATGATGTGTGTTCTCCAGATGATTGTGTTCTCGAGGTGATGTGTGTTCTCCAGATGATGTGCGTGTTCTCGAGGTGATTTGTGTTCTCGAGGTGATGTGTGTTCTCGAGGTGATGTGTGTTTCCGATGATGTGTGTTCTCGAGGTGATGTGTGTTCTCGAGGATGTGTGTTCTCAGATGATGTGTGTTCTCCAGGTGATTGTGTTCTCGAGGTGATTGTGTTCTCGAGTGATGTGTGTTCTCAGATGATGTGTGTTCTCGAGGTGATGTGTGTTCTCGAGGTGATGTGTGTTCTCCAGTGATGTGTGTTCTCGAGGTGATTTGTGTTCTCGATGATGTGTGTTCTCGAGGTGATGTGTGTTCTCCAGTGATGTGTGTTCTCGAGGTGATTGTGTTCTCCAGATGATTGTGTTCTCGAGGTGATGTGTGTTCTCAGGTGATGTGTGTTCTCGAGGTGATTTGTGTTCTCGAGATGATTTGTGTTCTCCAGTGATGTGTGTTCTCGAGGTGATGTGTGTTCTCGAGGTGATTTGTGTTCTCGAGGTGATTTGTGTTCTCCAGTGATGTGTGTTCTCGAGTGATGTGTGTTCTCGAGGTGATGTGTGTTCTCGAGGTGATGTGTGTTCTCGAGGTGATGTGTGTTCTCGAGGTGATGTGTGTTCTCGAGGTGATGTGTGTTCTCGAGGTGATGTGTGTTCTCGAGGTGATGTGTGTTCTCCAGATGATGTGTGTTCTCGAGGTGATGTGTGTTCTCGAGGTGATGTGTGTTCTCCAGGTGATGTAGTGTTCTCGAGGCGATGTGTGTTCTTGTATGCATGTGGTTGTGTATAAAGGGGCCGGTGTGTAATTTGAGGAGCAGATGAGACGCCTGTGGTGTAATTGAGTTCAGGACCGACTGAAAGAGCCAGCGTCTATTACCAGCAGCGGGGATCCAGGTTCTGTCTCCTCGTTTACACACACACACACACACCATCACACACACACACCACACACACACACACACACACACACACACACACACACACACACACACACACACACACACACACACACACACACACACACACACACACACACACACACACACACACACACACACACACACACACACACACACACACACACACACACACACACACACAGGGAAATGGAAAGGATCAGAAAGCCTTAGTTTGTGCCTTAAGAGGAAGAGGTGCGAGAGTATTTGTTGACGGAGAGTAAATGGGTTTGCCGAGGACAGAAACATAGTTTTAGATCAAGCATGTCACATCATGACGGTTATTTGTTCAGTCTCTCTGCAGGGTGTGTGTGTGTGTGTGTGTGTGTGTGTGTGTGTGTGTGTGTGTGTGTGTGTGTGTGTGTGTGTGGAGCTTTAAAAGCAACGAGAAACTGATGGACGTCTGAAGTACTTTAATATCTGCATATGCAGCTCATCCAATCAGAGTGAAGAATTACAGTAACGGCATCCCAGCAAACAAAAATACGCTCAGAGAATATTTTGCAAACGTTCCCATTAAATGATGAAAATCTTAATGTTCTCTGAATGTCCGTTTTTTTTTTAAACATGAAAACTGTTAAAAATGTTAACGGAACATTCCATTCTATCACTCTTCACAGGGGAATGGAATGGAATCTGAACATTCCGAAACAAGTTGTAACATTTAAAAAAAAACTGAATTCCGAAAAAACTTTACAAGAACATCAACAATATTAAAGACTAGGCAACTAACAACTCACATTACATTTTTCAGAGGCGCTGGTTCTGGAAGTATTTTTTCCATTCATTTTTCCCACAGGGATTTAAAAATGTTAAATAAATCGGCTTTAGTGAGGGAAAGAACTACAATCCCATGATGCATTGCAAACAGCGTAATCAAATTACTTGTGTAGTTTTACAGCACTTTGGTTGTTCAACTTCGGTTGTTTATTTATAAAGCACAATTTAAAAATATTGAATTGTATTAAAAACACGATGGAGAAACACTACTCATTTACAAATGTTGATTACATATATTTAATCATAAGTTTATTGCAAAATATCCATATATATACAAACATTTAAGTATTTAGTGTAGAGCTTAGCTTTTTACAATTCTCAATTGCATCATGGGTAATGTAGTTCATTTATAACACGGTTAGGAGTTCTGGGAATTTCCCTAAGGAGAAAATGAATGGAGTTTTTACTTCCGAAATCAACTCTATTAATGTTCATGTTAGAACGATTGATCGTGACTGTGAGCGACACGTCAGCTAAAGTTCTGAGAACGTTCCCTGTTTGC
>CM070820.1:52007157-52012157 GCA_036326025.1 Chrosomus eos | reverse complement strand
GAGATAGTGTTAGATAGCAGTGCTGGGCGACGCTGGTAAAATGACGCTATCCTGCTGATATACTGATAAAAATAGCTTTTGTAGGACTATAGGCTACTTTATTTTGACAATTGGTCAAAAAATAAATGTTATATCTGATTCTGCTGCATAGAACTGAATGAAGAATAATATATTGATATTTAATATTATTTTAATATGGGTACCAGTATCAACCTTTTCACCGTTTGTATCACTCCGCTTGTTTGCATCATTTAGCCAGTAGGTGGCGACACGTGACTGTCTTTATGAGTGAACAATGGGCTCCTTGCACGTAACTACTTCCTTACCGGAAATGCGGCCTCGTCTTTTCCGGCGCTATTCTACACTATGAGATGAGATGTTTACAAGAGTTGCCGAAACTTACAATAACGGACGTATATCGCCTTTGTAAGTCCTCCTCCAAATCACCTAACAGCAAATTAGAGTGAATGGCTTTAAAATGTATGCCTCTTCATATATCCACGGATATGAAGGTAAGTCTATATATCTCAAACTTTATGGCTTACGTTAGTTTGCTAGCTTACATTAGGCTAATAAACAACCCCGGGCTGACAGAATATGCGTGTTATAATGTTGTACTGTTTTCTAGTATTAGGCGGAAAATGTCTACGTTGTGTCTGTACGCCTTCAAACAGGAAGAGAGCGAGCCGTATTTACCCGTTGCGGACATGACGTCAGGTTGCTATGTGCAAGGAGCCCATTGACTTTAATTTAACTGATTATTAGTGACAAAAACATTGATTAACTCAGGAAAGAAACAAGTTGCTGAAACCAATCTTTAATGCTAGGCTAATATATAAATTTCTCGTTTGCCTCAGGACACAAAAAGATCGCACTGGTGTTTGATTGAAATGTAGCAATGAAAATAATCCTTGAAATATTTTTCATTTAAGGCCATTCCTGTTTGGGAAATGTGATTGTGTATCGTCAACAATAAGCAGAAATATTCTGCATTTCCAACTTGTAGTGTGGATCATTCAATGCGACATTTAAACGGATTCTCATGCACTGATAAAAATGAATTTGTGGTGAAGTAAATACTACAAAAAAAACAAATGTAATTTACATAAAAAAGTTTGTTCAAGCAAGAATTAAAAAAACTCAATAAATTCTATATTAGTACTAGTGCGGAAGCATAAATATCAGGATTGTAAAATTAAGTAAAACTACTCGACTTTTCTGATACTGGTGTTCCCATCATGTACTGGGTCAAGAATAATTAACGGGGTTGATTTTTCACTTTTTTTCCAGCTGTATTTACAGTTTTATCATTGCTTCTGTTGTTAGGATTAGTAACTTGCCATGTTTGCCATTTGGATTTAATCTTCTACTCAAAATGACACATTCAAACACAAAAACGATCCATCAAATGTAACCATCATTGTGTATTGTCTACCAAATATTGAGGTCTCTGCGTTCACAAGGGGTTTAACTTCTATTATGCATGTAGATGTGATGTCTCACACAATATCTGTTGTAATAATTACTTAGATGTTTCTAAGTAAAGCATATCTTTAAAAAGTGTGGTTTAATTCCATGTAATATTGTTTGTGAAATGAGGAAACTTCAACAAAATAGATGTTTCTCAATCTTTTACTAGCCAAGGTAAAATTACTTCTTTTCTTTGTTACTTTCACTTAACTTAGTTAAGTAGGGTTTACTTAATTGAAATTTACCTAAAAATATGCGTGGGAAATTTACTTAAAAAATATTTGTGCAAAAACTTGCCAAAGAAAAATTAAGTAAATTTTACTTCGTTTTTTCAGTGCGTTTAAGAATCTGTGTTCTGCTTGACAAATAATTTATGCTATTGCTCACTGACATGATTTTAAAGCTATTGATATCCAATTTTTTTGGCCTTCAAACTCCTTAAAATGCACATATGTAGGTCAGAGAAATCAAATTTAACCCAACCCTGATGTTTCAGGCCCCGGTTGTTTTTAAAACCTAGAAATGCCCCTGCAAATCCATATTTAATATTTGTAACTTAAATAATAATCAAATAAAGAGAAAGTTATTTAACAATATTAAGGAGTTGTAACATTCGAGGGCTAAAGTCACGTGAAAATGAGTTCTTGTCATATTTTATCACCATTTTCTAAACTATAGTGAATAAACTGTGATAATATGAGACATGTTGAAGACGTCTGAATACACTTTGATTTGACTGTAGTGTGTGTGTGTGTGAATATATTTTGGTTTGACTGTAGCGTGTGTGTGTGTCACAGTCTTCGTCTGCACCTGTCTGTCTTCGTCTTCACTACACTTCCCAGAATCCCTCTTGTCTCCACACCTGAACTCACTCCCTCAATTATCCACCTGTTCATCGTCTTTATCATCTGTGTCACCTGTCTTCACCTCGTTAGTGTTCATTTGGACTTGTATTTAGTTTGCTTGTGTTCAGACTGTCTCTGTTGGTTTTTGTATATGTTACCTGGTTTTGTGAGCGTGTTAACCTTCTGTCTGTCATCCCTGTGCCTGTATTTATTTATTTTATTTATTTATTTATTTATTCGGGACAGTGCACATTAATGGACAATCTAACATTTCAGTATAGACTGTAAATGAGCCAGGTTATAGCATAAATGCTAATTTTCACCCGTAGTCCCGAGGCAGGAAGACAACAACATATAAAATAGTGCAACAGTAAAAAATGACAATATACAATATCAAGCAAAAAAAAACATTAGCACACATTCAGGCAGTATACATTGTATCAATAAAATTATTCAAGATGAGGACATAATTGGGAACTTTTTAAAAGCTGTTTAAGGTGCTTTTTAAATGTGCAGTAAGTGGGACATTCTCTAATGTTTGTTGGGATGCTGTTCCAAAAATGACCTCCTCTGACAGACAGAACAGTTTGTCCAAAGGTGGTTTTTCTATGCGCAATCTCTATATCACCTCTGAATGAAGCTCTGGTACAACAACCTCTGTCAGACCTTGGTTTAATGTATGTAGAAAGTGGACGTGGAGCCAGTCCATGCAAAACTTTATAAATTAAACAGCTATTTTTAAAATGAATAAAATTTTCAAAACTGAGCATATTATATTTTGCTAAAATATTACACTGATGGTATGATAGAGGTTTTTGATCAAGTATTTTTATAGATTTTTTGAATAACATTTCTATGGGTTTTAAAATTGTATTTCCAGTGAGTGACCAGGTTGTGATGCAGTAATCTATATGTGAAAATATCATTGAGTTAGGAACATTTTAGCAGAAGTAATAGTCATTGATGGTCTGATTTGTTTAAAGTTATGTAAGTTTAATTTAATTCTGTTCGCTGTAAGTTTGATGTGTTTTTTAAAAGAAAGTGTTGGGTCCAGTGTGACCCCGAGGTACTTAAACTCCTCTACAAGGTCAAGTTCCACTTCCCCCAGGAACACATTGGACCGCTCCAGTTTTATGTTTTTTTTTGTGAAAATCATGGCAACAGTTTTCTTTTTGTTCAGTAGAAGGCAAGATTTAAGCAGCCAATGCTGTATATTCTCCAGTGCTGATGTAAGGATGGATGATGCTTCATGTGTGCTTTTAGCAGGTGTAAAAATAACCGCATCATCAGCATACATTTGAAAATTGACTTTTTGACAAACGTTTGCCAGATCATTTATATAAATAGAGAACAATACTGGTCCCAAAGTAGAACCTTGTGGAACCCCTGCTGAACATTCAAGGTAAGACGACTTAGCGTCACCAACACTCACAGATTGTCTTCTGTTGGACAAGTAAGATTGAAACCAATCTAGCGCATCTTCTGAAAAGTTGAAGTGAGTTAGTTTAGACAGAAGGGCTCGATGATCTACAGTATCGAACGCCTTCTTTAAATCCAAAAAGACTGCACCAACACAGGTGGTTTTATCAAGCAAGGATTTTACTGTTTCCACAAAGACACAGTTTGCCGTCTCTGTGGAATGGTGCTGGCGGAACCCAAATTGCATGGGATGCAGGAGAGAAAGGCCGTGGCTGAGGTGTGTATTCAGCAGCTTGGCGATCCACTTTTCTGCAACCTTAGATACAACAGGGAGGATGCTGATGGGGCGATAATTTGAAATGTTTGTTTTGTCTCCTGATTTAAAAATTGGTGAGACTATAGCCACCTTCCATCCTGATGGAACTACTGCCATTTTAATTGATAAATTTATCAAATGTGTTATCGGGCATACCAGCGCGTCTTTGTGAATTTTTAAAAAATGTGTGTCAAGGCCGTACACATCTTTGGCTTTTGAGGATTTCATAGACTTAATTATGTTAGCCACTTCCAGATCCGTTATTTGCTCTAACTTAAAAACCGGCTGTCCAGGATTAATAGGCTTACGAGATATCTCTGAGGAACTAAACATTTGTGTTATTTCATTGACAGAATTAAAAAAGAAATTATTAAATTCAGTTGCTAATTCTTTTGGATTATTTATCAGCTCGTTGTTAACTTTTATTTCCAATCTATCATTGTCCATTTTTTTTTGCTTTCCAATCAGTTTATTAATATTTTGCCATATTAGTTTGCCATTTCCATTTGCACTTGTAATGACATCCAAGAAGAAATCTGCCTTGGCCTTACGTAAGGTATGAGTTGTTTTATTTCTCACGTAAGTAAATCTTTGCCTATCAATGGTAAGACCAGATTTTAAAAACACTCTGAGTAAGATGTCTCTTTCCTTCATGAGTATTTTGCATTGATTATTCAGCCAGGGTAGATGATTTCCCCTTTTTTTACTTTTTATTTTTTTTATAAAAGGTTCCATAACATCTGTAATTTTAGTGTTAAATATCTTGAAATTGGTTTCAATGTCATTATCAGAAAACAATTCAGACCAATTTACTTCATTTAGAGTAATATCAAGATTTTGATGTAGATGTTTTGGGATAAAATTGTAATGGTTATTAAATGTAGATGATTTAAATCGCTTTTTACTTAATTTTCGGGAGACAAATACAATATTATGATCAGAAAGCCCTG
>CM070820.1:51982157-51999657 GCA_036326025.1 Chrosomus eos | reverse complement strand
CACACACACACACACACACTATGTGTAGTCTTGTTTTCCAGAACAAATATTGAAGCATCAGTAAGATGCACAACTTACTTCTACGTATCTTTATATTCAGGTGAAACTCGAAAAATTTGAATATGGTGCAAAAGTTCATGTATTTCAGTAAGTCAAATTAAAAGGTGAAACTAATATATAGAACTATATACATATGCATGATTATATTTTTCAGAGGGCCGACATTTCTGTATTTAAAATCCTTTTTTTTTCTTGATTTCTTGTAATATTGTAATTTTCTGAGATTTTGAATTTGGGGTTTTCATAAGCTGTAAGCCATAATCATCAAAATTATAACTTTTGCACGATATTGTAATTTTTCGAGTTTCACCTGTAGATGTGGAATTAATAAACGTGACTGCATGCCTCGACTTCATAAATCACGATGCATTCACCGGAGAAGCAAAACAATATTTATCCAAATGAAGTGAACAAGAACAAATATCAGAAAAATCATCTTCAAGATTAATAACCAAGATTATTTTTCTGACTCCATGGGCAGATATTTGTTCTTGTTTTAAACTCAAACTCAGTTCATTTCGATATTTTTTTTTTCAGTAATATCTTCAGTCATTTATCTTGATATAAGAATGTTTAGATATTTGTGCAGGAAAACGAGACACTGACTGTTTTGTTGGGATTCTGATGCTGATCTTTATAAAATGTTGATAAAAGGGAAGAAAAGCTTTGGACAAACATCAAATGTGAGGAAATTTATTGACAACGATGATCATAAATTAAAAGTGAAGCGTGTCGTTTCTGCCCTGCAATACTTACAATATATTCCTGCAATTTATTCCTATTATATTAGTATAGGAAACAATATTTATTATAATACAATTTATTATAAGTATTATTTATATTCTAAGTAAAAATTATGTATATATACACACATACATACGATCACACATGTATAAAATGAAATATATAAATGTGTGTGTATATATATATATATATATTTTTTTTTTTGTTTATATAAAAAATATTTTCTTATAATATAGGAATATTAAATAATTCATTACTTATACATTTTTAGTTTTTTTTGTTAATAATAATAATTGATTAACATAAAATGTATGTGATAAAATGTATTGATTAATATAAAATGTAATATATAAATGTGTGCAGCGCTTGACATTAACTTTTTTGCTCACTAGCCAATGTGGCTAGTGGTTTTCCAAAGTTACTAGCCACACAGCATTTTTACTAGCCACATTTTTTGTTGTTGTGAACTGATTAAAGTTGACTATGGTGTGCTAAAATTTACTTGAACTATATTTACAACCCTTTTAAATGTAAAACCACTGTACACACCCAAATCAAGACTACATAAATGTATAACAATACAGGTCATTATCATTATCATACCATCAACCTCTGATAAGGTTGTGTTTACAACTCTTTTTTAAAAATAAAACCATATATTAAGATAAAGACATAAAAATAGCTTCTATTGCTTAATAAAAGTGGTGCATGGATGTAGAAGATTGATGAAAAAGATCTGAAAAAAAACTGAAAAAAACCTTTAGCATTAGAAACACTGTCTGTTTAAATATCAGAATCAGACCCAGTAGGCTATTACTTTATTGAGCCCCGATGGGAAATTCTTTGTTACAAGTTGCAATGGAAAGTAGGTCAGTCTCGAAACCTCACGAAAAATGCATGCCATGGTCCGGAATCGGACACCACATAGCTCCACCGGCATCCAACGACGTTAGGCCGGCGACACACTGACTGCGTGGCGTTTTCTGTGTCTTTGCACTATAAAGTCTGTTTAAAGCGCTATAAATGCAGTCCATTTACACACCAGAAACGTGTCTGGCGCGGCGCTGCTGGCGACGTACAGGGAGGGCTATCTCGGGACATAGGCGCCGTTTATACATTTTATACATGTTTAACATAAATATATAACTACTACTGATACAGCAAAGACAACGTCGGCAATATAGACGGCAAAGTAGGCTAGCCTACAGATTATTTCGTTCTGTATTGACAGGTGCGATATTTAAAAATCGATAATTAGGCCTATTAGCCTATTTATTTTTTAAATTATATTTATATCTGCATTTGTCAAAACCTATAGACTTTCAAACATAAAAATATCATTTATTAATATGTGTTTGTGTCAAAATGACATCTTTTCCTATTCTATTTCGTCTGGAAACGCTTCCAACACGCTTGCGTGTCGCGTGAAAAATAGGCGTCAGTTCTATTTCTAGCATGCACGCGTTTTCGGCGCGGCTCGAGACGCGCGTGTCCCGCAGTGCAAGCTCTAACCTGTTAACATGGGAGCCGAAATAAAAACGGAAACACCACGCAGCTGAGACGCGCACGCAACACAGCCAGTGCGCTCTTTTCAGATGCCTTTTGAAAAGACTACAATGATTCAACCCGCCAAAGTGGCTAGTTGGAGTGACTGCGTTACCCGCCACGAGCAAAATCCACCCGCATTTGGCGGGTTGGCGGGTGTTAATGTCAAGCCCTGAATGTGTGTATATATACATGTATATAAAATGTGTAAATATATGCATCATGTTTAAATAGATTTTATTTATTTTGTTAATAATCATAATAATAATAATAATAATAGATTAATTAAGTAATTAATTATTTAATATTCCTATATTATTATAACTGGAAAATAATTTTTCATAATTTTGCCATAAAAATAAAACGAAAGACAAACTTTGTCATAAAATTGTCATATTTCGTTGTCACAGGCAACACCAGAGTCGTGGGTTTGATTCAGCGAATGACATGAACTGATATAATGTTTATCTTGAATGCTTGGAAATCTATGGATAAAATAATAATCTGAAAAATATAATTATTTCAATGTGTATGTAAGTTTTTTTTCTGTGTATTTCTCTTCTGTAAAGCACTTGTAAACACAGGTTTAAAAGGTGCTGTATGAATAAAGCTTTACTCACTTCTTAAATGTAATGATTGATATTGTTACCTCGTGACTTCATCCCAATGAAGCGGTTCTCCACGATATCGATTCTCCCCACTCCGTGCTTTCCACTTTAAACGAGAGAGTCGGTTAGTGATCAATAAATAAACAACAATGCATATATTCTCAAGTGACACATGCTGTATGAGGATGATGAATGGATGGAACGTGGATGGATGGATGGATGAATGGATGTAAAGTGGATGGATGATAGATGGATGTAAAGTGGATGGATGTAAAGTGGATGGATGTAAAGTGTGGATGGATGGATGGATGTAAAGTGGATGGATATGGATGTAAAGTGGATGGATGAAGATGGATGTAAAGTGGATGGATGTAAAGTGGATGGATATAAATGGATGGATGATAGATGGATGTAAAGTGGATGGATGATAGATGGATATAAAGTGGATTGATGATAGATGGATGTAAAGTGGATGGATGATAGATGGATATAAAGTGGATGGATGATAGATGGATGTAAAGTGGATGGATTAAAGTGGATGGATGTATAGATGGATGGTTAAAGTGGATGGATGTAAAGTGGATGGATTGATATAAAGTGGATGGATGTAAAGTGGATGGATGATAGATGGATGTAAAGTGGATGGATATAAAGTGGATGGATAAGTGGATGATGATGGATGTAAAGTGTGGGATGATGATGTAAAGTGTGATGGATATAAAGTGATGGATGATGGATGGATGTAAAGTGGATGGATTAAATGGATGGATGTAAAGTGATGGATATATGTAAAGTGGATGGATGATAGATGGATGTAAAGTGGATGGATGTAAGTGGATGGATGTAATGTGGATGGATGTTAAAGTGTGGATGGATGGATGGATGTAAAGTGGTGGATGGATTGTTAAGTGGATGGATATATAAGTGGATGGATGATAGATGGATGTAAAGTGGGATGTGTAAAGTGGATGGTTGATTGTTGGATGTTAAAGTGTGATGATTAAGTGGATGGTGATAGATGGATGTAAGTGGATGGATGTAAAGTGGATGGATGATAGATGGATGTAAAGTGGATGGATGTAAGTGGATGGATGGATGTAAAGTGGATGTGGATGATAGATGGATGTAAAGTGGATGGATGTAAGTGGATGGATGATGGATGGATGTAAAGTGGATGGATGTAAAGTGGATGGATGATAGATGGATGTAAGTGGATGGATGTAAGTGGGATGTAGTGGATGTAAAGTGGATGGATGGATGGATGTAAAGTGGATGGATGTAAAGTGGATGGATATAATGGTGGATGGTGGATGTAAAGGGGATGGATGATAGATGGATGTAAAGTGGATGGATGTAAAGTGGATTGGATGTATTGATGGATGTAAAGGGGTGGATGTAAGTGGATGGATGTAAGTGGATGGATTAAAGTGGAGGATATGGATGGTGGATGGATGTAAAGTGGATGGATGTAAAGTGGTGGATGTAAAGTGGATGGATGTTGTTAAAGTGGATGGTTATAAGTGGATGGATGAATGTGATGGATTGTGGATGGTTATAGTGTGAGATGGATGTAAGTGGATGTAAAGTGGATGGGATGTAAAGTGGATGGATGATAGTATGGATGTAAAGTGGATGGATGTAAAGTGGATGGATGTAGATGGATGTAAAGTGGATGGATGTAAAGTGGATGGTTAAGTGGATGGATGGTAAAGTGGATGGATGATAGATGGATGTAAAGTGGGATGGATGTTAAAGTGGATGGATGATGATGGATGTAAAGTGGATGGATTTTAAAGTGGATGGATTAAAGTGGATTGGATTAAAGTGTGGAGGGATGGTGGATGTAAAGTGGTGGATGTAAAGTGGATGGTTGATGATGGATTGTATGGTGTAAGGGTGGATGTGTGGTGGATGTTTAGGGATGTTATGTGGTGGATTTGGTGGAGTGGGGGTGTTAGTGGTTGGTGTAGTGGTGTTGTGAAGTGGATGTTAAGTGGTTGGTGTGTGTGGATGTAATGTGGTGGGTTGTGTGGTGTTTGGATGGTTTTGTGGATGGTGTGATGGTGTAAAGTGGTGGATTAGTGGATGGTATGGATGTAATGTGGATGGATGTAAATGTGGATGGATTGATGATGTAGTGGATGGTTAGTGGTGAAGTGGATGATGTAAAGTGGATGGATGTAGATGGATGTAAAGTGGATGGATGATAGTGGATGTAAAGTGGATGGTTAATGATATGATAGGTGGATGTAAAGTGATGATTAAAGTGGATGGTATAGATGGATGTAAATGTGGATGGATGTAAAGTGGATGGATGATAGTGGATGTAAAGTGGATGGATGTAAAGTGGATGGATGTAAAGTGGATGGTGATAGATGGATGTATAGTGGATGGATGTAAAGTGGATGGATGTAAAGTGATGGTGTGATGGTTAAAGTGGATGGATGTAATGGATGATGTAAGTGGTGTAGTGGTGAGTGGATGGATGGATGTTAAAGTGGATGGATGTGGATGGATGGATGTAAAGTGGATGGATGATGATGGATGTAAAGTGGATGGATGGATGGATGTAAAGTGGATGGTAGTGGTGTAAAGTGGATGGATGATAGATGGATGTAAAGTGGATGGATGTAAAGTGGATGGATATAAAGTGGATGGACGGAGGGATGGATGGAAGAGTTGAGGTTCTGCTCACCCGATCTCGTTCAGGAAGGAGAAGATCTCCAGTGGAGTGTCTTTAGATTTTCCTTCCTTCACATGCGTCACTTTGACGGGAACACCTGGACGTATGAAAACATTAATATGATGATAAGAAATTATTCTCCAAAGGGTTTTTGCTGTAAGTCTGTCCGCTGATGGAGTTTGAGTTTCCTGACGCTGTCGCCTTTCACTGGGATTTAAACTCTTCATATTCAGTCGTGCTGCATTATTAGTTTGACTGCAGTGGCAGAAACTTTTTGCTTTATCGCTGAATCTACTTTGTTTCACAATTGAATTCATAGAACGATAGAACAACATGGATGGATGGATGATAGATAGATAGAGGATAGATGGACAGATAGATAGATAGAGGATAGATGGACAGATAGATAGATAGAGGATAGATGGACAGATAGATAGAGGATAAATATATAGATGGATGGATGATGGATAGATTAATGAATGATAGGTGGATAGATAGAAAAACAATATTCTTTCTTTAAAACAATATATCTGTTGTTTTATCATCTTGAATGTGTATCTCACTGTAAAATAAAGACATGTGCTTTTAAACATGTCAAGTCCTCCTGGCTGACGCGTCACTGAAGCCTAAATCTAAATCTCCAGCAGTCTGACTGTGTTCCTCAAACACTCCCATAAATAAATCATGGAGAATACTGGACTTATTCACAGCGTGAGATGAGGCGCTCGGAGGCCAGAGGTGGAGGAAGGGGGGAGGAAAAGAGGGAGGAGAAGAAAGAAAGAAAAGATCCAAACACGCTCTCATTAGCATTTATCACGCTCACAGTCCAGCCAATCACGACCCAGCTCGAGCTTTCACAGCTGTACACCTAAAGCCCTGTGAGAACACACACACACACACACACACACACACACACACACACACACACACACACACACACACACACACACACACACACACACACACACACACACACACACACACACACACACACACACACACACACATGTTTGTTTTTGTGACTTATGAGGACATTCCATAGGCGTAATGGTTTTTATACTGGACAAACTATATATTCTATCCCCCTACACTGCCCCTATCCCTAAACCTACCCCTTACAGGAGACATGCTGGATTTTAACATTTAAAAAAAAACATTGTTTTTTATGATTTTTAAGCTGTTTGAAATATGAGGACGCATGCAATGTCCTCATATTTCACGTGTAAGTTGTAATACCAGTGTAATACCCATGTCATTATACACATTTGTGTCCTCATATATCACAAAAAGCACACACACACACACACACACACACACACACACACACACACACACACACAACACACACACAACACACACACACACACACACACACACACACACACACATGTTGGTGCAACAGCATTATGAGGACTCTCCATAGGCGTAATGGTTTTTATACCGCACAAACTATATATTCTATCCCTCTACACTGCCCCTATCCCTAAACCTACCCCTTACAGGAGACATGCTGCATTTTAAAATGTTTTTGTTTTTAATGTTTTTTAAGCCATTTGATTTATGAGGACTTTTGACATGTCCTCATAAACCACCCAAACGTTGTAATACCAGTGTAATATACATGCCATTATACAAATTTGTGTCCTCATAAATTACATAAACCAACCCACACACACACACACACACACACACACACACACACACACACACACACACGCACACGCACAAATCAGCACAGCATTATTATGATTATGATTATGATGCTTGCAGTAAAAAATAAAACGCATGTTGGATGTTAACGGCCTCAAACGTCTCGGCAAAGTCTCATTTATTACATTTTTTGAGTTACTGTGAAAAAAAGTTGCTGCCTTACATTTTTAAGTACAATCAACTTGGATGTTAAACTAATTTCAACTTAAATTACATTAAACCGACTTAAAAAAATTTGTTGAATCTTATAAAAAAGTGGAAAATTGCTTAACTTATTTGTTACATGACAAAACATTACGCTAAAATGAACATGAAAACTAATAACATATTTTTTTATGACTGTTATAAAATAAAATAATAGCATGTTTTTTCATTATGACTGTTCTGAAGTCGTGGGTTTCTTCATATTTCAATCGAATATGATGCTGTAACATTTGCAAACGTCTCGGCAAAGTCTCATTTATGACATTTTTAGAGTCACTATAAAAAATTAAGCTAAAATGAACATGAAAACTAATGACATATGATAAAAACTAATTCAAATGATTAAAAAATGACTTCTGAAGGCATATGACGCTTTCTGTAACGTTTTGTAATAGTCTCGGCAAAGTCTCATTTATGACATTTTTAGTCACTTTGACAAAAAAATAAAATAAAATAAAAATCACAAAAGTACAATCAACTTGGATGTTAAACTAATTTCAACTTATTTTACATTAAACTGTAAAAAAATTTGTTGAATCTTATAAAAAAGTTGAAAATTGCTTAACTTATTTGTTAAATGACAAAAAATTAAGCTAAAATTAACATGGAAACTAATGACATATAATAAAAACTGTTCTGAAGGCATATGACACTTTCTTCATATTTCTATCGAATATGATGCTGTAACATTTGCAAACGTTTCGGCAAAGTCTCATTTATGACATTTTACAATTTATGACAAGTACAATCAACTTGCATGTTAAACTAATTTCAACTCAAAATACATTAAACTGACTTAAAAAAATGAGTTGAATCTTGCATAACTTATAAAAAAGTTGAAAATTTCTTAACTTATTTTGATGAGTTGCAATGTAAAAACATATGTTGTAAACTTTTTTTACAGTTAAGGAACTGTTGTTGCATGGAAAAGAGATTTTCAGAACTTATTTTAGAGTTTCGAGTAAATAATGACCAACATTAGTCTCATATCTCCAGAGCGCGAGGGCCACAGGACAGCGAGAGAGCAGCGGCTAGCCTTCAAATAGTTAATAATTAGATTAAAAGTTCAAATAAATGAAACGCAGCGTGAACGCAGAGTCTCTCGGCCACTTCTTCTCTCTCTCCTCATTCACCCCGCTTCTTCTATTCGTTCCCTCGGCCTTAGAAAACACACAATGGCACAGAAGACACAGTTGTAGGAAAAATTACTGCTTTACATTTTTCCTCTCTTTCCTCTCTCTTTTTTCCCTCTTTTGAGGAGACGGAGAAGACGTGGCCAAAGAAACGGGGGTTAAAATGACAAGAGGGAAAAGGTTTGGTAGTTAAAATTCTTCTTTTATCAGCGAGAAAGAGAGAGAGAGCTGAGAAAGTGAGCCGAAGAAAAGAGAGATAAACCAGGTCTTTACAGGAGCGGGGCGGTGACGGCGGTGACGGGGGGGCGCTATTGTGAGAATCACTAAAACAAGCTTTTCTCATGGACATTAAATGGACGTGCTCAAATATCTATGAATACTGATGGCCGATCAAAACGGATCATAGAACACAATGACGTCGCCGTCTGATAAATCACGTTACGAGTTCACTATTCAGATTCTAATTCCACAGAAATATGGGAACGAAGTCTTCACGCACTTTGTTTAACTCTGTTTCTTTGAGTGACAACTAACATTCCACTGCTTTTTCATCAGCAAATTCTGTTTATATTGTTGCAAATACAAACTATAATAACACAGCTCTTTATAAGCATACATACTGTAAAGTGATATATGTATATAGCAAAAATCAAATGCTTTATTGCAAAATTCAAATCTTTAAACTTCTAAATTAATAAATGTATATGCAACTACAAGGCATGACGATATTTGGATTTTGAAAAACGCTTTACAAATAAATTGGACTTGACATGCAATGTATTTAGGCTACTTTAGATTCATTAAATTATCACTCTGCTAATAAAATTACATGCATTTTTAGTGCAATTAATATTTTAGATGTGTAGTAGTTAACCAGCCGATGAAATAGTCTACACACTAAAAATAAAAACTTTTACCTTTATTGCTTTAGCATGTTAACTGTTAATATTCTTGCAAAATGCAAACTGTATTTATTTTATTTTTATTTATCTTTATTTTACCAGGAAGGCACAGTTCACAGTTTATCGAACTTCATCCACATGCATACAGTACACTCACATATGATAATAATAATAATAATAATATATAGCAAATCTAAACTTGCTGATTTGTTTATTTTGTTGCAAAATGTAACATTATCATCGGACACTTTTTTTTATTCCCCTTTCTCATATTTTCATAATCATCTTAAATCACTGAGAGCTAAAACACTCAAAACTTATCAACAGTTTTGAACTTGTTACTTTAAAACATTTTAGCGGCTCAATTTTTGTGAAATCAGTGTTGTAGCCGAGACCAGCTCACTCGAGTCTGAGTCGAGACCGAGACCAGAGAGGGTGAGTCGAGTCGAGACCGAGACCAGAGAGGGTCGAGTCCGAGTCGAGACCGTGACCAGAGAGGGTCGAGTCCGAGCGAGACCGAGACCAGAGAGGGAGAGTCCGAGTCGAGACCATGACCAGAGAGGGTGGAGTCCGAGTCGAGCCGAGACCAGAGAGGGTCGAGTCCGAGTCAAGACCGAGACCAGAGAGGGTCGAGTCCGAGTCGAGCCCGAGACCAGAGAGGGTCGAGTCAGAGTCAAGACCGAGACCAGAGAGGGTCGAGCCCGAGTCGAGAGAGAGTGGAGTTCGAGTCGAGACCGAGACCAGAGAGGGTCGAGTCCAAGTCGAGGCCGAGACCAGAGAGGGTCGAGTCCGAGTCGAGACCGAGACCAGAGAGGGTCGAGTCCGAGTTGAGACCGAGACCAGAGAGGGTCGAGTCCGAGTCGAGAGAGAGTGGAGTTCGAGTCGAGACCAAGACCAGAGAGGGTCGAGTCCGAGTCGAGACCGAGACCAAAAAGGGTCGAGTCCGAGTCGAGACCAGAGAGGGTCGAGTCCGAGTTGAGACCGAGACCAGAGAGGGTTGAGTCCGAGTCGAGACCGAGACCAGAGAGGGTCGAGTCCGAGTCGAGACCGAGACCAGAGAGGGTGGAGTCCGAGTCGAGCCGAGACCAGAGAGGGTCGAGTCCGAGTCAGGACCGAGACCAGAGAGGGTCGAGTCCGAGTCGAGCCCGAGACCAGAGAGGGTCGAGCCCAAGTCGAGGCCGAGACCAGAGAGGGTCGAGTCCGAGTCGAGAGAGAGTAGAGTCCGAGTTGAGACCGAGACCAGAGAGGGTCGAGTCCGAGTCGAGACCGAGACCAGAGAGGGTGGAGTCCGAGTCGAGACCGAGACCAGAGAGGGTCGAGTCCGAGTCGAGACCGAGACCAGAGAGGGAGAGTCCGAGTCGAGAGAGAGTGGAGTTCGAGTCGAGACCGAGACCAGAGAGGGTCGAGTCCGAGTCGAGACCGAGACCAGAAAGGGTCGAGTCCGAGTCAAGACCAAGACCAGAGAGGGTCGAGTCCGAGTTGAGACCGAGACCAGAGAGGGTCGAGTCCGAGTCGAGACCGAGACCAGAGAGGGTCGAGTCCGAGTCAAGACCGAGACCAGAGAGGGTTGAGTCCGAGTCAAGACTGAGACCAGAGAGGGTTGAGTCCGAGTCAAGACCTGAGACCAGAGAGAGTCGAGTCCGAGTCCGAGTCGATACGAGACCGAGAGAGTGGAGTCAGAGTCGAGACCGAGACCAGAGAGGGTCGAGTCCGAGTCGAGAGAGAGGTGGAGTTCGAGTCGAGACCGAGACCAGAGAGGGTCGAGTCCGAGTCGAGACGAGACCAGAGGGGTCGAGCCAAGTCGAGGCCCGAGACCAGAGAGGGTCGAGTCCGAGTCAGGGTGAGTCCGAGTCGAGACCGAGACCAGAGAGGGTCGAGTCCGAGTCGAGACCGAGACCAAGAGGGTGAGTCCGATGAGACCGAGAGGGTGGAGTCCGAGTCGAGCCGAGACCAGAGAGGGTCGAGTCCGAGTCAGGACCGAGACCAGAGAGGGTCGAGTCCGAGTCGAGCCCGAGACCAGAGAGGGTGGAGCCCGCGCAAGCCGAGACCAGAGAGGGTCGAGTCCAAGCGAGGCCGAGACCAGAGAGGGTCGAGTCCGAGTCGAGACCGAGACCAGAGAGGGTCGAGTCCGAGTCGAGACCGAGACCAGAGAGGGGTCCGAGTCGAGCGAGACCAGGAGAGTAGTCCGAGTCGAGACCGAGACCAGAGAGGGTCGAGTCCGAGTCAGCCGAGACCAGAGGGGTCGAGTCCGAGTCGAGGGACCGAGACCAGAGAGGGTTGAGTCCGAGTCGAGACCGAGACCAGAGAGGGTTGAGTCCGAGTCGAGACCGAGACAGAGAGAGTCGAGTCGAGTCGAGACCGGACCAGAGAGGGTCGAGTCCGAGTCGAGACCGAGACCAGAGAGGGTTGAGTCCGAGTCGAGACCGAGACCAGAGAGGTCGAGTCCGAGTCGAGACCGAGACCAGAGAGGGTCGAGTCCGAGTCAGACCGAGACCAGAGAGGGTCGAGTCCGAGTCGAAGGACCAGTAGGACCAGAGAGGGTTGAGTCCGAGTCGACGAGACCAGAGAGGGTCGAGTCCGAGTCGAGACCGAGACCAGAGAGGGTGAGTCCGAGTCCAGACAAGTCGATATCGGACCGAGACGAGTGGTAGTCCGAGTCGAGACCGAGACCAGAGAGGGTCAGAGTCGAGGCCGAGCAGGAGGGGGGGTGGAGGAGTAGTCGAGTGAGACGAGACCAGAGAGGGTCGAGTCCGAGTCGAGACCGAGACCAGAGAGGGTCGAGTCCGAGTCGAGACCGAGACCAGAGAGGGTGAGTCCGAGTCGAGCCGAGACCAGAGGGTCGAGTCCGAGTCGGACCGAGACCAGAGAGGGTCGAGTCCGAGTCGAGCCCGAGACCAGAGAGGGTCGAGCCGGTCAGACCGAGACCAGAGAGGGTCGAGTCCAGCGAGCCGAGACCAGAGAGGTGTTCGAGTCCGAGTCGAGACCGAGACCAGAGAGGGTCGAGTCCGAGTCGAGACCGAGACCAGAGAGGGTGAGTCCGAGTCGAGACCGAGACCAGAGAGGGTCGAGTCCGAGTCGAGACCGAGACCAGAGAGGGTCGAGTCCGAGTCAGCCGAGACCAGAGAGGGTCGAGTCCGAGTCGAGAGAGAGGAGTCGAGTCGGTCGAGACCGAGACCAGAGAGGGTCGAGTCCGAGTCGAGCCGAGACCAGAGAGGTGAGTCCGAGTCCGAGACAGAGAGAGAGTGAGTCCGAGTCGAGACCGGACCAGAGAGGGTCGAGTCCGAGTCGAGACCGAGACCAGAGAGGGTTGAGTCCGAGTCGAGACCGAGACCAGAGAGAGTCGAGTCCGAGTCGAGACGAGACCAGAGAGGGTCGAGTCCGAGTCAAGACCGAGACCAGAGAGGGTCGAGTCCGAGTCGAGAGAGCAGAGAGTGCGAGTCCGAGTCGAGACCGAGACCAGAGAGGGTGAGTCCGAGTCAGACCGAGACCAGAGAGGGTCGAGTCCGAGTCGAGACGAGAGCCGAGTGGGTGAGACCGTGAGTGAGTCGAGCGAGACCAGAGAGGGTCGAGTCCGAGTAGGACCGAGACCAGAGAGGGTCGAGTCCGAGTCGAGCCGAGACCAGAGAGGGTCGAGTCCGAGTCAGGACCGAGACCAGAGAGGGTCGAGTCCGAGTCGAGCCGAGACCAGAGAGGGTCGAGCCAGTCAGACCGAGACCAGAGAGGGTCGAGTCCGAGTCGAGAGCGAGAGTTCCGAGTGAGACCGAGACCAGAGAGGTCGAGTCCGAGTCGAGACGAGACCAGAGAGGGTCGAGTCCGAGTCGAGACGAGACAGAGGGTGGAGTCCGAGTCGAGCCCGAGACCAGAGGGGGGTCGAGTCCGAGTCAGGACCGAGACCAGAGAGGGTCGAGTCCGAGTCGAGCCCGAGACCCGAGAGGGTCGAGCCGCGTCAAGACCGAGACCAGAGAGGGTCGAGTCCAAGGCGAGGCCGAGACCAGAGAGGGTCGAGTCCGAGTCGAGACCGAGGACCAGAGAGGGTCGAGTCCGAGTCGAGACCGAGACCAGAGAGGGAGAGTCCGAGTCGAGACCGAGACCAGAGAGAGTCGAGTCCGAGTCGAGACCGAGACCAGAGAGGGTCGAGTCCGAGTCAAGGCGAGACCAGAGAGGGTCGAGTCCGAGTCGAGAGAGAGTGCAGTTCGAGTCGAGACCGAGACCAGAGAGGGTTGAGTCCGAGTCGAGACCGAGACCAGAGAGGGTTGAGTCCGAGTCGAGACCGAGACCAGAGAGAGTCGAGTCCGAGTCGAGACCGTGACCAGAGAGGGTCGAGTCCGAGTCGAGACCGAGACCAGAGAGGGTCAAGACCAGATACCAGAGAGGGTCGAGTCCGAGTCAAGACCGAGACCAGAGAGGGTCGAGTCCGAGTCGAGACCGAGACCAGAGAGGGTCGAGTCCGAGTCGAGACCGAGACCAGAGAGGGTCGAGTCCGAGTCGAGACCGAGACCAGAGAGGGTCGAGTCCGAGTCGAGACCGAGACCAGAGAGGGTCGAGTCCGAGTCAAGACCGAGACCAGAGAGGGTCGAGTCCGAGTCAAGACCGAGACCAGAGAGGGTCGAGTCCGAGTCGAGACCGAGACCAGAGAGGGTCAAGACCAGATACCAGAGAGGGTTGAGTCCTTAATATTACTTTATCTTAATCTTTCTTTGTGCTTTATTTGTTGTTCCCTTTGCTTCGGTAATTGAAGTACCACAGAATGTACATGTCGCAGAGGTTTTCCTTTTTTGAAGTCTGCATATGGATTCTTTGTGGCTCTTATATGCAAACTGAATAATGGATGATTTAGCAGACATTTTCAATACATATTTGAGCTATAGGCTCATGACATCCTGACCTGACCTGAGTCCTGCTGCCTTTGCGCTAACGTCCCAAGTCATGCGCAGTTTCGCACAAGAAAATCACCAATCATTGGACGTGTCAATCAAACATCAATTTGAAGAAATATTAACATACAGTAATAATCATGAAAAATATTTTGAATTGGACTCGAGTGGACTCGGGAATAAGTCCGAGTCCTAATATGTTCGAGTCCGAGTCAATACCGAGTCAAAATGTACACGAGTCCATGACAAGACCAAGACCATTAAAATATGGTCTCGAGACGAGTCCGAGTCTCGAGTACTACAACACTGGAAATCAACATCAAATTTGGAACACAACCAAATAATTGGTTTCGAATCCAAATTATTTAGTAAAATACTTATAAACTTTTTTAAACTTAAAAATCTTTATTATTTGCAGAAGTGAGAGTAGCTTCAAAAAAATTTTTTCAAACAGAATCAAGATTCTACCACAATTCTAAAAGGATAACTAAACAAAATAAAATGCTAAAATGTTAGTTGCTGTAGTCTATTTAAAATGTGTAATTAATCTGAATGAATAAAAAAAATTGATTAAGTGAATAATTCAATGACTCACTCATAAAGAATTCACTTGTTTCATTACTGGATGATTCAGCGTTTTTTAACGAATCTCTTGAATTAATGATTCAATGACTCACTCATGTTTTTACAGTCTCTTGTCTCCACCTACTGGTGTAATGATGTAACGATATAATCTTTATCTGAAACAGAAAGTATCTTTCAAAACATGATTTACTCTATTTTTGTTTTGCAATCTATTTTGCAGGCAAAAATGAGTTTGGGCGGGTGGATAAAAAGTGGGCTGGTTTCGGATCAATTCGGCGGGTTTTTGTAGCCGAAACACCGGCACTTCAGATCCTTCTTTCGGCGACCGTCTCACTCTCTCACTCACACACACACACACACACACGAGTGGAAGTATGGAGCGCGCGCTGCATGGCACGGAGCGTGGGCGCGAACACTTGCGTTTTCCTTTCAACAGTGGAAACAACTTAAAATACTCTATCATTTCTGGTCATACAGAAAATAACTTATTTATATATAACTTACGTCAATGTTTATTTTTTTGCGCAGCTTTTGGTGTGCATACAGTTCAAATTCAAATTTTGGTGTTCAACTTTGCGTTTTAAAAATACAACAATCGTTAATTTTTCGTTTTACGGGTTAAAAAAGGAAAAACGAATGGACTCAAGAGTACAGGGATCAATGGGTAATTTTAAAGCTTGTTAATGATTAACTTTAAACCCGTTCGTAGAAGGCTACTTTTCTTTTCTTTTGTTTGAATAAAGGGTGGCAGTCTTTCATAATCAACTGTGTTGTGGACTATATACTGGAGAAGTATTTGTTCTCCATTTGAGTGAGATGTTTTTAGGTTGCTAATTGAGCAAAGTGCTTCCATATATTTTATTAGTATTAGTTCAAGAATAAAATAAAAATATCGGATTGATATCGGTATCGGCAAATAGCCAAAGCTGCGGAATCGGAATCGGTATCGGAAGTGAAAAAGTGGTATCGGGACATCCCTAACTTCTATGATAATCTGAATATTCGTAACACAGAAATACTGATACTGTGTGATACTGACACACACACACACACACACACACACACACACACACACACACACACACACACACACACACACACACACACACACACACACACACACACACACACACACACACACACACACCTTTAATGAAGTCGATCTCCAGGACACACACACACACACATACACATATACACACACACACCTTTAATGAAGTCGATCTCCAGCACACACACACACACACACACACACACACACACACACACACACACACTTTTAATGAAGTCGATCTCCAGGACACACAGACACACATACACACACACACACACACACACAAACACGCGCACGCACCTTTAATGAAGTCGATCTCTAGCACACACACACACACACACACACACACACACGCGCACGCACCTTTAATGAAGTCGATCTCTAGCACACACACACACACACACACACACACACACACACACACACACACACACACACACACACACACACACACTTTTAATGAAGTCGATCTCCAGGACACACACACACACACACATACACATACACACACACACACACCTTTAATGAAGTCGATCTCCAGCACACACACACACACACACACACACACACACACACACTTTTAATGAAGTCGATCTCCAGGACACACACACACACATACACACACACACATCTTTGATGAAGTCGATCTCTAGCACACACACACACACACACACACACACACACACACACACACACACACTTTTAATGAAGTCGATCTCCAGGACACACGCACACACATACACACACACACACACACACACACCTTTAATGAAGTCGATCTCCAGCACAACACACACACACACACACACACACACACACACACACACACACACACACACACACACACACACACACACACACACACACAATCTTTAATGAAGTCGATCTCCAGGACAGACACACACACACACACACACACACACACACACACACACACACACACACACACATCTTTAATGAAGTCAATCTCCAGGACACACACACACACACACACACACATGAAGTCGATCTCCAGGACACACACACACACACACACACACACACACACACACACACACACACACCTTTAATGAAGTCGATCTCCAGGACACAACACACACACACACACACACACACACACACACACTTTTAATGAAGTCGATCTCCAGGACACACACACACACATACACACACACACACACACACACACACACACCTTTAATGAAGTCGATCTCCAGCACACACACACACACACACACACACACACACACACACACACACACACACACATCTTTAATGAAGTCGATCTCCAGGACAGACACACACACACACACACACACACACACACACACACACACACACATCTTTAATGAAGTCAATCTCCAGGACACACACACACACACACACACACACACACAT
>CM070820.1:51944657-51977157 GCA_036326025.1 Chrosomus eos | reverse complement strand
GATGATTAAAAACAGAGTATGAATACTGTAATAAACCTGTTAGTGAGGGACTTTGTGTTGGTGGTTTTGTATTGATGTTTTTTTTTATTTTATTTTTTTTTTTGAGTGTTTGTCTCTGTTCCTTTTTTTATATATGATTGATTTATTTAATTTTTCAAAACAACAGAGTATAGAAGCTTGTTTCCGCCACGGAATAATTAAAAAAAAAAGAAGAAGATATTCACAACTTTTTATCACAATTCTGTGTAATTGTGTAATACAAACTCACAATTGAGAGAAATAAAGTCCAGGAAGAAAACATTTTTTTCCAGGATTCTTTCAGTTCTTTTTAATTTATTTGAAAACGTCTTAATAATCGCTGAAGTCATAAAGCCTGAATTTATAATGCCTTGAAATGTTAAAAACTGATCCGTCAAACACAATCTAATACTTTTTGTGTCACATGATCCTTCAGAAATCACTATAATGTGAGGATTTGCTGCTCAAGAAACATTCATTATTATTATTATCAGTGTTGAAAACAGTTATGGACATTTTTTTCAGGATTCTTTGATGAACAGAAAGATCAAAAGAACAGCATTTATTATTAACAGCAGTTTTGTAACATTATAAATGTCTTTACTGTCACTTTTGATGAATTTATGCGTTCTTGCGCATTGATTTGTAAGCATTGATTTCTTTAATCATCTTCAACATTCGCCACTTTCAGTTCAGATTAACACTTACTGACTGAAACAGGTTTACTTTATTAACCCAGATATCATTTATTATTAAAATCACCAGTATCAAATATGATCATCAGGCTTTTGATGAAGGTTTATTAGTTCATCTCTTAATCATCATTATATGTTTTAAAACTACAGAACTTTGATCATAAAACTAAGCATTATAAGATATTATTGGCAGATATATACCCTGAACTATTAAATATCACACACGCGCACACACACGCACGCACACACACGCGCACGCACACACACGCGCCGCCACGCACGCACACGCGCACGCACACCACGACCCACCACACGCGCACACACGCCACGCACGCACACCACGCGCACCACACAACGCGCACGCACACACCCCGCACACGCCACACACACGCGCACGCACACACACGCACACGCGCACACACACACGCGCACCACACACCACGCACCCCGCGCACGTACGCACACGCGCACACACACGCGCACGCACACGCACGCGACGCACACACACGCGCACGCACACACACACGCGCACGCACACCGCACGCACACACACGCGCACGCACACGCACGCGCACACACACGCCACGCACGCCCCACACGCGCACGTGTTTATTAAATTATTAAAGTAATTAATTATGGGGTGGTGATGGCGCAGTGGATAAGAGACATGCCTTTGGTGTGAGAAACCCGGGTTCGAATCCACTGTGAGACACCAATGTGTCTCTGAGCAAGACACTTAACCCCAAATTGCTCCAGAGGCGTGCGACCTCTGAAATATAGCAATTGTAAGTCGCTTTGGATAAAAGCGTCAGCTAAATGACTAAAAATGTAAATGTAAATGTAATCCATCAATCATAACTTGATGTGATTCAGTTATGGGTGTTTCACTGTAAATAATATGATGAGCAAACGCCCAGAACATCTCATTCCCGAGCAGTTTAATAATCACTGATCAATCATTGTTTTCACAAATCTGACAGCAAAACTGTTTTCAACATTGATAATAATCATAAATGTTTCTTGATCATCAGATCATCATATTATAGTGATTTCTGAAGGATCATGTGACACTGAAGACTGGAGTAATGATGCTGAAAATCACAGGAATAAATTACACTTTACTATATATTCAATTAACTATATATATTTAAGGTCAGATTAATATTTCTACCCAAATACGAATGTATTGAACAGCACTGAAGATCTCTTACCTTCGGGTTCTCCAGAACTCCAGACTCGTAGCTGTCGAGAGCAGGTCTGAGGTCAGTTTCACAGCAATAACAGCCACTATTATATATATATATATATGTTCATATATATGGTGTATATAGTCAGTCCTTCCAGACAAACACAGAGGCTTTTGTGATTGTTGTGAGCAAAAATGCTTGATTATGCGGCACGTTTTCTTAAAAAATGCGATGGAATATTTCAGTTTATTTCAGATCTTAATAAACACATCAAACTTACAGAACATTGATGAGTCAAACAAGTTCTGCAGCTTTACAAGAGGAATACGCTACAACTTCTGGAAAAATGAAGAAATATAAAATAATAAAATGTGTGTTTCCTGTTTAACAGCTTTTCGATGATGTTCACGTCGCGTAATTACGTCACTTTATAACGTTCCCGTGGCAACAGGAGAAACAGCGGCTCTTGTGTGAAGCAAACACAACATTTCTCAACTTTCTGCTGAGATATATGTGACTTTTTGCAACGAAAATACGGGGATTATGAAATCATGCAAGACTCATATTTTGTGCGGAAATCTGCAATTTATGTGGTGAAAGTGCGGCGTATTTGAAAAAATGCCCCCGCATAAATATGAGGACTTTGGCTGATTATGAATTGAATTATGCGAACGTATAATTGTGTTTTCTGGAGGGACTGATGAGCACAGATGGACTGTATGTACAGTAGTGATGATGATGATGATGATGATGAGGTCACCTGATGTGCATGAGATTGGCGTCCATACTCCATGGAGCCTTCGGCGTCACCGGCACGGGGATATCGTGCTTCTGCCACACACACACACACACACACACACACACACACACACACACACACACACACACACACACACACACACACACACACACACACACACACACACACACACACACACACACACACACACACACACAATTATTGCAAAGAAACACATTGAAAATCTGCAGTATTTGTGTTTTTGTTTAATGCATAAAGATTTACAGACACATCTGATGTAGATATTAATATAACAGCTGATCACTCACATGCAACATGGACGATATATTTTTGTATGTTTTTTTATTAGTTTTTGTTTTGTAAGAACATGTTTGTATCGTTTTTATTATGATAAATTCAGTAAAACAATATTTTTTATCTCAGCTCATTTTTATTTATTTCAGTTAATTTTGTTTTATTTTATTTAGTTTTATATTTTACAAAAACATACAAAAATATAAATTGGAAATATATTCGTTTTTTTAAACATGTTTGTATAATTGTTTTATTATGTATTGTTTTTGTATAGTTTTTATTATGTTTAATTTCAGTTAAATAATTTAAAAAGCTAATTTTCATTTATTTCAGTTAATTTTTTATTTTCATTTTTTATTTCAAGTACCAAAAACCTGATGTATATGCTCTATAATATAACATATATTCACTCATATGCAACATGGGTGACATTTATCAGTCTCATTAATGAACTCAAACTCATCAAAACTGAAGTGAAAACAGCCGGTTGAAGATTTAATAGATATTAATAATCAAAAACTCCAGATTCAGTCGCAGATATTGAGCTCCATCTAGTGGACTGAATTAAAAACTACATTTTAAAAAACAAAACATACATACAAACCAATAAAAATTGCAAAAGCACACAGCAAATTTACTAAAACTTGAACTAAAATAAAATAAAACACAAAAATAAAAACAAATTAAAAATATTAAAGAAAAATTCTAATAGTATCTTAATGATATATTGTAATAACAAATAATACAAAATATATATATTGTTATCGACATTTATTCTTTGACAATATTATTGATAATATTCAACATTTTGTATTTACAGAAATTAGATGTAGCAATATATAAAAAATAATTCAATGAAATTAAAATTCTGTAGTTTCAGAAGAATGTTAATCAGGGTTCTCAGAATTTGTGATCGTTTAATATTATTATTATTAACTGCTAAACACCAATTTCTCAGCAATTTCCACCTGATAAATATTTGAAAGTTTAATATAACTATAAAAATCTATATTCCTTCCCCAGCTTTAGAGTGTTACATTGAGGATAAAGTATAAACTGATTTTAATGATTAAAAACTCCAGATGGCTGAAATAACCCTGAATCATTCAGTGATTTATTTATTTATTCACAAGACGTGTAGCCTAGATTTTGTTGTTTGTATAGTGTAATTTAAAGATGATGAACCCATTATAGATAACCAAAACCATTACAAAATGTGTTTATATGTGTGTATTACTTACTGGTCAGAACAGAAAATGCATATATTTTATAAAACATGCACTCTTTTTTTAGTATATCAGTCGCAAGGTTTCATTAATCTTTGTTTGTTTGTTGACGATGCATCTGTGGTTTATGTGTGATCTGTGGCCACTGTTCTATTGTTATGTTAAAGAATAATAATAATGAATTTTTTTATCGTTTCCGCCTATCAATGCATGTATATATATATGTATGTATGTATAGTTATACCTCTGCGTACTCCATCAGGTCCTTCCTTCCACGGAAACGGTTGTAAAACTCAGGAATCCTCCAGGGAGCGATGATCTGATGATCAGGAATACAGGTGTGAGACGGAGAGATGGATTATGGATTATGATTTCTCACACAGATTGATGATGTCACTGACCTGAACCTCAGGATAGAGAGCGTAACACGTCAGCTCGAAGCGGATCTGGTCATTCCCCTGAAACACACACACACACACACACAGTTATGAGCATTCATAGAGATTATTCCATAATAATTTCGAATAACTGATGAACTTTACAGTTATTGAACTGAGCTGACTTGATCTGAATAATGACTCTGTTGAAATTGAATTCTGTTTGCATAATTGATCAATATTTGTATATTCATTATAGAAATTTCCATGACTTTAAGATTTTTTTAATTTCCATAATTTAACATTTTATGAATTTCCATGACTTAATGATTTTATTCATTTTCATGATTTTTTAAAAGATTTTATGCATTTCCATAACTTTTTAACATTTCAATAATTCCCATTATTTTAATATTTTAATAATATCTATGACTTTAAGATCTTATTCATTTCCATAACTAAAGATCTTAATAATTTCCATGATGTTTTTAATATTTTATATATTTCCATGACTTTTTAAGATCTTATTAATTTCCATAACTTTTAAGATCTTAAACATTTCCATGATTTTATAAGATTTTATATATTTCCATGACTTTTTACCATCTTATTAATTTCCATAACTTTTTAGATCTTATTAATTTCCATGACTTTATAAGATTTTATAAATTTCCATGACTTTTCCATGACTTTTAAGATCTCAATAATTTTCATAACTTTTAAGATCTTAATAATTTTCATAACTTTTAAGATCTTAATCATTTCCATGACTTTTTAAGATCTTATTATTTTCCATAAGTTTTAAGATCTTAATTTCCATGATTATTTAAATATTTTATATATTTCCGTGACTTTTTAGGATCTTATTAATTTCCATGACCTTTTCATATTTTATCCATTTCCATTACTTTTCCATGTCTAGAAATCAACTTTTAAAGTTGTATGTGTTATTATAAGGTATGAGTTGTGCATTTCATTAAAAAAATGACATGATCTTCATAAAAAAGACGATGATGAACACCTGACAGGATTTAGACATCATCTCAGGTGGAGTTTCAGTAATACACGGACACATTTACTCTGTAAAGTCTACATACCAGCATTTGATGAAAGATAATCATTAATTTTAGAAAAAGTAAATATTTTATTTGTTTTTCTGCATGTAACGTGACCACATAAACATCATCAGAGAACAGCAAACACGTGCATGTGTTATTAAATGATAAATTATCATAAATGATCATAAATCAGCTCATTCACGAGCGTCTGCTGCCATCTAATGCTCAAACTGATAAAAACTGCACTTATACACACACACACACACACACACACACAACACACACCACCACACACACACACACACACACACACACACACACACACACACACACACAGCTTTTATTCTTCTTATTTCCTCTACTTTACTCTATCCATCACCCATAATGATGTTCCACAGTGTCACTGCAAATAATCTGCATTTGCACTTATAGATCTCAATATAATACAGCAAAAGTTTGAATATTTATGATTTTTATGTTTAAGAGTTCTTTGCTCACCAAGCTGCGATATTTGATCAAAAAATATTGTAAATAGTGATATATTATTATAAGTAATCATTGTTTTCTATGTGAATATATAGTAAGTGTAATTTATTCCTGTGATCAAAGCTGATTTATCATCTTACTCATCTTCAGTGTCACATGATCTCAGAAAATCATTAATCACATAGAAAAACAGTTGTTTTACATTATAAAAATATGTAAAATTTTACTGTGTTTTTGTTGCTTTTTGATGACTTCAAGAAAATTTTTATATTCCAAATTTGTGAAGACCAACACTGAAAGGTATTATATATATTTACTACACTTTTAACAATGCTGGGTTGTTTCACCCAAATTTGGGTAAAATATGAAATTAATAAGTTCTTAAAGTCATAGAAATTATTAAAAGTCTTAAAAGTATGACATTTTTGTAATTAAATTTTTAACCCAACATTTGGGTTTGCATATTGACCCAATTTGGGTTGAAAACCCAGCATTGATTAGAGCTGTAATAATTAGTTGAGAAAGAGTCAAACTACCTTGATTGATGATTAATGATTCATTATTAATGAAAGCTTGTGTTGTGTTTTTAGAGTTTACTGAGCGTTTTTTATTGGGTGTTTTCATGTTTTTATATTATGTCACGAAGTTGAAAACAAGCAACACAAATGTTCCCATGTGGATAATAAAGTATAATAAATCAATCATAACCTGATGTGATTCTTTTTGGGTGTTTCACCGTAAATACCAACAGTGAAAGATCTGTTATGATGAGCAACACTCCAGAAATCTCATTCAAGGTTTAATAATCACTGATCAATCATTTTTACAAATCTGACAGCAACTCAACTGTTTTCACACTGATAATAATCTAATGTTTTGAGCATCAGATCATCATATTATAGTGATTTCTGAGGGTCATGTGACATGAAGATGGAGTACATGTGCTGAAAATCACAGGAATTATTACACTTACTATATATTCACATAGAAAACAGCTGATTTACATTATAATAATATTTCACAATATTACAGTATTTTTGATCAAATAAAAGCATCCTTAGTGACTTCTTTGATTGAATGATTGTGATATGTTTCAGTTATGGGTGTTTTCACACTAAGTTGTAAATTAACTATTATTACTACTATTATTAGTGTTTAATACTCATATATCAGCAGAATTTTCACCATTATTTTATATGAATAAGTTAATAGTTTGTATTTTATTCATAAAATATTTCAGTTTCTCTTGTATATTTTTTATTATTTAAAGCTGATATATGATCATGCTACAATGAATGTGACATGTTGTCACATTTCATTCTTTCGGGGTATATCAAGAAAAAAGTATAAAATGTATTAATAAAACAAAACCACATAATTGTACTAGACATGTGTGAAATTAATTTTGAAAATTAATAATGTTTTGCGGCACCTTTCCTGTGGCTCCGTGAGAAACGAACTGAGCTCGCTCCTGCCGCGCGATCTGGACCTGTCGTCGAGCGATGCAGGGCCGCGCGATCGCCGTGCCCAACAGATAGCGGTCCTCGTACACGCCGTTAGCCTGAACCGACGGCCAGATGAACTCCTCCACAAACTCACAGCGCAGGTCTTCAACAAACACCTGCACGCACACACACACACACAACACACACACACACACACACACACACACACACACTACACACACCACACATCTGCTTTACTCAAACATCTGTTATCAGAGGAAACTCTCTAAATTATGTATTTCAGAAATGTACATTAAATAGTGCTACATGTTCTTACCAACATTGTTAGCATGAATTTTGCACGTTGCTAACATGTTTTAACGTGTTGTTGTTAGCATGGGATTAGCTGTTGCTAACATAATTACATGTTAACATGATTTAATACTTTGCTAACATTTTTTACCATTGCTAGCATTTTTGACACATTGCTAGATTAATTCACACGTTGCTGCATGAATTAGCATTTTACTAACTTCTTTAGCACATTGTGAACTGAAACAAGGTTTAACACAGTTTACATGAATTATCGTTTTGCTAACATTTTAAACATTGTAATGATTTAACATTGTTGCATTATAGTATGTTGCTAACATGAATAAGCATGTCACTAGCATTATTAACATTTGCTATGCATGAATTAACATGTGCTGTTGCTAGCATGATTATTGTTTTTAACATGTTAACCACTGCTAGCATGAATTAGCATGTTAACGTGTTTTACATTTAGTCAAGCAATTTATAATAGAAATGAAAAGATAAAGTTTAAAATCCTTTAAATATAAAGATAGCCGAGTCATCCAACAAAAACGATAACGGCACAAGAATGATATTTTTGATCATTTGAAGGGATTCCAACATGGCTGATACGATACAAAATTGACAGCAATCAGAATCGTTCTGCTTTAAGAGCTCGCAATTTAAGGACAGACGACAAAACTGCAGTAGCACTTAAAATAAACAGAACGTTATCGTCCGCTAATGTGGACGCTAATATAGTTATCGTTATGGTTTTATTTGTAGTTATCGTTCTTCAGACCTCAGTGAGCTCCAGCCAATCAGACAGTTCACATGTTGACCACATGATGTCGCCACGACACAACTAGAGCTTATAAAACTTAATTTAACTCAATCATGATCATGATTAAAATACACTTTACCATAAGCACGGATGCATCATGAGAACAAACACTCATTAACGTGCTAGAGCACTTTAGCTGTGAATAGTGTTTTACCTTCATTGGCTCCAAGTTTTCAGCTTTCTTCGGGCAGCATCAAATGTACTCATTCTGTCCAATATAGCCTTTAATTGAAAAAATAAAGTTATTAGTGTAAGAAAACAGATCATCAAAACAATGAAAAAATAACAAGTACCAGCCCTATTGATCTTACATAAAGTAAACTTAACTAAATTAAACTTAACTAAAGTAAACCACAACCAATCCAAAATAAAGTAACTAAAGTAAACTTAATAAAAGTTAAACCTTTACTAAAGTTAAACTTAACTAACTTAAACATAAGACTAAATAAACCAAACAATCCAAAATAAGTCAAGTCAAGTCAAAGTTTATTTATTTAAGACTTTTAAAAACAGCAAGTTATGAAAAAGTGCTGTAACTTATATCCTATATCACTGTACAAAAATAATGACTCAAAAAATAAAAAATTAAAAAGAAGGAATAAAAATACTCTACATAACATACAAATTCAAACTGTAATAATAGGTCTTTAACACAAAACAGCAAGTAAATAAGTAACTAAGAACTAACTAAATAAAGTAATGACTAACTAAAAAACAAATTAATACTAACTAAAGTAAATTAACTAAGTAACTAAAGTAAATTACTTAACTACTAAACAAACAACTAAGTAACTTAACTAAAGTAACTATAAAATTAACTAAAACAACTAAGTAAACTTAACTAAACAACAACTAACACAACACCAACAATAACAAATAAAGGTAAATAAATATAATAATAACTTAAAAGTAAATTACTTTAAATAACTAAAAAAAAGTAAACTTAACTAAGTAAATAAACTAAAGTAACTTAAAACTATAAGTAAAATACTAAACAAAAACTAAGTACTAAAGTAATATAACTAAATCTAAAAAAGTACTAAGAAACTAATAAGTAAAGTAACAATAAGAACTAAATAAAAGTCAAACTAAAAGTAAAAACTAATCTAAAAACATAATAAAGTAAATATAACAGTAAAAGTTAAAGTAAACTAAACGTAAAACAAAATAAAACAATATAAGTACAAATAATAAGTACTAAAGTAAAGAAATAACTAAAGTAAAGTAACTTAAAAAGTAACTAAAGTAAAGTAATAAAGTAACTAAAGTAAGTAACTAAAGTAAAGTAAAGTAACTAAAGTAAGTAACTAGTAAAGTAAAGTAAATTTAATAAGTAAAGTAAGTACTAAATAAAGTACTAAACAAGTAACTAAAGTAAAGTAACTAAAGTAAAGTAACTAAAGTAAAGTTTAACTAAAGTAAACTAAAAGTAAAGTAACTAAACGTAAACTAACTAAATAAAGCTAAAGTAACTAAAGTAAATACTAAAGTAAAGTAAAGTATAAAGTAAGTAACTAAAGTAAAGTAAGTAACTAAAGTAAAGTAAAAGTAAAGTAAAGTACTAAAGTAAAGTAACTAAGTAAAGTAAAGTAACTAAAGTAAGTAATAAAGTAACTAAAGTAAAGTAAAGTAACTAAAGACTAAAGTAAGTAAAGTAAAGTAAAGTAAGTAAAGTAATAAGTAAAGTAACTAAAGTAAAGTAACTAAAGTAAAGTAAAGTATCTAAAGTAAAGTAACTAAAGTAAAGTAAAGTAACTAAAGTATAAGTAACTAATAAGTAAAGTAACTAAAGTAAAGTAAAGTAAAGTAAAGTAAAGTAAAGTAACTAAGTAAAGTAAAGTAACTAAAGTAAAGTAAAGTAAGTACTAAAGTAAAGTAACTAAAGTAAAGTAACATAAAGTAAAAAGTAAAGTAACTAAAGTAAAGTAACTAAATAAAGTAAAGTAAAGTAAAGTAAAGTAAAGTAAAGTATCTAAAGTAAAGTAACTAAAGTAAAGTACTAAAGTAAAGTAACTAAAGTAAAGTAAAGTAACTAAGTAAAGTAGTAACTAAAGTAAAGTAAAGTAAAGTAACTAAAGTAATAGTAACTAAAGTAAAGTAACTAAAGTAAAGTAAGTAACTAAAGTGTAAAGTAAAGTAATCTAAAGTAAAGTAACTAAAGTAAAGTAACTAAGTAAAGTAAAGTAACTTAAAGTAAAGTAACATAAAGTAAAGTAAAGTAACTAAAGTAAAGTAAAAGTAAAGTAACTAAAGTAAAGTAAAGTAACTAAAGTAAGTATAAGTAAAGTATATAAAGTATAAGTAAGTAAAGTAAAGTAACTAAAGTCAAGTAAAGTAAAGTAACTAAAGTAAAAAGTAACTAAAGTAAAGTAAAGTAAAGTATCTAAAGTAAAGTAATAACTAAAGTAAGTAACTAAAGTAAAGTAATAAGTAAGTAAAGTAACTAAAGTAAAAAGTAAAGTAACTAAAGTAAAGTAATAAGTAATCTAAAGTAAAGTAAAGTAACTAAAGTAAACGTAAAGTATCTAAAGTAAAGTAACTAAAGTAAAGTAACTAAAGTAAAGTAAAGTAATAAAGTAAGTAAAGTAAAGTAAATAAAGTAAAGACAGGTTCAAGGTATAGTAGTAAGAAGATAACTGATAGAGTTATTAAAGTGTCTAAAGGTAACTAAAGTAAAGTAACTAAAGTAAAGTAACTAAAGTAAAGAAACTAAAGTAAAGTAAAGTAAAGTAACTAAAGTAAAGTAACTAAAGTAAAGTAAAGTATCTAAAGTAAAGTAACTAAAGTAAAGTAAAGTAACTAAAGTAAGTAAAGTAAAGTAACTAAAGTAAAGTATCTAAAGTAAAGTAACTAAAGTAAAGTAACTAAAGTAAAGTAAAGTAAAGTAACTAAAGTAAAGTAAAGTATCTAAAGTAAAGTAACTAAAGTAAAGTAACTAAAGTAAAGTAAAGTATCTAAAGTAAAGTAACTAAAGTAAAGTAAAGTAACTAAAGTAAAGTAACTAAAGTAAAGTAAAGTAACTAAAGTAAAGTAAAGTAAAGTATCTAAAGTAAAGTAACTAAAGTAAAGTAACTAAAGTAAAGTAAAGTAAAGTAAAGTAAGTAAAGTAAAGCATGGCTTCATAGGTTTGTTAGAGAGAATGCATGAACTGATCAGATGTTTATTTTGAATACGTGTTCTAAAGAAGTTGCTCTAGATAAAAGAATCTGAGATATGTGTAGAACAGAAGCACTCAGACAGGGAAAGAATCAAGAATATATTCATTATTGTTCTAGTTATTTACGCAATTCTATCAGAGCATTTCCAGCCTCTTCAGTTCCTCGGTTCCTCATCACACACTAACTCCAGTGTTTCATTGTGTATCGCTGTCCTGACTCACTTTCCTGAAGAATTATAAAACCTCTGCATTGCTAAATATGTTGCCAGCTTTAGGAGGCCAAACGCAGCCCACAAGCAATGCGATGACATTCAATCATCAACTCCACTGGTTAGATCACGATTAAACAAACTAACACACTTTAGTGTTTAGTGTTCAAGTTCATCACATGAGTTACGCTTTACACTAAACATTTGTGTAGCAGAATACACTTCAGACATGCATTCAGAGATCAATACAAATACAAATAAAAATCAGTCAATCTGTGTGTCCAACTGGGTTATTAACTGTAAAACTTTACAATAAGGTCTCATTAGTTAATGCATTCAACAATATTGTTTACTAAACTAAATAAAGCTGAAATAAAAAATCAAATGTTAGATGAAAAACTTGAACTAAACGAAAATTAGAAATGTTTCCTCATAAATTATTAACTGGAAATAAATTTAAAAATTAGAAAAAAAGAAAAATAGCAATATATTTTTTTTAAAAAACACTAATAAAATGACAAAAGCATACGATGAAATGACTTAAACTAAAATCAACAAAACTAAAAAAATTTAAATAAAAGCTGATTCAAAATATTTATAACATTGGCATTGAGCAATATATTTGTTACAGTATTTATTAATTTTTGGTAACATTAGTTAATAAAAAACACAAGTTCATGTCAGCTCAGACCCATTAAATAATTTTAACAGATATAACAATAATTTATTAGTAAATGTTGAAATTAATATTAACTGAGATTAATAAAAGTTTCAGAAGTGTTTGTCATTGTTCATTAATGTCAACTAATGTAACTTAACTAAAACCATAAAACATTTTTACTTAAAATAAACATGAAATAACATACATATTAACTGAAGAAAAATAAAATAAAAATAATATAAAAGCAACATTTCTCATTTTCATTATTATTATAATTTAATAAAAAAATAATAAGTGACTAAAACCTTAACTAAAATAAAAATGTAATAAAAACTAAAAAAATGTAATTTAATAAAAATGTAATAATTAAAATTAAATACAAATGTAATTTAATACAAATAAAAATTATAAAAAGTATAAATACTCTTCCCGCCAGCGTTTTTTTAAAAGTTGCCAGCCAGAGCAATATATATATTTTTTTTATCAAATAATTTTTATCCTTTTCACAAACTTTCTCCAGAATATTATGTTGTATGAAAATCTGAACATGCAATATATAAAAATTGTGAACAGATCCTCTGCTTTTAAACAAACAAGAATCATTTTATTCTATAGCTTCTTATCAACACTTAAAGGTGTGTATGGTGCATAAAAAAGCAGCATTTCGAACAAAGAGCTGGGAAAATTGCTTTTTGTCCAAAACTACGACGTGTGCATAAGCAAATCTTTGCACAATGCCAGGGACACAGTTGTGGAGCTCTGAATGTGAATCCTCACAAAATGTGTTAATATGCAACCTAAAACAAAAGCCCCTCCAGTGCGTTCCTGAGCTCATGACGTGATGACTGCAGACAGGCTCATTGTTCCTGACGACGCCACTATTGTCCCGGTGTCAGTAATGAAAAGAGCAGTAACAACACACATGGTTTCAGAGAACGGTTCACGGTCGAGAGGAACACGCTTGCTGAGCGAGTCTTCACAAGCCCGGCATTAACCGTGAATCATGTGGAGAAATAATTTCCTGCATTTAACACTCTCAACACTCGCCTCTTAACTGTCATGCTTTTCTTACTCAGTATTTTGTCTAGTTTCAGTCCAAATATCTAAAAATTCTTAAATTTAGATGTATTTTTGTCTGGTTTCAGGCCAAATATCTAAAAATTCTTAAATTTAGATGTATTTTTGTCTTGTTTCAGGCCAAATATCTAAAAATTATTAAATCTAGATGTATTTTTGTCTTGTTTCAGGCCAAATATCTAAAAATTATTAAATCTAGATGTATTTTTGTCTTGTTTCAGGCCAAATATCTAAAAATTATTAAATCTAGATGTATTTTTGTCTTGTTTCAGGCCAAATATCTAAAAATTCTTAAATTTAGATGTATTTTTGTCTTGTTTCAGTCCAAATATCTAAAAATGATCAAATCAAGATGTATTTTTGTCTTGTTTAAGTCCAAATATCTACAAATTCTTAAATCTAGATGTATTTTAGTCTTGTTTCAGTCCAAATATCTAAAAATTCTTGAATCAAGATGTATTTTTGTCTTGTTTCAGTCCAAATATCTACAAATTCTTAAATCTAGATGTATTTTAGTCTTGTTTCAGTCCAAATATCTAAAAATTCTTGAAATCAAGATGTATTTTTGTCTTGTTTCAGTCCAAATATCTACAAATTCTTAAATCTAGATGTATTTTGTCTTGTTTCAGTCCAAATATCTAAAAATTATTAAATCTAGATGTATTTTAGTCTTGTTTCAGGCCAAATATCTAAAAATTATTAAATCTAGATGTATTTTTGTCTTGTTTCAGGCCAAATATCTAAAAATTATTAAATCTAGATGTATTATGTCTTGTTTCAGGCCAAATATCTAAAAATTATTAAATCAAAATGTATTTTTGTTTGCTTCAGTCCAAATATCTACAAATCTTAAATCTAGATGTATTTTTGTTCTTGTTTCAGTCCAAATATCTAAAAATGATCAAATCAAGATGTATTTGTTGTCTGTTTTCAGGCCAAATATTTTAAAAAATATGAAACTCTAGATGTATTTTTGTCTTGTTTCAGGCCAAAATATCTAAAAATTCTTAATCTAGATGTATTTTTCGTCTTGTTTCAGCCAAATATCTAAAAATTCTTAATTAGATGTATTTTTGTCTTGCTTCAGTCCAAATATCTAAAAATTCTTAAATCTAGATGTATTTTGTCTTGTTTCAGTCCAAATATCTAAAAATGATCAAATCAAGATGTTTTTTGTCTTGTTTAAGTCCAAATATCTACAATTCTTAAATTCTAGATTATTTTAGTCTGTATTCAGTCCAAATATCTAAAAATTCTTGAATCAGATGTATTTTTGTCTTGTTTCAGTCCAAATCATCTTACAAATATCTTATATCGCCATGGAATTTTGTCTTGTTTCAGTCCATTTTATATGCTAAATCTAAATCTGATGTATTTTGTCTTGTTTCAGTCCAAATATCTAAAAAATTGATCAAATCAAGATGTATTTTTGTCTTGTTTAAGTCCAAATATCTACAAATTCTTAAATCTAGATGTATTTTTAGTCTTGTTTCAGTCCAAATATCTAAAAATTCTTAATCAAGATGTATTTTTGTCTTGTTTCAGTCCAAATATCTAAAATTATCAAATCTAGATGTATTTTTGTCTTATTTCAGTCCAAATATCTACAAATTTTAAATCTAGATGTATTTTAGTTCTTGTTTCAGGCCAAATATCTAAAAATTATTAATCTAAGATGTATTTTTGTCTTGTTTCAGTCGAAATATCTACAAATTCTTAAATCTAGATGTATTTTTGTCTTGTTTCAGTCCAAATATCTAAAAATCCTACAATCAAGATGGATTTACTAGATTAGTAAAATGCCATAAGATTTTCAGAAAAAAAATCAAGCAAACAAGCAAAATTATCTGTCAATGGAGTCAGAGATAATTTCGCTTCTTTTAAGCAAAACTCACTTCATTCAGATTATATACACTTTTGAGTTGTTGAATTTTCAAAATCTGCCGGTGTTTTGCAAATCACAAATAACCCACCTGTTTAACCTTCTTTGCTTTAAATTATGAAATGATTCAAATTCAAAACATTCTAAATGATCTTTCTTGGACTTACTTTCAAAATTTAGTAATACAATATTTTTGCTCTTGACAACAGAGAATGCTAGTAGTACTATATGTGGAGCAACTTTTAATCATGGATGGATGCACTTTTTTGTTGACTTCAAATTTCTCCAATCATTCACTGCCATTATAAAGCTTGGAAGAGCCAGGCCATTTTTTAATATAAACTCTGATTGTATTCGACTGAACAGCAGAAATCTTATCATTCTAGGATGTCTTGAGGGATTAAATAGGGATTACTGTAATTATTTTCCCACTCTGTTTTTCCCACCAAAAGAATAGCATAAATTGACAGTTACTTTCCTGTAAATTAGTTCTACAGTAAGACCAAAGCTGGAAAACTATCAATAATACTGTATAATCTATGAAATGTACAGCAAATTACTGTAAAACTGTTTTCTAACGTATACTTTCACTGATAATACAGCAAAATACTGTTAATAAAACAGAAATCTATTTTACAGTGTTATTATATCAATAAAGGCATTTCCTGAAATAGTGAAGTTTATATTCTATGCATCAGTACTGGGCTTCAGTATGAATGAAACAGATGACATGAGAGTGTTTGCGCTCCATTTAGCAAATCATCTCCCCATTTTGGTTAAAAATAGAGAAAATTACTAAAGTTACTTTGTACGTAGCTTACTTGAGTAGTTTTTAAGCAAACATACTTATTTACTTTACATTGATCATTTATTATATTTCAGTAACTTTTACTTGTACTCAAGTAAATTATTACATTAAGTATGCAATACTTTTACTTAAGTACAATTTGTCATTACTCTTTCCACCATGCACTTTTGATCAATTTAATGCGTCCTTTCTGAAGAAATGATTAATTTCTTTAAAAAAAAGAGAAAAAAATCGTATTGACCCCAAACTTTTGAACGGTAGTGTGTATTACAAGACATAATATCTTATGTCATTTTACTAATCTAGTAAATCCATCTTGATTGAAGTATTTTTAGATATTTGGACTGGAAACAAGCCAAAAATTCTGAGTAAGTTTTTTTTTTTTTAGTCACCACAGTTTCCCTGAAGGAAATGATTTGTGATTTATGCAAATAAGACATGTTTTGTGAGGTATCGAGTTACCAGGTATGCAATCACGTCGTATCCCTGTTCCTTGAGCCACACCAGAATACAGGAGGTGTCCAGACCGCCACTGTACGCCAGAACCACCGAACCCTTCGACATCTCGCTCACGTGACCTTCAGCACAACACAAAGGTCAGAGGTCAAGGGTCATTCGTCATGTGACTATCAGGGTTCGTTCGTGCAGCTCCAGTGCTCAAACACCCAAATATAATACTAAAAACACTCAAATATAATACAAAACACACTCAAATATAATACACATTTAATATTAAAATATTACGCTGATAACACAAATGCTTCTGAAATAAATGTAGTTAGTAGATACGACACTTGATTCGGGAATGGACGAGAATTAGTGAGTGGGATCTTCATTTAAACCAGAAATGACTCAAATACATGTTTGACTGGATTTATGAATAATTCTATTTGGACAGTACTTGCTTCTTAGGCAAAGCAATGAATGATGCAATCTGAAGCTGGTATTCATACGGTTAATTACATGATGTTACTCCTAATAATTACGGATGATGTGCTCATAAAACAAAGCTTACATCAATCTGAAGAACAACCTGTCCTGTATCATCTCTAGAAACATATAACAGAGCCCTTCAGCTCTAAACACACACACACACACACACACACACACACACACACACACACACACACACACACACACACACACACACACACACACACACACACACACACACACACACACACACACACACACACACACACACACACACACACACACACACGATTAACTGGATCAGGTGTGTTTAATTAGGGCTGAAACTCTCCAGGGCTGTGTCTTTCAACTGTTTCGAAATGCATAATAAATAGCACATTTTCTCTCTAAAGCAGATGACTTCTAAAAAAATTGTAGACCAGTAGTCATAAAATTGCATTAAATTAAAAAACAATGCAAAATAGAATGTAAAATAGACATTAATATTTAAAAATATCCATTGAAACATACTAAAATACAACACTAAAACATTCTAATTCACCTTTTCACTTCAAGATATTATGCTGATAATCTAATAAGACTGCATAAAAAAAAGAATTCAAAATCATTGTAAAAAATACCCACTGAGTTGCTAAAATATATATTTTTTTATATTAACCCTTTCATGTATGTATTATGACACCCTCAGTCAGGTTCTTATGTGTTTTTATTGCTTTATAGGGCAAGTATGCGTTTTTGGTTTTAACTTTATACAGCAATAGCACAACAATAATGTGTGTATTTAACAAACCAATTAATAAAATTATGTAAAATCATGTGAAAACTATAAAATATAAATAATACTCCAATTAGCCTAATGCAAACGTAATTGAGTTTTGTCCCATTCGACCAGCAGACTGAGCAATTCATATAGTTGAATGTCTTGTGTCTTTGATTTCAGAAAATGAGGATGTGATTCCATCAAAGATCTGGGGGAACAACTCTGTGGAAACAACTCAGACCGTGTAGAAAATGCTCTTGCTCCCTCCAGTCTACAAGAATATGTCCATTTACCCTTATTAGCTGATAATTATGCTCAAAATGGACACATTTCTACCGTAGATCTTCTCTCAGACTGAAGTCTACATTCATCTATTGTTTTCTACTGTGGAAAGTAACAAGTAACACGCATTACATAATCAGTTTACTTTCTGATGTAACAAGTAAAGTCACACATTACGTAATCAAATTTCTTTTTTTGATTTAACAAGTCACACATTAAAGGGTCATTCCACCCATTTCAACATTAATCTTTATTGAAAGTGGCTCATATATGTAGTCGAAATGTAAAAGAAATTTTGAATTTGGTGCCATCTTGACCGAGAAAAGACAGAAAATAACTGAAGGGGCATTTGTATGTAAGACAACAACTCCCACAATGCACCACATTGCACAGCTCCTCAAGCCACTCCACTAATCCAGAACAGCGCAAACATCAGAGAAATCACTCTTCCTTCTACAAGGCTAACGTTAGCTGCCAAAAGAGTTTGAAATTCATTTCACACAAAATGTCTAGTCATACTTGCCAACCTTGAGACCTCAGAATTCGGGAGATATTCAAGGGGGGGGGGGGTCGTATATCACAAACCCAACTTTTTTTTGTACAATATTTTTTGTATCTACATATATTTTGTATAATAGAGAGCAATTTTCACTGACAGCAGCCACGAATTATATATATCACAATCATATATCACGAACGCAAATTTTTTTGTACAATATTTTTTTTGTGTGTGTGTATATATATTATATATATATAATATATATATATATATATATATATATATATATATATATATATATATATATTGTATAATGGAGAGCTATTTTCACTGACAGGAGCCACGAATTACTTACAAGAGAAGTGTAAATACAAAATGCCTACTTTATCCGTGTTTCTGCTTGTGCTTTCATCACACATCAGTCAGGGCTCTCAAGTGTCACGCATTGAGCGTGACAGTCACTCATTTCGGTCTTTTGTCACGCTCTCCGCCCACACATTGTATTTCTCACGCTGAAAAACTATTTGTAATATATTTAATATGCCGCAGCGCCCAAAACTCTGGCCGCGCCGCTCTCACTGTGGAACCGGCAGGAATCAAGCCCGTCTTCTCTGGTGTTGTTCGTGTTGTTAGCCAATCAAAAAATGTCACTCTCACACCCGCACTCGGAAATCGGGAGAAATTCGGGAGAAAGGTCGGTCCGGGAGATTTTCGGGAGGGGCTTTGTAATTCGGGAGTCTCCCGGAAAAATCGGGAGGGTTGGCATGTATGTGTCTAGTTAGTTGGCTGTGGCGAGCAGGACGAGGGCGAGGGACGTGAGAGGACGGCGCGAGTCATAATGAATGACACCTGTGAGACGCAGCGGTCTTATATCTCTCACGGAGTAGCGGAGGCATAAAAGGAACAGGCCTGATGTTATGTTATGTTTTGTTTCTGTTGTGTGTGGCCAGCTGGCTTAAACTTTTGTTTTGTATTTGTTTATTTAACTATTAAAATGTTTAAATGTTCGCCGGTTCCCGCCTCCTCTTACCACAACAACGAACCCGTTACATTGGCAAACTCATTAGCGAATTACTCCTCGTTTGTATTTCTTTCTATAAGGTGAATTATTGCATGATACCTGGATGTTCAGTCAGAACATATGCGGTGCGAAACTAGGACGGTTCACATCACAACACAAACGTCCGTATGCTCGTCTGATTTAGAAATTTTGTCCAGGAGAAATTGCCATCGTTGAAATTCTCTGCAGCAGAGCAGACGGACTCTATCTGTGTCCGAAGCGCACAGCGACAGCACAGGCACCAGCAGTCCGCCTCAGCTCGAGCCAGTCCGGGCTCAGTCCGCGACAGGCAGCCGCCTCCTGTTCCTCCATCAGCCTCAGCTGCTCTTCACTATACTGCGGCTCGTAAAGATAGCCACGAACATCGGATTCGAGCAGCAGAATTTCAAAATCCTCTTCTTCCATATTATGTTTAGTTTATTCCGTCATTGTCGTAACTTCCTATATCCACAGCGCTTGTTAGCTTAGCCTATAAACAAGATGGCTGATATTGATTTCAGTATCTGCAAGTGAAGTCCCACCCACTGATCTGTGATAGGTCTGTTAGTGCATTAGGTCCAACCCCCTATGGGCGGGTTTGAAATGGTGCTTGTAGTCTTTACAGAAATTCCCCCCTCTTACACTTCCTCCTACAATGACGTAAAATGATGATTTTTGCGTCATTGTAGGAGGAAGTGAAAAAGGTAAATAGTGGATTTCTCTCGTCTCAGGGGAAAATGAGAGAGTGTTGCACGACCATTCAATAGTATGACTGGGTTTCTAACAATGGAAAGCTTAATGCAAATGGGTGGAGTGTCCCTTTAAGTAATAAAATTTTTTTTGATGTAACAAGAAAAGAAATTTACAAGAAACACATTACAAGTAACGTGCATTAAGTAATCAGATTACTTTTGGATGTAACCAGTAAAGAAACGCATTACAAGTAACGTGCATTAAGTAATCAGATTACTTTTGGATGCAACGAGTAAAGAAACACATTACAAGTAACGTGCATTAAGTAATCAGATTACTTTTGGATGTAACGAGTAAAGAAACGCATTACAAGTAACGTGCATTAAGTAATCAGATTACTTCTGGATGTAACAAATAAAGAAACGCATTACAAGTAACGTGCATTAAGTAATCAGATTACTTTTGGATGTAACGAGTAAAGAAAAATCATTACAAGTAACGTGCATTAAGTAATCAGATTACTTTTGGATGTAACGAGCAAAGCAATGCATTACAAGTAACGTACATTAAGTAATCAGATTACTTTTGGATGTAACGAGTAAAGCAACACATTACAAGTAACGTGCATTAAGTAATCAGATTACTTTTGGATGTAACGAGTAAAGAAACTTATTTCAAGTAACGTGCATTAAGTAATCAGATTACTTTTGGATGTAACGAGTAAAGAAATGCATTACAAGTAACGTGCATTAAGTAATCAGATTACTTTTGGATGTAACAAGTAAAGAAATGCATTACAAGTAACGTGCATTAAGTAATCAGATTACTTTTGGATGTAACGAGTAAAGAAACATTACAAGTAACGTGCATTAAGTAATCAGATTACTTTTGGATGTATCAAGTTACGCATTACAAGTAACGTGCATTACGTAATCACATTACTTATTGAAGTAACGACTAAAGTATTGATGTATTGACGCATTAAAAGTTACATGCATTACTCAATCAGACATTTTTTGGATGTAAAGAGTAAAGAAATGCATTAAAAGTTACATGCATTATGTAAACAGATTACTTTTGGATGTAACTGCAAATTACATTCTAATGACACAAATACATTTATTAACAGCCAAAATATTACTACAGATAAAGTATTTTCAAGAACAACAGTCACAGTAATAGTATGAAATTGTAGCTGAATTATATTAGCAAATTATGTATGATGTCCAATTTAGTGGACAGAGGATTAATCAGATTTTTCCTCCCAATCTAAATTCAATATTTGGACAATTTAACAATGATAGGACTCCTTAGATGTTATTTAATGTAACAATTTGCATTAGTTTGTCACTACAGGTTTATGTGCAACTACACCATCTAAACCCATGCATACGCAATAAACTTATTTTTGAATAGCTGTCCACTGCAGTAATGACCTATGCGTGAAAGGGTTCATTTATTCCATTTCAGCTTTGCATTCAAATTTTAGTAATATCATAAAATTGCTTTAAATTAAAAAATAATGCAAAATAGACATATTCATTATAAAAATGTCCATTGAGTTGCTGAAACATACTAAAATATAATACTAAAACATTTTAATTCAGCTTTGCATTCAAAATAGTATGCTGATAATGTCATAAAATCTACATTAAATTAAAAATGAATGTAAAATTGGATATACTGTCTGGCTTTTAGAGCCCATGTCTAAAATCCAAACTATTTTTTAAACTTATTTAATTCATTCAAGCTGATGTCAGTGCCATAAAAGCAAGAAATCTGCATTTTTATGGTGTGAGAAAAAAAAGAAGTATTTTCATGGTGTGGGTCAGTAATTTCCTCTGAAATGCCAGTAAAGCACGAGGAATTTGAGTTTAACAGATCATCAGTGATTAAAAACATCAGTCTATAAATGATTGAGCCAGTTTAACTCACTTTAGTTCCAACTGCACTTTGAATTCTACATTTATATAAATAAACTCTATTTTATTACACATCCAGAAATAAGAGCATTACATGAGAATCAGCAAAAATACCAATAAAACGTTTTATTAACATTTTACATCACTGTTCACGTGAACAACAACCTGTTGAGATGCAAATAAATACATAGGCTAAAACACGTCAAATTCATATTCACATGAATAGTGAACATAAAAACAAGATAAATAAACACAGGAACTCACCTAAACACAGCAGAAAATGAAAATGAATTATTGAGAAGCTTTCAGATCCGAATCCAAATCCAGTTTGATCGCTTGCAACGTCTGATGTCACCCAGATACAGCGCACATGTCATCAGCCACGCCCCCCGACCACTAAGCCAATCAGTGTGTCCACAGGCAGGGATTCGCCAATCAGACTACCCCCTTATTTAAAAAAGTTCAACCAATCAGAACCAGCCATACAACATTTCTCCAGAATTCCAGTGGAAAATCCTTTTACTGTCTATGGGAAAATCAAGCACTAAAATGCCTGTTAGGCTTAATTTAGGAAATACTTAAAACTTAATTCCTGTTAGGAAATTTCAGGTGTACATTATTAAATGTTTGAGAATATCCTCATGAGACCTAGAAAACAAAAGTTTTGTGAATTTGTCATTAAATTGTTTAGAGTATAAGTAACATTTTAAAAATTATATTTTATTTATGTTATGCTAGGTCCTCTGTAAGGGACACTATGAATCGTTAAAAAAAAAGAAAGAAAAAAAGACATGATTAGGCAAAAACAGTGCTTTAAAAAAAATCCCCCCCAAAAAATCAACATTTAATTTTTAGCTTTCAGGATTTTATATACCAAACTAAAGTAAAAAAAAATGTTATGAAAGGTATAACAGATTGATTTGATATACCATTTTGCTTTATGCATTATGTGTTAAAATGGCCATAAGCGTGTTTTTTCCATTTCGTAAAATGCATCTACATTGTATCTAATTTGCATATTAATGTGTTCTTGGGGCAACATGTAATGAAAAAAGCAGCGTACTAATGGGAGTAGTAACTGGCAAGATTTTCATAATAATTTCTAATATTTCATAGGAATATTGAAATATAATTTCTGTCCCTATTCACTTGCTGTGTCTCCCAAAATGCCTGATAAACATGTCATAAACGAGTCATATTTTGATTTGAAACCCCATGACATTTTCCTGAGATGTTTATTTATGACAAACAATTTTTAAAAATGGTCAGATTTAAATGATAATTACCCAATATGGTATCATATTTCCAAAAGAATGTTAAATTTGATCGCTAAATTAATGTCAGTCATTTTTAAAGTCCATGTAGAGGCAGTTGTCTTTGTAGTGGACATTATATTTTAGTGAATTTCTCTATATTTATTCTTATCATACATGTCACAATTTTAACAGAGGACAAAAGTCCCTGGAGATATATGCTCACTTTCTATGAATTATTTTTAAAGACAATACAGCCACCATCAAAATGTGTGCAATATGATATTTCATGAAACATTTTCATTCTACACTCACCTAAAGGATTATTAGGAACACCATTTCAATTTCGCATTAATGCAATTCTCTAATCAACCAATCACGTGGCAGCTGCTTCAATGCATTTACGGGTGTGGTCCTGGTCAAGACAAACTCCTGAACTATAAACTGAATGTCAGAATGGGAAAAAAAGGTGATTTAAGCAATTTTGAGCATGGCATGGTTGTTGGTGCCAGGCGGGCCGGTCTGAGTATTTCACAATCTGCTCAGTTACTGGGATTTTCACGCACAACCATTTCTAGGGTTTACAAAGAATGGTGTGAAAAGGGAAAAACATCCAGTATGCGGCAGTCCTGTGGGCGAAAACGCCTTGTTGATGCTAGAGGTCAGAGGAGAATGGGCCGACTGATTCAAGCTGATAGAAGAGCAACTTTGACTGAAATAACCACTCGTTACAACCCAGGTATGCAGCAAAGCACTTGTGAAGCCACAACACGCACAACCTTGAGGCGGATGGGCTACAACAGCAGAAGACCCCACCGGGTACCACTCATCTCCACTACAAATAGGAAAAAGAGGCTACAATTTGCAAGAGCTCACCAAAATTGGACAGTTGAAGACTGGAAAAATGTTGCCTGGTCTGATGATCCTCGATTTCTGTTGAGACATTCAGATGGTAGAGTCAGAATTTGGCGTAAACAGAATGAGAACATGGATCCATCATGCCTGGTGACCACTGTGCAGGCCGGTGGTGGTGGTGTAATGGTGTGGGGATGTTTTCTTGGCACACTTTAGGCTCCTTAGTGCCAATTGGGCATCGTTTAAATGCCACGGCCTACCTGAGGATTGTTTCTGACCATGTCCATCCCTTTATGGCCACCATGTACCCATCCTCTGATGGCTACTTCCATCAGGATAATGCACCATGTCACAAAGCTCGAATCATGTCAAATTGGTTTCTTGAACATGACAATGAGTTCACTGTACTAACCCCAATACTAACCCTGTACAACCCAATAGAGCATCTTTGGGATGTGGTGGAACGGGAGCTTCGTGCCCTGGATGTGCATCCCACAAATCTCCATCAACTGCAAGATGCTATCCTATCAATATGGGCCAACATTTCTAAAGAATGCTTTCAGCACCTTGTTGAATCAATGCCACGTAGAATTAAGGCAGTTCTGAAGGCGAAAGGGGGTCAAACACAGTATTAGTATGCTGTTCCTAATAATCCTTTAGGTGAGTGTATAATGCAAAGTATAAATATCATTCATTATTGTTAGTTCTGCTTGAGTATACAATGGAAATTCAAAGTCATAAAAAGGACAAGATGTTATAAAAATGGATTTATTGATTTAATTAAACTGGAAAAATGCCAAAAAGCAAACATGATATCTGACAACCGCTTTTAATAATAATAATATTTTTTAAAAAAAATCACACTTACACTCTTAATTAAAAATTGCATATCAACTATTCAAACATCATAACCTGATCGGTGCATCGAATTGTTTTAACTTCATATTCTATTAAAGCACAGGACAAAAACATTATGAACCACATTATGTTTCTGCAATTTTAATGTTATGCATTTATATTTGTAATTGTTGTTTACCTCAGCGCGGTTCTGGACCTTCTGACTCCTTCGTTGTTTGATGTCAAACTTTGATGGCTTCTTGACAAAGCCTGGTGTAAAAGTTTAAAATAACGTTAAAAAGCTTAAAGTTTGAAGGTTTTACTTAGAGAAAGTAAAAAAATATATATATATATTAGCATGCTTTTTCATGTTGTTATCATGTTGCTTGAACGTTTTAACACATTATCACATGTTAGCCTGGTTAACATTTTTTAACATGTTTAACTCGTTGCTAACAGTTTTTCTAACATGCTGTTGGCATGATTGCCATGTTAGAAAGTTGCAAACAAAATTAATATGTTTGTAAATGAGTATGTTGCTAGCATGATTTAACATTGCTAACATGTTTTAGTATTCTGCTAACACGATTTATCACATTGCTATCATGTTTTAACATGTTGCTAACATGATTTAACACATTGCTATCATCCTTTAACACATTTCTAACTAACATGAATTAGCTAATTGCTAACATGTTGTTAGCGTGATTTAACACATAACATTTTGCTAACATGATGAGCATTTTGCTAGCATGATTAATATTAGTTACTAACATGTTGTCCAAGGATACTTGTCAACATTTAGTGATAGACAGCTTAAATTCTCTATAGGTCTTAATTGTAAAGGTTTTGACCCCCTATATGAAAGTCTATGGGACTTTTAGTTATTTTGATCGTCCGTTTAACGAAAATCGTAAGTCGGATCTGTTAGAAAAGACCCAGCATCCCGAGTCAGAACAGTCTGAAGATCTGAACCGGGTTTAAAGCTCTCAGAAGAGAAACTGATTAAAATTTAGTCACAGAAGAAGCAGCTTGATTAGCAAAATTATTAAAAACACCAATTTAGTCATAAGATTGCATTAATTTGCATGACCTTTCCAAGTCTAGAAATCACACTTTTAAAGATTTTTATGTTGTTTTTGACTCATTTTTAATGCTTGTTGGAAAGAACTGAGACAATAAATCATATATCAGAACACAATTTTAATTATTAATTGGATTTGCTTTATTTTTCCGCCATGATCTGAAATCCGAAAATCAAAAATACAATATAACCTTCTGAAAAATCAATATAATGAATTGCTTTTATATATATTTATATATAAATCAACAGAAAACACTTGAGCAAGACAATAAATCAAGTTGAAGAACAGGAGCTCTCGTCCTAATCTTCACATACGACTCGAGACTGAGACGAAGTTCAGATGCACAACATTAGGAACGTTTTCCAATGGCAGTTTCTGACAAATTTACCCACAAACACTATAAAGCCTCCAGATTCAGAAAGATGATGATCTGCTCTCCATCAGTCATTCACAACCAGTTCAGGCCATTTCACAGACTATTTACACACTTCTATCTCTCAACAGCGCTTTTAAACACCAGAAACGTCCCGCCGAGCAGTAAATTAGAAACACTAATGCGAGAAAACATGATTAAAGTGAACAAAATAAACGGCGTTCTTGTTGCAATCATTGGCGTTTGGTGAATAAAACTGATGCATTTAAAATAAAGAGGAAGTGATGTAATTTGCATGACCTTTCCAAGTCTAGAAATCACACTTTTAAAGAGTTTTATGTTGTTTTTGGCTCATTTTAATGCTTGTTTGAAAGAACTTGTTGCAAACAGTGGCGTGTGGTAAAATAAAAAAAGTGGACGTAATGAACGTGCTGTTCTGAAAAACTCTCGTCTTCTACACTTGCAAAATATGCTTTTCTTACTTAGTATTTTTGTCTTGTTTCCAGTCCAAATATCTAAAAATTCTTAAATCAAGATGTATTTACTAAAGTATTAAAAGATTATGTCTTGTTTTTCTGAGGAAATAAATCAAAATTAAGTGAGTTTTTGTTTAAAACAAGCTAAATTATCCACCAATGGGGTCAGAATAATAATAATCTAGTTTCTGTTTGAATTAACATTTTTTTTTTACTCCATTGTCAGATAATTTAGTTTTTTTTAAAAGCAAAAACTCACTTAATTTTGATTTATTTCCCCAGAAAACAAGACATAATATCATATGGCATTTTACTACTTTAGTAAACGCATCTTGATTTAAGAATTTTTAGATATTTGGACTGGAAACAAGACAAAAAAACTGAGTAAGAACAGCATTTTTTGCAGTGTTCTTCTTCTCATCTTCTTCTCCTCCTCCTCTTTACCACTCCTTCTTCTTCTCGTCCATGGACACGCCGCCCGGGCCGAGCGCCACCACCAGCAGCAGTCCTCCGACGACAGACGTGGTCTGGAAGAAGTCGTACTTCAGGAAGTCATGCATGGGTTTGTAGGCCGGCACTGTCCAGAAAGCGTTGAAGTAAACGTTGATGGCCAGAAGCCAAACCACCAGCGTCAGAGCCGCAAGTTTAGTCTTAAATCCCACGGCCACGAGGATGATGAGAGCCGTTCCCACCATGTTCTGAAGAATCTGGAACACAAACACAGCGAAAACTGCACTGAAAAAATGCTTTTCTTATTTAATATTTTCTTGTTTCCAGTCTAAATATCTAAAAATTCTTAAATCAAGATGCATTTACTAGATGAGTAAAAAGTCTTGTTTTCTGGGGAAATCAATCAAAAGTGAGTTGTTGCTTAAAAAAAAAAAGCAAAATTATCTGCCATGGGGTCAGAAAAACAATGTTAATTCAAACAGAAACAAGATTATTTTTCTGACCCGAATGGCGGATAATTTAACTTGTTTTAAACAAAAACTCACTTCATTTCGATTTATTTCCCCAGAAAACAAGACTTAAAATCTTATGTCATTTTACTACTTTAGTAAATGCATCTTGATTTAAGAAATGTTTGATATTTGGACTAGAAACAAGACAAAAATACTAAGTAAGAAAAGCATTTTTTGCATTGTATAATATCTTAATGCCTTATAGACACATTTAGCAGATTAGAGCTGGACGATTATATAGTTACAGTTGAGATACACTTTTAAAAATAAAGCCATGGATGGTTGAGAGCCAATCCCAGCATGTTCTGAAGAATCTGGAAGACAAAGGCAGCAAAAACTATAATATCTTCATGCCTTTAATGGTGCGTTCAAGTCATCTCGTAAAGCTTGTATTTACGAGTTAGCGCACATGAACGCCACCACGATATTGTAAATACGTGTGGGAAGCTCAGGATTTTCTTTACGAGTTGTGTGTGTGTGTGTGTGTGTCAGTGAGAAACATGCTGGAATACCACAATACTTAGCAGTGATATTCCCGTACCCGAAAATGCTGGTTATGTTATTGCATTGGACTAAAATTGACCGACTTCACTCATTCAGAGTTTAACATCTTCCCAAAATTTAATACTTTTTGCCATTTGTTGTGTGTTTCCCCCCCACATTGTAACACTTGTGATGTTTCCGGTCAAAAATGATCAGTCTACAAAAAATTGCTTATAAATCTCTCATTAAATATAATATAACATAACATAAATATACTAGGGCTGTGAAAAGATTATTCGCATCCAAAATAAAAGTTTGTGTTTACATAATATATGTATGTGTACTGTGTATAATAATTTTGTATATATAAATACACACATATGCATGTATATATCTAAGAAAATTTTGATTAAAAAAATTATTTTGAAATTATAAATAAATATCTACAGTATATACATGCAAAAATTTCTTAAATATATACATGCATGTTTGTGTGTGTATATATATATATATATATATATATACACACACAAAATAATTAAACACAGTGCACACACATATATTATGTAAATACAAACTTTTATTTTGGATGCGATTAATCGTGATTTATCTTTTCACAGCCCTAAAATAAACATAACATATAAAAACATTTTTTGTTAGAATAGTGTTGTGTTAGCGGCCCCTAAGTTAATAACTAATGATCTTTGAAACAGAAGTGAATCAATCAAAACTCACTTTATCTGGACAATAACTTTTATTCTAGATCTGCTGTAAAGCCTAAACACTCTCTGTGACTGTAATCTCCTGTTATCACTGTAAAGCTGCTGTCAAACTCTATATGTTAAAGCGCTGTAGAAATGAAGGAGACTTGAGTATAACATAAATCTCTTTAAACACAATACGCCACTAAACACACCTTTATTTATAAGGTACGGTGAAATCTCAGTGTTCTTGCGTACAGAAACATGAGTGTGTATGGAGACAGACGGGTATGAATGAGTGTTTAATAATGCTCTGCGTGACATTTGATTCCTGGGTTCAGGATCTCAGAGCGCATGTCAGAAGTGCGTCTTCGCTCTTCAACTCCGTCATTTGAAGCTTCAGTGTCGAGTTTCACTCATTCCAGACCGCAGTTAAAAACTCAAAGCTTCAGAGTCTTTCTAATCACTGTAAACCTACACACACACTACCAGTCAAAGGTTTGGGGTCGGTGAGATTTTTTAAAAGAAGTCTCTTCTGCTCACCAAGGCTGCATTTATTTAATTAAAAATACAACACAAACCCAGTAATATTGTGAAATATTATTTCAGTGTAAATCAGCAGTTTTCTATGTGAATATATAGTAAAGTGTAATTTATTCCTGTGATTTTCAGCATCATTACTCCAGTCTTCAGTGTCACATGATCCTTCAGAAATCACTATAATATGATGATCTGATGCTCAAGAAACATTTATGATTATTATCAGTGTTGAAAACAGTTTTGCTGCTTTATATTTTTGTGCAAACCGTGATTCATTTTTTTCAGGATTCTTTGAAAGTTCAAGAGAAAAGCATTTAATTAAAAAAAAAATATTTTGCATTATTATAAATGTCTTTACTGTCACTTTTGATCAATTTAATGCGTCCTTTCTGAAGTATTTTTTTTTTTTTTTTTTAAATCGTATTGACCCCAAGCTTTTGAACGGTAGTGAATATGAACAACTTTAAAAGCGATTTTCTCAATGTTTCGATTTTTTTGCTTCCTCATATTCCAGATTTTCAAAAAGTTGCATTTCAGCCAAAATATTATCCTATCCTAACAAACCATACATCAATAGAAAGCTTATAATTCAGCTTTCATATGATGAATAACTCATAATAAAAGAAAATTACCCTTGTGACTGGTTTTGTGGTCCAGGGTCACATATAGCAAACCACAACCATCGAATCAATAGAGTGCCGAAGTTATGACGTCACTTTGAAGGCCAAAACGCGGAAGTGAGTTAGCATTAGCACGTCCGGTTCCCTCGCCCCAAAGTCTATGGGTTTTTAGAACGGGTTTTTGCTAAATCGCCTGAAATAAGGTCTGTGGTTAACAAAGCCTCTAAATATTTTCACGTTTTGATCTATGACATAAAACACACCAGTTATAACCAGCTTGTGGATTTTTAAACTTTATTGTGTTAGCATTTTATATCTGACGGCTTTATTTAGGCTTCAAAATGTATAAATTTTGGATTAACTTGTAAAGATTATCTTGATAGACAAAATGTGTAAGGGTCACGACTCTTTGTTGAACACAGATCTTATTTTTTGCGATTTTCCAAAAGTCTATGGGGAAAACGCATAGCTTTTCGACCGAGGGAACCCATGCGCCGCTAACTCACGAGTTGTCCTACAAAGTGACGTCATAATAGACAAGTTTACGCGCCAAATCATGGGCGGCGCCATTACTCTACACAAATGCAATTCATTTCCGCCGGAAGTGGTTTGCACATCGTCTGCCGGTGTAAACACAGCGATTAAGATGCTAGCTTGGGAACACGGACGGTTCTACTACTTGACTGGAGATGGCGTTACTATCCTTCACCCAAATTCAGTGCAGAACTGGGAGGATAACATAACGACGTGGCCCAGCATAACGTACATTTGCTCCTACTTCGTGCAATCCATGGCCGTTTTGCCGGACGGGTGCGCGCACGCCAATCTGAAAGCCTCCGAGTCAGAGGCATATCAATATCTGCACAGGAAAGTCAGTTGTGTGTGTCATGTCATACACACATGATCGTTTTGTGTATCCGAAAGCAAATGTAGAGCCTAGCCTTATTTAGATCATGCCAACAGATGTCCATTTACATAATGCATAATTTACATTAGGCTATCTCTTTATGCTGTGCTATATATTATTAGTGTGCCTGTACTGTTTGAGTGAAAATAAAGTTTGATGTATTTTCATTTCATTTAATTATTGCACTGAACTACGATCATGAAAGATAGGCCTTATGTTCCTTACTGTACGTTCACACCGCCGCCGAAGCTCTGGCCGCCCTGTCGAGGACGCTTGTCTAAAGTACGGGGAAGCTTGTTGACGCTCTGGCGTACCAGCATTATGTTCGAGAGAAGAGAAGTGTCTCAAAACCGGCGCCTCCGTGTCCTAATTTGTCTACTAGGCTAGCCTATATTTGCTTTTATTTAGGACTATTAATCCAGGCAACTTGTTGATTAAAATTAAGATACAATTTATGCAAAACGAAATTCACTTTAAAGAAAGGCTTTCTACAAAACTTAAGTGGTCAAAATTATGTCTGACCCACTCCAAATGTTTTTCGATGCGGTTCCCTTCTCATATAATCAACATGAAATAAATAAAAAAAACATTATATTATTTAAATATATGAAACGTATGTTTAAGTTTTTTAACTTATTTAGAGTGCTACAATGTCTTTTAACACAGTTCATCATTCATAGTAAGCTCATACTGTACATAAATAACACTGAATGAATTAATTGTTTTGAGGAAACTAAACAAATGGCTTCAATAAGAAAGATTGCGTATTTAATCCTAACAGGTATTAAAAATTAAAATACAA